>CM028342.1:48017234-48507812 GCA_016618105.1 Dendrobium huoshanense | reverse complement strand
ACTAATTAATATTCACCAAAAATTAAAGTGCAAAAATTAAATGCATGAATATAATAGAAAGAAACACAAGATTTTTATAGCTTCGTCAACTTGAACCTACGTCGACTCCCGGAGCTTCTCTTTCGGGTATTGAACTAAACTTAGTGACTATCTCCTTTTACTCCTATAGCAAGGTGGAGAAAGCCTATTCAAAAACTCCTTTCCTCTGACCCCGGTGAGGCAGAGAACACAAATCCTTTCTCTTTCGCCTGAAGTAGGAAGAGAACCTGACTCCTTTTTCTTCCTCCTAAAGCAGGCAGAGAACCTCAACCTCCTTTTGCTTCCTCCTGAAGCAGGAAGAGAACCTTGATCAAATGCTAAAGTAGACCTCTCTAGAACCTCCAAGGAACTAGGGATGATGATTGTAGAAGATAAATTGGATCCTTTCTTGAATCAATCTTTATAAAACCTCACAAACACCCCCTAAGAAGATGTCTCTTCTCTCTCTCTCTCATCCTCTCTCTCTCTTCTGCTCTCTCTCTCTCCCCCAAGCTTTCCCTCTCCTCTTGGCTCTCTCGGGTCAGGACAACATCAAAAGATCACATCTTGAGTTAATAAGAGATCTTACATAGAAGGGCTTTAAATTTGGCCTAAATTTCAACGAACCAACAAAGATCATCTAGGACAATCAAGGGATCATCCTTTACGATCAATATAAATTTACCTCAATCAGGTAGGACGATCTGTGGGAGGGTGGATGATTAGACTATCTATTTGTTCTTATCATCCAGGATGATTGGTACATCGTCCTATATGATTAGCTCAAAATGTCAAATATCATCTAGACCATTGCCTTGTTTGGCCAGACTTTATCTATTTGGACGATGAAAAAATAAATGGTCGTCTAGGAAGATTAATAGATCATTTAATACGATTAGTCAAATGTCAAATTTCATCTAGACCATCACTTTGTTTGGTCAGACTTTACATATTTGGATGATGAAAAAATAACTGATTGGCCAGGATGATTCTTTGATCATCCAATACGATTAGTTTAAATCACTATATCGTCCAGAACATCATTCTATTCATCCAGGAAGAAACTAAGGTTTGTTTAGCTAATTGTCTAGTATGATCATGTGATCGTCTAGGACAATATGACCAATCATTTAAACCTTAATTACTTTTATTAATAATCAAGTTAATTTAGGCATAACTATAATACATCATCCAAGACGATGCCTGAATGATGTCTAAAAATAATAACATGCTTAAAAGAGTTGATAGATGAATCTTTCTGATTTGAGCATATTATCCAAGATGATGACAATATCATCCAGGATGCCCTAATTAGGATTTCTATTTTTAACTAATCATCCAGGATGATTTTAGATTGTCTTGGATGATATGAACAAAAATAAAAAAATCTAAAATATGCATAATTTTTCCCTCTGAGTATTTGTATGGAAGGTTACTTAATATCAAGACCACTTTATTACATTTGATTTAAGAAAAGGTAAAAATACTTAAATTACCCTTACAGACTGACTCAATTCTAATCTACCCAATCTTGAGCAAGCTTGATTTGTAATTATTCTTATTAACCTGAAGCATTAGTAAGTAGGACAATAATAGAAAAAGTTGAAGTGTCAGAAATATTTGCTATCATCAAAATTATAATCCTTGAATCTAGATTCACAATAATCTACCCCTTTTTGATGATGACAAATATTTGAAAGAAAGTTTAACTTAAGCAATTAAATGAAACATAATGTGAAGAAAAATATTATGAACCAAGCAATACAAATTTTACTATAATAAAATAGATGGTACAATTACTAAACAACAAAAGTAAAAAAATAGTGCAACGAAATAACACAAACACTATGACTACTCCCCCTTTTGACATAACGAAAAAGAGAAGAAAAATAGAAAAAAAAAGAACAGAAAATAAAAACTTATCAACATCACAAAAAATAACACAAGGAAGTATTTTACAGGTATGAAGGGCCCTGGTCATCAGAAGAAGGTGGTGGTGGTGGCTTAGAGAAACTGAAAATAGTAGTGAACTACTCACCAAATTAGGCCATGACCTAGTCATGCTGCAGGTGTGCCATGTACGCATCAAATCTAGTGACATCCTCTGCATTCTGCTACTCTTGTGCAATAATGTAAGAGTCAAACGGAGCCTCCCACTGAATGAATTGCTCCACCAGCTAATCCAAATGTGAGTGCTGGTGGATCAGAGTAGGTATATGAATAGATGCAGAAGCAGCTTCCTCCTTATCTCCCTTAGTCTCCTCGTATTCTGAGTGGAGATGAGTACTGTGAAGAATGTGGAAGGAGCTATTAGTGTATAAGGCATGCTGAAAATTAGGTGGGGCAGGATATTGAAGATTGTATTTGGTTTCTATGACATAAGCTATGATTTTTCCTAAGGCAAAGTTAGGCTTTCTTCTGTGCCCTAGATCCCAAATACTAGTCAGATGCTCAACATATCAAAAAATAAGATCAAAAGCATTAAACTCTTTATGGGCCATTATATAGAATGTGGTGATTGAAAGGAGAGGAGTGATGTGGACATGATCACCAGCCTTAGGGATTACAGAGGTATGAAGTACATTATGGATTATTTTAGCATCTTTGACTAAGGTACTTGATGCCCATCACGATAGTATATAAGAGTGTTCCTTAGAAGGTGATTGGCAAGAGCCTAGTCATAATCATGATCTTGAGACAAGAGGTGAATCTTATCTCTAGTAGTGAATAGTTGGAAGAGTTTGTGATAGTCTTATTAGGTAATTTCTATAGGTTGTTTACTTATATAGGACTAAAGGGCAGTGTAAGTGGAGTTGATCCTAAGGTTCATAAAAAATTTATAAAGATGTTTAGAATTGAAAGGGAAGACAAGTGTAAGGATGAAGGTGAGGGAGGTGTGAGAAAATAAATTAAGGATCGGCTAAGTGAGCGTACGATGGTTGACGATAATGGACAGTGTGATCCAAGTAGTCTTGTAGTGAATATAGGTGGCTTGGTTAGCCGCCCTCAGTGAAATGAGGGTTGATAGAGGCCCTTGAAAACCCACCGATCACATTATAGATCGTTTATCACCATTCATGGAGAAAAAATTAGAGCTTGAGGAAGAGGAATGAAGAAGTGAAGGGTTTGATGTGAGAAAACACTTTTAATCCTATTGTTTATAAATAAATGGTCATGTCATCCATGGAAATCGCATAATCGTCCAAGACGATCCGAAAAATTATTGCATCCAGGATGAATTATAAAAAGGTAAATATATCATCTAGGATGATCAGACATAGTTCAGGATGATTAGACAGATGTGATCATCTTGAGGAGTCATGGCAGATGATCGTTGAAAAAGTAGACCGTCCAGTACGATTAGGTGGATCTTCAGGATGATTGACAATGATGGATCGTACTGGCTAAATTTAAAACATGTAATGTCTTTGGCCATGTGGATCATCCAAGATGAATAAGTGAATAGTCTAGGATAATTGCATATAATTGAAGAAAATTTGATCATATCATCAAAGATGGTGTGGACCATTCAGGATGATCATAGATAATTGAGGAGGATATGATAAATTTTTTTGGGATGATGAGGATCATTTAAGATTATCTCAAACAGCTGACTCAGATCGATCGTAAATGGATGATGAAGGGTGGTATGATGATATCATCCAAGATGATAAGAATATCATCCAGGATGATGTGATAAAAAATTAAAGATTTTATGGAAGGATGGAGGTGATTAGAAAAGGCAAAAAAATAAGAAAAAATAGTAAAAAATAAAAAATACGACATCAAAAAAGACTACAAAAATTATAAAAAAGAATGAAAAATAAATTTTTTTTATCAAAGTAGGAATATGATAAACTTTCCATGTGATTAAATTAAAACATTGTACAAAAATGAGTTAACATCATCATAATATGAAGAATAGTAGAACAACCGATCCTGTTAACCTCAACTCAAACTTCTTATAGGGCAATTCATCATTTCAAAATAAAGATTTAACTTAAAAAAAGTAATTGGATAAGAAAAAGTGATCCGTTTAAACCTCATTTCAAGAAATTTATCTTATAGAATAATATAAAAAAGTAATTAGTCACAATTATGAATTTTGAAATCAAATATTTAAAAATATCAAGTGACACATGAATTCTTCTAAGATTTAAAGGTTTGAAAGAGAAGGAAGCTTGCTTTCTTATGAGCTCATTTTATGCATTTACTCAATTAGTTGGTGCACTTTGTGCATCTTTTGAAGATTCACTTTATATATATTTTATTTTTTTGGCGATCATGTCACATCTTTTTAGTTTTTCTTCTTTTTGGGCTCATTGTATGCCTCTAGTCATTTTTGCAAGCTAGCTCCCTTTTGAAATATATAAATACTCTCAGTTATGAGAATATCTTCCAGATATTAGAGAAAAAAAAACCCACTCTCTAATATAAGGAAAAAGTAAACCACAAGGTAGAATCAAATTTATATGATAAATGCAACGACAATATTACTAAAGCTTAAAAGTGATTTAATGACTTTAAACAATATTTATATAAGATAGATTACTGTAACATGATAGAAAAATCTCAATCGCAAAGTCTAGTTATTAATTTGAAATAGGCTTTTATTTAAAAAAAAAAAATTTCATCACAAAAATAAGTTAGAGGATGGGAAACAATCAACGGTGTTTCTCCCTTTAACTGATTTAAGTATGTTAAAATTGACTACAAATTTTCAAAAATAAAAATAAGACATAAAATATCATTTTAGCAGTGACCAAAAAGAAAAACTTAAAGAAAAAACTAAAATATTAGAAATGAAAACATAAACAATAATAATAAAGAAATAAAAATAATTAAAACTAAAAATGAAAGAAATGTCAAAAAGAAAAGAAAGAACAGAAAATAATAACAAACAACATATCATAAAACATAAAGTTTAGTAAACAATAAGTTCTTATATTTATGTCAATCACACCCAATCTGAACCTTAAGATGCTGAATATGGCCAGTTGATTCTTAGTTGCCACAAGGTGTAACTTAATGTCTCATTTGGTAACATGGTCCCTAATAAAGTGATGTCTTATGCCAATGTGTTTAGTTCTTTAATATTGGATATGATTCTTAGAGATGGAAATGACACTAGTATTATCACAATACATATAGGTAATCCTAAATCTAGAATTAGTTACTTTAAGCAAAGGAATTCGGCCACACAACTTCCTAAAGTAATGTATGCAACTTCAACAATGAAAATTGAAACAGATTTTTATTTTCTACTGGACCAGGAGACTAAAGATTCTCCTATGAATTGATAAGTTCTAGAAGTGCAAAATCAAAATTAGAATATTTAATAATCTTAAAATAAGTGATAAGTCTAAGATACCAATATCTTAAGCTTTGGGTCCTTAAGAGATATCTAAGGATTCTCTTAATTGCAGTCAGGTGGGTTTCCTTAGGATCAACTTAAATTCTAGTATAGAGACAAAAACTAAACATAATATTAGGTCGGCTAGTAGTTAGGTAAAGTAGTGTTCCAATCATTATTATGTACTTCTTTTGATCAATAGACTTTCTATTTGAGTTCTTATCGAACTAAACACTAGAGCTCATGGGAGTGTTTATTATCTTAGCTTTATCCATTTCATATTTATTCAAGATATCCTTAATGTACTTTTATTGAATAAGAAAGATTTCATCATCCAATTGTCTTATGCTAAATCTCAAAAAGTAGGATAACTCTCCTATCATACTCATATCAATTTTCTTACTCATTATTTGAAAAATATCATCACATAATGTTCTATCAAAAGATCTAAAAAGTGTATCATCAACATAGATCTGAATAATGAGTAATTCATCTCCTACTTTCCTTAGAAATAGGGTGGTATCTACGCTCCCCTTAACAAACTCCCTCTCTAGTAAGAATGTGCTAAGCCTCTCTTTCCAAGCTCTAAGTGCCTATTTTAATCCATATAAGGATTTTTTTTTAATTGTAAATATGATTTAGAAATTGGGAACTCTCAATAATTGGGGGTTTCTCTACCAACACATCCTCTTTTTTTACCTCATTTAAAAGGCACTCTTGGCGTTCATTTAGAAAGCTTTAATCCCTTATAATAGGCAAACTCTAGTAGCACTCTAATAGCTTATAATCTATCTACAAAAGAAAAGGTCTCCTAAAATAAATTCCTTTTTTTGTTGTACCCCTTAACCACCTATCTTACCTTATTCCTAACCACCACACCAGAATCTTTCATTTTATTCTTAAAGACCCATTTGATTCTGACCACACTTTGATTCTTAGGTCTTTCTACCAACACTCAAACATTATTTTGCACAAATTGGTTAAGTTCTTCTTACATAGCTAAGATCCAGAATTCATCATAAAGGGATTGATTGATATTGGTGGGTTTAGTCATTGAGATAAAGGCTGAGTGGTTCACTTTCTTCCAATATCCATGCCTAGTTTTAACACCTTCAGAAGGGTCTCCTAATATATATTCTTTAGGATGACTCAAATAATATCTCCAATCTCTAGGCAAAGTGTGTCTAAGTTCTACCCTTTTCTCCTGATTTCCATTTTCTACTCCTTGCATAATCTCACCTGCTCCTTCAGTGTTTTGAGGTTCTACCCTTTTCTCCAAATTTTTAACTCCTTGAGTAATCTCTCCAACTTCATCTTCTTCCTCAACTCAAGACTTCTTAGGGTCAGATTCATCAAACACTACCTGAGTAGTCTCCTCCACCATAAATATTCTTTTGTTAAACACCATAAAGTATTTCCTAACACTTAAATATCCTAAGAACACACCCTTATTAGATTTTGTGTCAAATTTTCTTAAGGGAGACTTTCCATTATTAAGAATGAAAGCCCTATAGCCAAAGACATGGAGGTGGGAAATGTTTGGTGTCCTACCCTTAATGATCTCATAAGATTTCTTATTCAATTTGGATCTAATATTCACCCTATTCAAGAAGTAACAAGTTGTGTTTATCGCTTTAGCTGAAAAGTATTTTGGAAGTGAATACACAACAAGCTTGACTCTAGCAGCTTCAACTAAGGTCCTATTCTTTCTTTTAGCCACCCCATTTTAGTGAGGGGTCTTAGGAGCTGAGAAGTTGTGACTAATCCCTTAATCCTCACAAAAGTCCCCAAATCTCTTATTTTTAAAGTCTCCAACATGGTCACTACGATGGTCAAGATCTCACAACCTAGCTTTTTCTGAATCCAAGTCGAAAAGGATCTAAACTCATCAAAAGACTCACTCTTATGTGACAGAATATTAATCCAAGTGAACCTCAAGTAGTCGTTGATTGTCAAAAAACCATAGACTTTTCCCCCTAAGCTGGTAGTGCTAATGGGTCCAAACAAATCTATGTAAAGGACTTATAAAGGTCTAGAGGTGCTAATGTCCTTAATAGAATGGAAAGAGGACTGGACATGCTTCCCTAGCTAACATGCATCACATAGATGGATCTTAGTGAACTTAAGCTTGGGGACGCCTCTAACTAGGTCCTTTTCAGTTACTCTCCTAAGTGTATTCATACTGGCATGACATAACCTCTTATGCCACAACCAAGACTCATTAGTAATAGATTTTAAACAAAATGAAGTAACACATTCAATGTTACTTAAATAAAGCAGGTAAATGTTATTAATCCTCTTTCTTTGCAAAATAGTATTGTTATTCAAGCTAATGATGCATGTGTTTATCAAAATTTTTTTAATAAAACCCTTGTCTCAAAGTTTACTGATGCTAAGAAAATTGTGTTTCAAGATAGCAAAACATTTTCAATCAAAGGATTCTTGGAGTTTCTGATTATATCTCTACCCACCACTTTCATGGTGTTGTTGTCTCCAAGAGTAACCATGCCTCTACCCATAGCTTCCAGCAAAATGAATTTATTGGCATGTCCAATCATGCATCATGAGTATCCGCTGCCCAGGTACCATATTCTCTCATGAGGTCTTTTGTGAGAGCAACCCCACAAAATCATCAAATTTTAAATTTTGAAATCTAAACAAGTTTGGGTTCCTTATTATGGAAAGAAGAATATAGTGCATGTGTGTTTTGTTATGAATCATGTAATTTGGGTCTCCATATCCAATGTGTACTATATTGAATAGTCTAAGTGTGTGATATGTGTCCTAGCATGCCACATGAAAAATATCTAACACCAAGAAAAGGGTTAACTAATCTACTCAGGTAGTGATGCCTCTTTTTAAAGTTCTGTGCATGCAATGATGGTTTATCATTTTCAAATGCTATGAGTTTTACTTTTAATGTTCTATTTTTATATTCATAAGCTTCCACTTTCACTTTTAGTCAAAGTTCATTATTATATATCTCCCTTGTGAATTTCTCTAATTTCTTAAACTCGTTTTCTAAGTCAATCTGCGATGACTTCAAGGAATCATGTGCTTCAGATAATTCAATATGCTTCTTACATCAAACTCATCAAGTAATGACATGTGATTCCTATCAAGTGTGGAGTTGTATTTAAATAAAACATCAAGCTCTTTTTGCAAATTTAAAAATTATAATTTTAGGCTAGCATGTGATTTCTTAAGTTTCCTATATGATGCATGAATTTTCTCAGAAAATTCAAGTAATTGATTATAGGTTATTTCACATGCCACTCCTTGGCCAGACTGACCAAGATGATTGTCCGCCAACAAACACAGGTTTGTTGTCTTCTCTTCAGCTTTAGTATCAGAGGATTTAGATATAGAATCCACCTAAAATGCATTTTGAAATCCCTTATCCTTTCTGAACATGGGATTATCTTCACTCTTCTCCTTACTTATGTGAGCCTTAAGTATAGGAAAATCAGTTTTAATATGTCCCGGCTTCCTGCATTTAAAACAAATCATATCAGTAGATCTTTTAGAAGTCTTGCTACTCTTACCTGATGATGATTTTGCTTATTCCATAGAAAGCTTTTGAATTGCATAGTGATTAAGGCAACATCATTGCATTTAGGCCTAAAAGAATCAGCAATTTTCTCCTTTTTTTTCTCACATGCATCAAGTTGTATTTGGTTCACTTCCTTTCTCATAAGCAATAAGTGATCCAAGTAAATTATCAATAGAATAAGTATTTAAATTCTTAGATTCAATAATTGCAGTAATCTTATCATCAAAGGAAGAAGGGAAGCATCTCAAAATTATTAATTTTTTAATAGTTAGTTAGCTCTCTTCCTAAGGCATATAGTGAGGTGATGATTTGTGTAAACCTAGTATACCTTTCAGATATTATTTCACTAGATTTCATAAAAAATAGTTTCTAATCATGAAGCAAGATATTCAATCTAGATTGCTTAACTTTAGATGTGCCTTCATAAGTGATACATAGTTATCATAGATTTTTGTACTAGTGGTACAAGTTGAGACATACATATAATCTTATAATTTTAAAGCACAAAAAAAATAGTTCAAGCATTTTACATTAAGTTGTGCCAAATACCTATCATTAAGAGTCCAATCGGTAAAAAAAAGTTCAATTTTTATGCCATTGATTTCACATGATGGTGGAGAATAGCTTTTTTTAATAAGCATCCATATGTGATAGTCAATAGATTGTAGAAACATGAACATGGGAGTTTTCTAGAAATCAAAAGGTTAATTATAAAATAATAATAGTCGGATAATATAATACCCTTCCGCAGTATCACAATTACTGAAGTTAGCCATTGATTGAAATTCAAAAGTTTTCAAAAACTAGACTTTACTTATCCCGTTCGGATACCACTTAAAAGTTTATTAAGGATGTTAAGCCCTTTTGAACTAGCCTGAGGATATCCATGAGTGAGAGGGGGGGGGGGGGGGGTGAATTGATGTTTTAAAAATTCTCAAATAAAAATTATCATCTTTGAAATATTTTATAACCACAAACCAAATAATTAATTATAAGAAAATAAAGTACAAAAATTAAATATAGAAATAAAATAAGAAAGAACACATCAGATTTTATAATGGTTTGATCAATTTGACCTACGTTTACTATGTTGCAAATCTGATTTCATGGATTAGAATTTTGATGATAGCAAAAATTCATGATTTTCTATGGCTGCCTTGCCTACTAACTTTTTAGGTCCATAAGATCGGGTGCAACTCAAGACATCTCAAGATTGGTTAGATTAGGTTTGAGTCAATTTATAATTATTCCTTTCTTGAGTCTATTGTCAATGGTGTAGTTCCTGATATTAAGTAACCTTGCACACACACACATGGGGAAAAATTTCTATCTATTGATTAGAGTTCTCCATTTTGATCACATTATCTAGGACGATCCTAAAATCATCCTATCTAACCAGCTAAAAATAGAAACCCTAATTAGGGTATCCTAGTTAAGGCGGCCACAATTAAGCACATTGTCTGGGACAATATTCATATCGGCCGAGATTATAGGCTCAAATCAGAAAGAATTAGATGCCAGATCTATTTAGGTATTCTTTTTTTTTGGATATCATCTAGTACGTCGGCCTAGATGATGCAGCACAAATATGCCTAAATTAATTTAGTAATTAAGGAAAACAATTAAGATTTGATTGCTCAATAACATCATTTGGGACGATTGTAGGATCGTCCGAGTCGATCTCTTGGATGATTGACATCAACCAGCTTCTATTCAAGGCAATGTTTAGGATGATTTTCCTCGGATTTGTACTAATTATCCAGGATGATATTATATTGGCGTGGATGATATGACTAAAAATCTTCTAATCATCCCAAACTGACCGGGCTAATTGAGCGAAAATTACACTGATCGGCCAGGATGATATCCACAACATCCTGGACGATGTTGATTTATATAAAATAAGAGCTATTTTGAAGCTCTTCTATTTAAGATCTCTTATTCTACCTTTTAGCATATCCTTTGATGCTGCTTTGACCTGAGAGAGTCAAGAGGAGAGGGAGAGCAAGGGAGAGAGAGAGGATCTTGTGCGGGGGAGTTTGTGGGTTCATAAAGGTTGCTCCAAGTAAGGATCCATCATCATCTTCTCCAGTCATCATACTTAGTTCCTTGGGGGTTCTAGAGAGGTAAACATTAGCATCTGATCAAGATTCTCTGCCTACTTATGATGAAGCAAAAGGAGTTGGGTTCTCTGACTGCTTCTGATGGAAGCAAAAGGAGTTGGGTTCTCTGCCTCACTTGGGTTAGTGGAAAAGAGGTTTGTATAGGATTTTTCGCCTTACTGTTGGGGAAAAAGGAGAGATACTGAGTTTAGTGCAATACTTGAAGGGCGTCTCTAAGGAGTGGACGTAGGTCATGTTGACCGAACCACTATAAATCTCTATTTTCTTTCTTATTGCTTTCGCATTTATTTTCCACACTTTGATTTCTGTGGTGAATCTTGGATTTATTTTAAGATTGTATTTTGATCGAAAGATTTTTTAAATACCAATTCACTTCCCCTTTTGGTTAGCCTTGGGACTAGTTTATAAGAGCTAAACATCCCTAACAAACTTTCAAGTTCCATCAGTGCACTTTCAAGTGGTATTAGAGCGGGATTCATAAAATTAAACTTGAAATTTTTTTGAATTTTGATTCATGGCTAACTTTGGTAATTGTAACACAATGGAAGGATATTCTATTACATATTTACCTTTGTTTGATAATATTCCTTTTGATTTTTGGAAAACACGCATGTCTATATTGTTATAATCGCTTGATTATCATATATGGATGCTTGTTAAAGAAGATTATACACCACTGTCTCGTGAAGTTAATGACAATAAAATTAAAATTCGTTTTACTGAATGGACTTTTGATGAAAGAGATTTAGCATAACTTAATGCAAAATGCTTGAACTATTTTGTCCTGTGCTTTAAAATATAAAGATTATATGCGTGTTTCAACTTATGCTACTGGTAAAGAAATTTGGGATAAATTATGTGTAACTTATGAAGGAACCAATAAAGTTAAACAATCTCGATTAAATATTTTATTGCATGACTATGAACTTTTTCATATGAAACCTTCTGAATCAATTTCTAAAATATATATAAGGTTTACTCAAATTATTATCTCATTGCATTGTTTATGAAGAGAGCTAACTAATTATGAAAGGGTCAATACAATTTTGAGATGCTTGTCTTATTCTTTTCATGCTAAGATCACTATAATGGCTGAATCTAAATATTTGAATACTTATTCAATTGATAACTTACTTGGATCACTCATTGCTTACGAGCAAGGGGTGAATCAAAGAAATCTTGATGTATGTGAGAAAAAGGAAAAAAACTATGGCACTAAAAGCTAACAATACAGACACTAATTCTTCTAGATCTAAAAATGATGATGTTGCCATCATCACTAGAAAATTCAAAAGCTTTTTAAGGAAGAAGCAAAAAGACCATCAGAAGTGGAAAAGTGGTAAGGATAGAAAAAATTATAAAAGTTTTTCTGATGTTGTTTAATTTGAATGTAAGAAGCGTGGATATGTTAAAGCTGATTATCCTACACTTAAGGAGCACACAAGCAAGGAGAAGGGTAAGGAGAAACCCAAATATAGAAAGGACAAGAAGCGATTCAAAAAGTTGTTCTGGGTGGATTCTGCATCTGACTTCTCTAAGACTAAAGCAGAGCAAGAAACCATAAACTTGTGTTTAATGGCTGATAATCAACTTGAACAATCTAATCAAGAAGAGGTATGTGAACCAACCTATGATCAATTAGTTAAAATTTCTAAGAAAATTCATGCATCATATAGAAAACTTAAGAAAATGCATACTAATTTGAAATTGGAATTTTTGAATTTATAAAAGGAGCATGATGTTTTGATTAAAGATAATCTCCAAATTGATAGCAATCACATGTGTTTACTTCATGAGTTTGATGAATTGAATAAAAAGTACTCTGAGTTGGTTATTATGCATGAATCTTTGAAAGCATCATACACCTCGCTTGAATCTAATTTCAAGACACATATTGATAAATTTGAGTATAGGGAGCATAGTTTGAGAATTGATAATATAGCTTTAGAAAGTGCTAACTTGAGGTTTAAAGCTAAATTGAATGCACTTGAGAGAAATTGGAATACATTACCACTTAATCTAAAGCCAAAACCTAGGAAGAGGCATTATAACCTAAACAGATTAGTAAATCCTTTTCATGTAGTTAGATGTTTTTCATGTAACATGCTAGGACATATTGCACACACTTGCACCATTCACTGTAGTACACAATCGATATGGAGACCCAAATTTTATGATTCACAACATAACAAAAATACATTGCATTCTTCTTTTCATAAGAAGGGATCCAAACCTGTTTGGGTTCCTAAATTTGACATTTGATTTTTGTTGGTGTGCTCTCACCAAAGACCTCGTGAGAGAATATGATACTTGGACAGTCGAGGCTCGCTGCTCATAAATGCTTAAACTTGCTTCTTAATAAATTCTGGATTTCTTGTTTACTACTATGTTGATTATTATCATTTTTTTGTTGATCTTTTAATTATTTAATCTCTAATATTTTTTTATTTTCCTTTGAAATGATATTTTGTCTTAGTTTTTAGTTTTTGGATTTGTAAAGTTAATGTCTAAACATCCCTAAATCAGTTAAAGGGAGAAACACTATTGATTGATTCTCTCCCTCTAACCTCTTTTAGTGGTATAATTTCATTTTCTAAATAAAAGTCTATTTCAAACTAACAATTGGATTTTGCAATTAAGATCTTTTCTATCTTACTATAATAATCTATCTTATATATATAATGTTCAAAAGTCTTTATATTACTTTCAAGTTCTTTGAAATCTTGTCATTGTATTTATCATATGAATTTGATTCTATTTTGTGGTTTATTCTTCTCTTTATTAGACAGTGAGGTTTTCTTCTCTAATAACTATAAGATATACTCATAATTGAAAATATTTAAGAGTTTTCAAAGGGATCAAGTTTGGAAAAATAACAAAAAAAAGAAGTGGCCAATGACGCCAAAATAAAAGATGCGCAATGATCGCCAAAATTGAAAAATACCCAAAGTATATCCCAAAATCAAAAGATCCGCAAAGTACGCCAATCAAATTGATAAGAGGCATAAAATGAGCCCAGAAAAAGAAAAGTTTCCCCCTTTTTCAAAACCTTAAATTTTAGAAGAATTCATGTGTCACTTGATATTTTCAAAGGCTTGATTTCAAGTTTTATGATTCTAATAAATCACTTTTGTATATTATTCTATAATATATTTTCTTTTGGAACCAAGTCTTGAATGGATCTCTTTTTCTTATCCAATTGGTTTGTTCTGAGTTAGGTCTCTTATTTTTAAAAGATGATTTTACCCTAAGAGAAGTCCGAGCTAGGGTTAGCATGATCGAATATTCTACCATTTTTCTGATTTCATAGATGTTAAAACATTGGTCTTACAAGTTCCTAAATTCAATAACTTGGACATTTTATTATTTTCATACCTTGTTTAAAAAAACATAAAAATTTATCGTTTCTCCTATTCTTTTTATGTGTTTTGTGTTTTTTTCTCCTATTTTATTTTTACCTTTTTTTTAGTTGATTTTCATGTTTATTGGGCTTTTCTGTTCATCCCCATCCATCGTTTTTGACACTTTTTTGCCACATCATTCCGAACAATGTTAATATCATCCCGAACGATCCGTTCAGTTCACTCGAGATACTTCCTCTAATGACTATTTTGGCTATGTTGCTTATGATCATTTTGGACATTACCATATATTCCTGGATGATATGATCATTTTCTGCTTCAATCATCTGTGATCATATTGGACGATCCACCTGTTCATCCTGGACGATACACGTGGCAATACGTTTAAAATATTTACACGTAGCAATTCAGCCGGTATGATCCATTATTAGAGAACTGGCCCGGCCAATCCACCCGTTCATCCTGGATGATACATGCGGCAATATAATTTAAATATTTTAAATTCATCCAGTATGATCCATTATTGGGCATCATCCTAGACGATTCACCTAATCGGTTAGGACGATCTACTTTTTTAATGGACATCTAGTTTGACTCAGGATGATCGCCTGTGTCTTATCATCCCAGATGACTTCTGATCATCTTGGATGATATGACTGCTTTTTTGACCAATCGTCTTGGACGTCATTAATATACCCGATCGTACTAGACAATTCTGTGATCGGCCTAGACGATCGGGCTGATTCTTTAAATTTTGAGGGTTCTAACCATTTTTTCTCACATCCTCTTCTTCGTCCAGCCTTATACTTCCTATTGCTTTGATGTTCTTGATCATAGCAGGAGGAAAGAGATCCCACCACCCTTCTGAGAGTTCCTCGAGGGCAACTCTAAACCCTCGATTCACGGAGGCGGATGATCAAGCCGTCTACCAACGATACAAGGTAGCCGGAATCACTCTCTCCTGGTCCGAAATCACTGTTTCCTGGTCCATCAACCTGAACCTACTTTATTATCTAGTACTTTACTTATTTTCTTTCACTTCTTTGTGCTTCATTCTTACTCTTGCAATCACTTTCAATTCAGAACTTCTCTTTGAGTTCTTTGCCAGTCTCCGCATAAATTCTGCCTTTACTTCTCTTGAATCCTATGTGAATCGACTCCCAGTCAAGATCACATATCAGGATTGTATGGTGTTTATATAACTTTTCACCACAAGGAATAAACTCAATACCCTGTGTTTTGATCCTAATTATGATTGGGCTCCGGCCAACCATTTTCTTTGAAACACCAATGCTCATTTTTATATTTTAGAGACTAGCAGCTTGCTCAAAGATACTAGGACTATCCAATATGTCCTTAGTACTTCGAATATTCCAAAAGCTGATAATCACGTTTATATCACCCTTCTTTTTATCACCACCATTTACATTTTGGCCCATCGAGGATTCAATGCCACTGATTTAATTTTTTTTTTTACATTGATCATTTTACTACCATTAATGATCTAGGACATAGGAGGAAGCTAAATCTAGCCTTAGGACATATAATTGCTTATGTCTTAAAATCAAAATATAACCTTTAATATCCTACTCCAACAAACTTCCAACTTGCTTCTACTCCAACAATTCCTTTCACACTCTTCACAGTACTCGTCTCCACCTATGGGACGGGGATGCTCAGGAGGTAGAGGAGGAGGCTTCTACACCTACTCCTGCACTTTTCCTGCACCTACTCTGCTCTGCCAGGACTCTTAGCTGGATTAGCTGGTAGAGCAATTCAACCAATGGGAGCTTCGCTTTGAGGGATACGTTGCTGCACATGAGCAGCAACATAATGAAGACATTATTCTCCTATAACACTAGCATGACCAGGATATGGCCTGGTTTGGAGAGTAGTTCACCAGCCTTGCCAATTACTTTCACCCGCCTCCTCCACCACCTCCTCCTTCGGATGATCAGGGGCAATCGTTCTTTTAGTTTTATGTTGTTTTTTTACTGTAGTTTATTTTTGTTTAAACTTATTTACTCTGAATTAGGTTATTGAACCTAAGCTTATGTCCTAGCGGCTAACCAAGAAGGGAGGGGGTGAATTGGTATTTAAAAAAATTTACCCCCTTTTAAAATTTAAAACCGAGAATTTAAATTTAGTGAATTTTATAGAAAAAGTTTTTCAACCATAATTTTGAAACAGTAAAACAGAAAAATAAAAAGCAACAGAAAAATAATAGACACGAGATTTATAGTAGTTCGATCAAACTTAACCTACATCCACTCTCCGGAGGCACCCTCCGAGTATTGCACTGATACCACTAGTGACTCTCCTTTAGCACCCATAGAAAGACAAAGAAGCCTTTATAAAACTCTCTTCCACCACTACCCGGTGCGGTAGAGAACCGTCGTCCTTTTACACTCTTCCTAGTGTTAGTAGAGAACCATCTGTCCTTTCACACTCTCCAAATGTAGGCAGAGAATCCTTTGTCCTTTCACACTCTCCTAGTGTGGGCAGAGAACCCTTTATCTTTTCACACTCTCCTAGTGTGGGCAGAGAACCCTTCGTCCTTTCACACTCTCCTAGTATGGGCAGAGAACCCTTCGGCTGTTCACACTCTCCAAGTGTCGGCAGAGAACCGGATCTCCTTGACAGATTTTCTTCATAAGAAATCTAGAAGGAAGAGAGAAAAGAGTGAAGTAAACACAAACCAAAAGTAAATATTCTTACCTTTGAACTCCAAGTGAAGCCTTCACGCTCCAGTAGTAAGAATCCTCATTCAAACACTCTCTCACACTCTGTCTTTAGCTCTTCTTTCAATAGGCACAAAGATCAGTAAGCAAAAATATTAAGTGACAGTCTAAATTGGACTATTTTAATGAAAGATAAGAAAAACTGTCCAAAAACTACAAATTTTCAAGTCAACACGAAGTTGATCATCTCGTATGATCGTGGATCGTCCTGGACGATTTTACTTAAATGTGTGTAAATGAACCAAATGTATATTGGTATGAACTAAAATTGTACCCGAGCATCAACCCGTAAGAACTAGGTTCGTCTGGTACGAACAATTATACCATAGATCGGTTTCCAAAAACAATAGGATGTCGCCAAAAGTTGAAGACTCGGTTCACTTCATCCTGGGATGAATATGAGTTCATCCGAAAAAAATTTTTACATAGAACAATTCGTCCAGGGATGAATTTGCATTCGTCTGGATGAAAATTTTCCAGAAAGCATTTCGTCCTAGCACGAATATGACATTAGTTTGAACAAAAATTTTGCAAAGGACATTTCATCCTGTTATGAATTTGAGTTCAACTGGATGAAAATTTCCAAAGAGTATTTTATCCTTGCACGAATATGAATTTCATCTGAATAAATTTTTTTCAGAGAACATTTTGTCCCGGGATGATTAAACATTTGTGTTGGACGATCAGGACTTAGAAATAATTTTCTTCAACTCCTAGTCATTTCATTGCTCTTTAGAGGAGATAACTGACTTGATCGTCCTGTACGAACTATGTTCATCCCATACGATCAGTATAATTTTTTAAAGATCTCCTTAGGTGTGTGTGTGTTTATTCACTCAATTATATTCACTCTCTCTTAAACTTAATTCAAAGAAGAGTACAAGCTTCAATTCATAAAATCTCTCATGCTAAATTTGATTTGAAGTCTTCAGTAGTTTGGAATTTGATTTTCCTGAAATGTTAGTTCACACAAGAGCAAAAACAAATCTTCTAAAAAGTGTTAGGAGATATCAACACATAAAATAATAATATTTGAAATCATAAAAACTATACAAGTTGCAAGAATGTAAAACATGAAAATAGCAACTCTCTAACAATCTCCCATTTTTTGATGATGGAAAAATAATTATTATTTATATAATTTCAAATTCTAAGAATCTCCTAAACTCCCCCTGAATTGATGATCATATGAAAAATAAGGAGGCATGAACCAAATTTTTTTATTTTTTATTTCAAATTTTTTAGAGATACAAAACAAAACAAACGCACATACGATACGATAGAATAAATACAAAATAAAATAAACACGCATATGATACGATAGAATAAACAATTTCTCCTCCTTTTTGACAACAGCAAAAAGTGAAGAAGAAAAAGTCCAGAAATATTAACAGTCATATGATAACCCTTTGATAATTGATCTGTGTTGCAAATCTATTTTCATGACTTATATTTTAATGATTGACAAACACTATTGATTCTCTTGGACTGCATATTGCTTCTAACTTTTCAGGAATCAAAGATCGGACGAACAAATGAAGCTAGTTCAAGATTGCGTAGGTTTAGGGTTGAGTCAGTCTGTACTTTATTTTTTCTCTTCTTGAGTCTATTTGTAATGGTCAAAGAGACAGATGCTAAGTAACCCTACACACACATTAAAGAGAATTAGAATTTCTGTTTTTACTAATATCGGCCAGGACGATATTTACATCGTTCTGGATTATTAGGCTAAAAACATAAAGTCTAAATATAGATTCTTAATTAAGGCAGCTGTCATTAACAGAATGGCCTGGATGATACATGTATCGGCCAGGACGATAAGCTCAAAATAGAATGAAGTTGCCGCCATAGATAATTAAGGTATAATGTATTTTTAAATAATCGACCAGGACGATCTTTGATTGGCCTGGATGATATTCACAAAGTATGCCTTAATTGATAAGAGAATCAAGGGAGTAATTAAGGATGATTGATATGATCATATCATCCTAGATGATTGCAGGATCGGCCAGGATGATCTATTCAAAAACCTTAGTTACTTTAGGATGATAAATATCGGTCATCTCGAATTCATGGCTATGCTCTGGATGATTTTCCTTTGATTTGAACTAATCGGCCGGAACAATCGTAAGATCGGCCTAGACGATCAAGCCAATTTTAAATAGTCCAAGTTTGCATTCAGGGCGATGCTCTGGTCGATCTTCTGAGCTTTGTACTGATCGGCCAGGCCGATGTCCATATCGGCCTGGACGATATTATCGGTAACTTGTAATTAATGAGCTCCTTTGAAGCTCTTCTTTTTAAGAGCTCTTGTTCAACATTTTGAACAACCTTTTGGCTGCTGCCTTGACCTGAGAAGGCCTTGAGGAGAGAAAGAGAGAGAGGGAGAGATAGAGGAACTTGTGAGGGGGAGCTTGTGAGGGGATTCACAAGGGTTGCTTCAAAGATCACTCTGCTTCTTCTTCGTCTAAGTTTCTCATCCGTGGAAGGGTCGGTAGAGGTAATGAGTCAGCATCTAGTTGTGGTTCCTTGCCAGCTTCAGGAGGAAGCAAAAGGAGATAGGTTCTCTGCCTTGCCTGGGTGGCAAAAAGAGATTTTTTGTGAGGGCTTCTCCGCCTAGCCGTGGGGGCTAAAGGAGAGTCACGTTTGTAGTGCAATACTTGGAGGGTGCCTCCAAGAAGTGGACGTAGGTCAAGTTGACCGAACCACTATAAATATCTGTGTTATTGTTTTCTTGCTTCCGCACTTTAATTTTCGTATTGTTTATTTTTCTCGTGGTGTGATTTTGGTTTATGTGACTTTTGTTCTTTGTGAAAAGAATTTTTTAAAATACTAATTCACCCCCCCCCCCCTCTTGGTTAGCTTGGGACTAAGTTCATAAGGCTTGACATCCCTAACAAACATTCAAGTGTTATCAGAGCGGGATTCGAAAATTTAAGTTTGAAAACTTATTGAATTAGATTCATGGCTAACCTTGGGAATCATAACACTACGGAAGGGTATTCTATTACCTACCTCCCCTATTCGATAACCTACCTTTTGATTTCTAGAAAACCTGCATGTCAACATTTTTACAATCTACTGATTATCGCATGTGGATGCTTATCAAAGAAGATTATTCTCCACCTTCTCGTGAAATTGATGGTATTAAAACTGAAGTTACTTTTGCTGAATGGACTTTCGATGAATAAGATTTAGCTCAATTGAATGCAAAATGTTTGAACTATTTTTTCTGTGCTTTAAAATCTGAGGATTACATGCGTGTCTCCACTTGCAGAACTGGTAAAGAAATTTGGGATAAATTGTGTATCACATATGAAGACACTAATGAGGTTAAACAATCCCGTTTGAATATTCTCTTGCATGACTACAAACTTTTTGTATGAAACCTCATGAATCAATTTCTGACATGTACACTAGATTTACTTAGATAGTTACTTCACTGCATGCACTAGGAAGAGAACTTTCAAACTTTGAAAAAGTATACAAGATTTTGAGATGCTTGCCTTCCTCATATGATGCTAAAATCACTGCAATCACTTAATCTAAGGATTTGAACACTTATTATATTGATAACTTACTTGGCTCACTCATTGCTTACGAGCAAGGGGTGAATAAAACAAATCTTGATGCAGGTGAGAAGAAGAAGGAGAAAACAGTTGCACTAAAGGCGCACAAATCGGATTCTGAATCTTCCGGGTCTTTAAGCGATGAAGTTGCCTTCATCACAAAGCAATTCAAAAGATTTCTAAGAAAGAAACAAAAACATCATCAAAATTGGAGAAAAGGTAAGGATCATAAACATGTTAAAGGATCTTTTGATATTGTTTGTTATGAATACAAGAAACTAAGACATGTGAGAACTGATTGCCCGACACTTAAAGATCACTCAAGCAAAGGAAAGGATGAGGAGAGACCAAAGCTAAGGACAAGATGAGAGTACAAAAAGCATTTTGGGCGGATTCGGCATCGGACTCATCAGAGACGAAACCAGAAGATGAGACACAAAATTATGCTTGATGGCAGACGACAATCCTGATCAAGAAGAGGTATGTGAACTTTCCTACGATCAACTTCTTGAAGTTTTAGAAAAAAATCATGCATCATATAGGAAATTAAAGAAAACACATGCTAGCTTGAAATTAGAATTTTTGAACCTACAAAAATAGCATAAAATTTTGACTAAAGACCATCAAATGATTGATTCAAATCTTATGACTTTACTTGATGAATTTGATGTGTTAAATAAAAATCATTGTGAATTAGTTGAAAAGCATGATGCATTAAAAGTTTCACACACATTACTTGAATCTGATTTTAAGAAGTCTAAAGAGATTGAGAAAGAATTGAGGATTGAAAATGAGGTCTTAAAAAGCACAAATTTGAAGATTCAAAATGAATTTGAAACATGTAAGAAAACTAGAATGACACCTACTTTTGATCAATTGCCAAAACCTAGGAAGAGGCATTATAACTCAAACCACTTAAGAAATCCTTTTTCTGGAGTTAGACGTTTTTCATGTGTCATGCTAGGACACATCTCACACACTTGCACAGTACACCATAGTACACATTAGGTGTGGAGACCTAAGGTGCATGATCCACAGCATACCATACATGCATTGCATTCTACACTTCATAAGAACGAACCCAAACCTGCTTGGGTTCCTAAATCTAACATTTGATGATTTTGCTGGAGGGCTCTGATAAAAGGCCTCGTGAGAGTATGTGGTACCTGGATAGTGGATGCTCTCGACATATGACTGGTGATGCCAACCAGTTTGTTATACTAGAGTCCAAGACTGGAGGCAAGATTACTCTTGGAGACAACACCACCAAGAAGGTGATAGGAGCAGGTATAATTGGTAATTACAAGAACCTTATGATTGAAAATATTTTGCTTGTAGATGGATTGAAGCACAACTTGCTCAGCATCAGTCAATTCTGTGACAAAGGCTTCATCGTGCAATTCTTTGTAAATTCATGCATTTTAAGTTTAAGTAACAACACTATTTTGTAGGGAAAGAGTATTTATAACGTCTACATGCTTGATTTAAATAACATTGAATGTGCTGCTTCATTTTGCTTAAAAATAGTGATTGATGATTCATGGTTGTGGCACCGGAGACTTTGTCATGCAAGTATGAAAACCCTTAGGAAAGTGACCCAAAAAGACCTAGTTAGAGGTGTCCCCAAACTCAAGTTTTCAAAAGACCACCTTTGTGATGCCTGTCAACTAGGAAAGCAAGTCCACTCCACCTTTTACCCCATTAAGGACATTAGCACCTCGAGACCTTTACAAGTCCTTCACATGGATTTGTTTAGACCCATTAGCACTGCCAGTCTGGGAGAGAAAGTCTATGGATTTGTGATTATTGATGACTACTCGAGGTTCACTTTGACTAGATTTCTTTCACATAAAAATAAGTCTTTTGAGGAGTTTAAAACATTTTCTGCTTGGATTCAGAAAAAGCTAGGTTGTGAGATTTTGACCATCCATAGTGATGATGGGGGAGAGTTTGAGAATGAAAGATTTGAAGATTTCTATAAGGACAAGGGGATTAGCCACAATTTCTCAGCTCTTAGGACCCCTCAGCAGAATGGGATAGCTGAAAGGAAGAACTGGACCTTGGTTGAAGCCGCTAGAGCCATGCTTGCTGAGTATTCACTTCCAAAATACTTTTGGGCTGAAGCGGTTAACACAGCTTGTTATGTGTTGAATAGGGTGATTGTTAGAGCAAAATTAGAAAAGACACCCTATGAGATCCTTAAGGGTAGGACACCCAATCTTTCCCACCTTCATGTCTTTGGTTGTAAGGTTTTTATTCACAACAATGGAAAGTCTCACTTGGGAAAATTTGATCCTAAATATGATGAAGGAGTATTCTTGGGATATTCTAGTGTTGGGAAGTCTTTTAGGGTGTTTAACAATTGAACTTTAATGGTGGAAGAGACAACCCATGTAGTATTTGATGAGTTTGATCCTAAGAAACATGGAGTTGAGAATGATGATTAGATTGGAGAGATTACTAGTGGAGTAGAAAATTTGGGGAAGGGGGTAGAACACCAAAGTAATGAAGGAGTAGGAGAAGTCACTCAAGGAGTAGAAAATTTTGATTTGAATGAAAGGGTTGGATCTTCACACACTTTGCCTAGAGATTGAAGATACTCTATAAGTCACCCCAAGGATTTGATCTTAGGAGACCCTTCTAGTTGAGTTAAGACTAGACATGGACTTAGGAAGGAGGTGAACCACTCTTCCTTTATCTCAATGACTAAACCCACCACCATTAACCAAGCCCTTACTGATGAGTTTTGGATTTTAGCAATGCAAGAAGAATTGTATCAATTTGTTAGAAATGATGTTTGGGAGCTTGTTGAAAGACCTAAGGGACAAAGTGTAGTTTTGACAAAGTGGGTCTTTAAAAACAAGGTGAATGATTCAGGAGTGGTGGTTAGGAATAAAGCAAGATTGGTGGCTAAGGGGTACAATCAAATAGAAGGAATAGACTTTGAGGAGACTTTTGCCCCTATAGCTAGATTGGAAGCCATTAGAGTGTTATTAGCCTTTGCCTGTTATAAAGGATTTAAGCTTTTTCAAATGGATGTCAAGAGTGCCTTTTTAAATTGGGAAATAAAAGAAGATGTGTTTGTAGAACAACCCCCAGGTTTTTAGAGTTCCCAATTTCCAAATCATGTTTTTAAATTAAAAAATGCTTTGTATGGTTTAAAGAAGGCACCAAGGGCTTAGTATGAGAGGCTTAACACATTCTTACTATAGAGGGAGTTTGTCAAGAGGAGCGTAGACACCACCCTTTTTCTTAGGAGAGTTGGAGATGATTTACTCATTGTTCAGATTTATGTGGATGATATACTCTTTGGATCCTCTAATAAGAAATTGTGTGATGATTTTTCTAAAATAATGAGTAGAGAGTTTGAGATGAGTTTGATGGGAGAGTTTTCCTACTTTTTGGGGTTTAGCATAAAACAATTGGAGGATGGAACCTGTTTAAATCAAACAAAATACATAAAGGACATTTTGAAGAAGTATGAGATGGACAAAGTCAAGCGAATTAACACTCCCATGACTTCTAGTGCTCCATTGGATAAGGACCCAAGTGGTAAGTCTGTTGATCAGAATAAGTATAGAGGCATGATTGGATCTTTACTTTACTTGACTGCGAGCCGACCTGATATCAAGTTTAGTGTTTGCCTTTGTACTAGATTTCAAGCTAACCCTAAGGAGTCTCACCTGACTACTGTTAAGAGAATTTTTAGATACCTTTTGGGACACAAGGCTTAGGGATTTGGTACCCTAAACACAGCACTTCTATTGAGATTATTGGATTTTTTTACTCTGATTTTGTAGGATGCAAGGTGGATAGAAAAAGCACTTCAGGAACTTGTCAATTCATTGGATAATATTTGGTCTCTTGGTCTAGTAGGAAGCAAAACTCTGTTGCACTTTCCATTACTGAAGCTGAGTACATCGCTCTTGGAAGTTGTGTGGCCCAAGTCCTTTGGTTGAAACAATAGGTATTGGATTGAGGATTACCTGTAGGCACCATCTCAATCTTTTGTGACAACACTAGTGCCATATGCATATCTAAGAATCGTATCCAACATTCAAGGACTAAGTACATTGACATTAGGCATCACTTCATTGGAGATTATGTGACTAAGGGAGACATTGAATTACACCATATGACAACTGAAAATTAATTGGCTGACATCTTTACTAAACCACTGGCCTTCGACACTTTCAGTTCTTTAAGGACCAGATTTGGTGTGATTGACATAACTGCATGAAACTTGATCTTTTAGTTACTTTCTTTTGTTTTTGTTTTTTATTTTTTTTAGTTTTTGGCGTGTTTTACTTTCTTTTGCTTTTTTCTTTCTCTTACTTAGTTTTCAAAATCATCGCTGAAATGATAACATATTCCATGCTTATTTTTTTTTTTAATTTGTAGTCAATGTGGTTTTCATCCCTTAATCTCCTAGATGGTAAAAATATTTTATGATTGTGTTTCTTTCCCTAACCTATTTTAGTGGCATAGTTTTCTTTTCTAATCAAAAGTCTATCTCAAATTAAAGATTTTTTATGAAATTAAGATCATTTCTTAAGCTAGCTTAAGCAAATCTATCTTGTATTTATAATTTTTAAAGTTTTTTTTGTCACATCAAGATCCCTCGTTGCTCTTATCTTTGATTATTAATTTTGTTTGTGATAATTCTTCCTTATGTTAGAGAGAGAGCTCCTATTCTCTAATATCTGAGAAGATATATTCACAACTAAGGTTTTAAGAGGTTATAAAAGAGAATGTTACTTGCAAAAATAAAAAAAATAAAAAAAAATTTTGGCCAATGATGCCAACAAAAGAAGCGCAAAGATGCCAAAATTAAAAAATCTATAAAAAGATGTGCAAAGCGCCACTAAATTGACAAGAGGCATAAAACGAGCCCACTCAAAAGCAAGCTATTCTCTCTTTTTAAATCTTTTAGAACTTAGAAGTTTTGCCTCTCAAAGACTTGATTTCGATTGTTTTGCGATCGTGACAGATTTACTTTGGTTCATTATTTTATAAAGATAGTTTTTTCTTAAACCAAGTGATGGATGGATTATTTTTCTCATATCCAATTAAATCTTTGAGTTAGGTCATTGATTTCAAAAGATGATTCTACCCTAAGAAAATATCTGAGCTAAGAGTAACCATGACCGGATATTCTACTATTCTATGGATGGTTGAGATTATTAACTCATTAACTCATAAGTTTTTAAATTAATCACTTTGAATACTACATTATTTTCATGCCTTGGTTAAAAAAAAAAATTATGATTTGCTATTGTTCTTTAGTGTTCCCTCCTCCTTTTTGATATGTCAAAAGGGGGAGAAGTTTATGATGTTTTTACACTTGTCGATCCGGAAATTTTTCTGCTAATTGTCTTTGTAGTGTTTTGCCATCATCAAAAAGGGAGAGATTGTTGCAAATCTATTTTCATGACTTTTGTTTTGATGATTGAAAAATACTATTGATTCTATTGGACTGCATGTTGCTTCTAACTTTTTAGGAATCGAAGATCGGACGAACAAATGAAGCCAGTTCAAGATTGCGTAGGTTTAGGGTTGAGTCAGTCTGTACTTTATTTTTTCTCTTCTTGAGTCAATTTGTAATGGTTAAAGAGACTAATGTTAAGTAACCCTACACACATACACTTGAGAGAATTAGAATTTTTGTTTTTACTCATATCGGCAAGGACGATATTTACATCATCCTGTATGATCAGGCTTAAAACAAAAAGTCTAAATATGGATTCTTAATTAAGGCAGCCATCATTAACAGATCGGCCTGGACGATACATGTATCGGCCAGGTCGATAAGCTCAAAATAGAAAGAAGTTGCCGCCATAGACAATTAAGGTATACTGTATTTTTAAATAATCGGCCAGGACGATCATTGATCGGCCTGGATGATATTCACAAATTATTCCTTAATTGATCAAGGAATCAAGGGAGTAATTAAAGATGATTGATACGATTATATCATCCTTGACGATCGCAGGATCGGCCAGGATGATCTATTCAAAAACTATAGTTATTTCATGACGATAAATATTGGCCAGCACGAATTCAGAGCTATACTCTGGACGATTTTTCTCTGATTTGAACTGATCGGCCGGGATGATCATGAGATCGGCCTGGACGATCAATACAATTTTAAATCGTCCAAGTTTGCATTCAGGGCGATGCTCTGGCCGATCTTCTAAGTTTTGTACTGATCGGACAGGCCAATGTCCATATTGGCCTGGACAATATTGTCGGCAACTTGCAATTAATGAGCTTCTTTGAAGCTCTTCTATTTAAGAGCTCTTGTTCAACATTTTGAACAACCTTTTGGCTGCTGCCTTGACCTGAGAAGGCCTTGAGGAGAGAAAGAGAGAGAGGGAGAGAGAGAGAGGATCTTGTGAGGGGATTCATAAGGGTTGCTTCAAGGATCGCTCTGCTTCTTTTTCTTCTAGAGTTTCTCATCCGTGGAAGGGTTGGTAGAGGTAAAAAGTCAGCATCTGGTTGTGGTTCTCTGCCAGCCTCAGGAGGAAGCAAAAGGAGATAGGTTCTCTGCCTTGCCGGGGTGGCTAAAAGAGGTTCTTTGTGAGGGCTTCTCTGCCTAGCCGTGTGGGAAAAAGGAGAGTCACGTTTGTAGTGCAATACTTGGAGGGTGCCTCCAAGAAGTGGACGTAGGTCAAGTTGACCGAACCACTATAAATCTCTGTGTTATTGTTTTCTTGCTTCCGCATTTTAATTTCCGCATTGTTTATTTTTCTCGTGGTGTGATTTTGGTTTATGTGATTTTTGTTCTTTGTAAATTTTTTTTTTTAAATACCAATTCTCTTGGTTTGCTTGGGACTAAGTTTATAGGGCTTAACATCCCTAACGAACTTTCACTTTGAAAGTAGTTGAAATAAATTTTGTAAATAAAATCAAAACATTAAACAAATCATAGTAATTCATAGAATTTAAGTAGAGATATAACATTGATAATAAAAAGTATATATCAAAAATATGAGTCAATTTAGACACCAAAATAGAGAAAATCTTTGCAAAAGGATGAATAGAAAATTTATATTTTTCAAATTTCAATATGGATTATAAATGTACCAAAGATCAATTTGAATTAAGAGATTAAATGATTATGGAAAGAAATAACTACCACATGTGGCGCTTTGCCCATCTTTTTTTCAAATTTGTGGCACATTTTTGTTCATTTGTTTTTACTCGTGGGCAAATTTTGTGCCTCTTTTTTAACTTGCGAACCATTGCGTATTCCTTTTGATTTTTCTACATTTATACATTTTTTAAGAGTAATTTTGATCTTTCCAAAATCAATAATAAAAAATTTCAATTTTTTCTAAGTGCATTAATGTTTATATATAAGTGAAATACAAAATAAGAAAATATCACAGTTGCAATAATAATATTCAATATTAATGTAGTCTAAATAAGATACATGAAATTGAAAATCTTAATTACATCAAGTTATAAGCAATACTTAAATTTAGAAAAATTAGATTTTCTAAAGAATTTAATTTTAACTTGCATTTCAAAGTAGCACTTTTAAGATAAAAAATTATAACGATTGTCATATAGACTAACACACATTTCAAAAAAAAAGATTAAAGCCAAAAAGGATAACTTATATTGATATCAAAATGAAAGATATTACAATCTAGGAATATGATATCAATACATCATAAGTTTTAAAAACAAAACATCTAAGGAAAAGAAAGTACAACACATTTTATTAACTCACAAAAACAAAAAACAACTAATAAAGAAACACATAAAATCTAGTACAAGTGTCACTCAGATGGACACTGATCTAGAGGAGGATGAGGAGGAGGAGCAACACCAAAGATGTTAAAATAAGTACTCATCATAAGCACGTTGGTACTAATATCATTCATTTGTTCTCTCATAAACCTCATGTTTTGAGCGTACTGTATATCCTGTTGCTGCATATGAACTTCAATTTGATCAAATCTTTGATCAAAGTGAGTCTCTAAATAATCAAATCTTTGAACCAAATTCTGATAATTTGGTTCATTAGCAGGTGCAGGTGCAGCTTCATGTTCTTCCTCAGTATCACTAATGACATGTATTCTACTTGATTCATCTTTACTGAAGAATGCTCTAAATGATCCATCATTGTAGTAGAGCAGTTCTTAAAACTCTTGATCAGGATGAACCAAATTGTATTTCTTATCCAGAATGTAGGCAATCAGATGTCCTAAGGAAATGTTCTTCTTTCTTTTATGTTTGACATGACCAATTTTAGAGAGTCCATAAAGATAGTCAAGGATTAGTTGGGCTTCATCTATAGGTTCTTTAGTCATGATCAAAAAGGTTACCATAGAAAGAAGAGGAGTAATGTTGATTCTATCACCAGCTTTAGGAATTATAGAAGTTCTAAGAACATGCTGGATGATACGAGCATTACGAACGAGACTGAATACTTTAGGCATATGCTCGTTAAAATCGATTCCTCTAATCACAGTATTAATTTCATACCATGCATAATCAGAAGTGTTGATCAAGGTATGTGCTCTAGCTCATTCAGTCCTTAAGTTTAAAAAGGCTCCTAAGTCAGCCTTGGTGATTTCAACTTTATTCTTAAAGACATAGGAACAGATTACATAATGGTCGGAGTTAAAAGATATGTTTGCAAGGAAATAGTGGAAGGTTTCTTTGTTGTAGAGATAAACTAGGGTGAGGATAAAGCCAAACTGAGTTGAGGCAAACAAGTTCATTACCTGAAAAGTTAGTTGTTCCTGGATAAGAATTGTAGAGGGTGGGATCTTGGCGGAGACAAACCTAGGAAAGGATTCTTCATTGGCTTTAGAAAGGAAGTTCTCAGAAGAATTCTTTGGTGGACCCTTGGCTAGAGTCTTTGGACGCTTGCTTGAACTTTCCATTGTAGGATCTAAGGAACAAAAACATTTGAAAGTGAAGTGAGAGTGTGACTGTTGAGTTCAAAAGCCCATCTATTTATTGAAAAAAAGGACTATTTGTACAGACGAAATTTTACGTTCAACCCGTACGAAAAAAACATTATCCCGTATAAAAAAATTTGTATGGATGAATGTATGCGTCCAAAATAAAACAGCTTTTCGTAATGACACAACTTACGAAGTGTCCTTTCATACAGACTTTTGACCAAACTGATCATACAGACAAACACGTGTTCATCCTTGGATGATTAGAACTTATGATCTTTTTAATGGAAGTAGAAACCATCCCCTCCATCTAACCGATATGTGTTCGTCCGGACGAACCAAAGGTTTGTACTTATTAAATATAACATTAAAAACTACCTTATTCGTTTAACTGTCATTCAATCATCATGTCATTTGAACAAGTTCATCCTGAATGATCATGAAAACCGTACAGGAAGTGAAAATTAAAAACTAAAACTTTGCACGTAAATGGTGCAAAATCCGACAGTTCGACACACTACACAATTCGACCCGTACGAAAAAATTTTGTCTCGGACGATTGTCACTCAAAATTTTCAAATCATGCACTCAATCAAAACTAAAACACAAACACAATAAAAAATGCATAAAATCACAACAAAAAAACTCAAATACAGAAAATCACAAACAAAATATCAAAAACTCATAAAAAACACTAAAAATATTAACTAGAAAACTCATATCAATGTTGTAGAAAACATTTTTAATTAAGCATTCAAATAAATCACAACAAGCCTTGTTCTTAATGCACTGAAAGTATCACAGGCTAAATGTTTTATAAAAATGTCTATAAGTTGATTTTTGTAGAAACATGAGTGAGTTCAATTTCTCTCTTGGATACATGATCCCTTATGAAATGATTCTGATGTCTATATGTTTGGTTCTTAAATGTTGAATTAGATTTTTAGAAATACAAATAACACGAGTGTTATCACAATAAATTGGAATAGTGCCTATAATTAATCCTAAATCAATTAACTATTGTTTCAACTAAAGTACTTGTTTGCCACATAACTTCCTAATGCAATGTATTCAGCTTCTGCAGTAGATAGGGCAACTGAATTTTTTTTTCTACTGGACCAAGAGAAAAAAGAATTTCCAATAAACGGTCATGTTCAGAAGTGCTCTTTTTATCCACCATACATCCTACAAAGTCAGAATCTGAATAACCAATTATTTCAAATGAAGAGCTAAACTTAGGATACCAAATTCCTAAGTTCTGAGTTCCTAACAGATATCTTAAAATCCTTTTTATTGCTATCAAATGTGATTCTTTTAGATCTGATTAAAATCTAGCACATAAACAAACACTAAACATGATATCAGGTCAGCTAGTAGTCAAGTAAAGCAAAGATCCAAAATTCCTCTAAATTTCTTTTGATCAATAGATTTTCCCTTAGGGTCCTTATCCTACTGAACTGAGGAACTCATAGGTGTACTAACAGGTTTAGCATTGTCCATTTCATGCTTTTTTAGGATGTCCTTAACATACTTTGACTGACTAAGAAGTGTACCTTCCTCAATTTTCTTAATACTAAATCCTAGAAAGTAACTTAAATCTCCCATTAGACTCATCTCAAATTCACTACTCATTGTTTTAGAAAGATCATTACAAAGATTTTTATTTGAAGATTCAAAGATGATGTCATCCACATAAATTTGTATAATGAGTATATCCTTTCTAACTTTATTCAAAAAAAGTGTTGTATCCACGCTTCCTTTTCAAATGAACTTTCAAGTAAGAAGGTGCTCAACCTCTCATACCAAGCCCTTGGTGCCTGTTTCAATCCATATAATGTCTTTTTTTAATTTGAAAATATGATTTGGGTATTTAGAATTTTTAAAACCTAGTGGTTGTTCTACAAAAATATCTTCTTGAATTATCCCATTTAAAAAGACACTTTGTACATCCATTTGATACAGTTTAAATCCTCTAAAATAGGCAAAGGCTAGCAAAACCCTAATTGCTTCAAGTCTAGCTACAGGGTTAAAGGTCTCTTCAAAATAAATCCCTTTAATCTGATTATTTCCCTTAGCAACTAATCTAACCTTATTTCTAATGACTACTCCTGCGTTATTTTTTTTTTTTTTGAATACCCACTTAGTTCCAACTATACTTTGATCCTTTGGCCTTGTAGTTAATTCCCAAACTTTATTTCTTACAAACTGATTTAACTCTTCTTGCATGGCCAAAATCCAAAATTCATCCTAAAGTGCTTGATCAATATTAGTGGGTTATATAGTTGAAATTACGGCAGAATGATTGACTTCTTTGTTTAATCCACGCCTAGTCCTTACACCCTCACTAGGTTCACCAATCATCAACTCCTTTGGGTGGTTTTTAGAAAATCTCAAATCTCTAGGCAAAGGGTTTTCTATTTCCAAATTTTCTTCCACATTTTCTTCCAAATTTTCTTCCAAATTCATTTTATAAATCTTTTGGGAGTTAACCTCAATCTCATCTTCTATAATATTTGGCTCTTCCAAATTTCTAGACTCATCAAATACAACATGTGTGGTCTCCTCAATTACCAAAGTTCTTCTATTGAATACTCTATAAGATTTTCCAACACTTGAGTATCGAACAAAAATTCCTTCATTTGATTTTGGATCAAATTTTCCAAAAGCAGATTTTTCATTGTTATGAATGAACACCTTACAAGCAAAAACATGCAAATGAGACATATTAGGTGTTCTTCCTTTTATCAACTCATAAGATATTTTATTTAATTTAGATCTCTCATTCACCCTATTCAGAACATAAAATGCAACAATAACCACCTCAGCCCAAAAATATTTTGGAAGTGAGTATTCTGTCAACATTGCTCGGGTGGCTTCTATTAATGTTCTATTTTTCCTTTCGACTACCCCATTCTGCTGAGGGGTTCTAGTTGAAGAAAAGTTGTGATCAATTCCTTTCTCCTTACAAAATTCCTTAAATCTCTCATTTTCAAATTCTCCTCTATGATCACTTTGTATAAAATAATTTCACACCCAAGTTTTCTTTGAATCCAAGTCAAAATATTTCTCAATTCCTTAGATGATTCACTCTTATGAAATAGAAATTTAACCCATGTGAATCTTGAGTAATCATCCACAATCACAAATTTGTATACCTTCCCTCCTAGACTTATAGATCCAACTGGTCTAAAAAGATCCATATGCAAAATCTCTAATGGTTTACTAGTTCTAAGATCCTTATTGGACTGAAAAGAGAACTTCACTTATTTTTCTTATTGACATGCATCACAAAGGTGGTCCTTAGTAAAGTCTAGTTTTGGTATATCTCTCACTAAGTTCTTTTGGGTAATCCTCCTAAGGTTTTTCAGGCTAGAATGACAAAGTCTCCTATGCCAAAGCCATGACTCATCAGATACAGTTTTCAAACAAAAAGTAGAAGGATTTTGAATGCAATTCAAGTCTAGCATATAAACATTATTTACCCTTTTTCCATTTAAAACATCATTTCCATTTAGGCTTAATATGCAGCTAGTAAAAAAAAATTTCACACAATATCCTTTATCACATAGCTGGCTTATACTTAACTGGTTATTATTCAAGCCTTATACCAATAACACATTTTCAAAGTAAAATGTATTGAGATTTCCAATCATAGCTGATCCAACCACCTTTCTTATAGTATTATCTCCATGTGTAACCTTACTTCCACTCCTGGCTTCCAGCATTATGAATTATGCAGTATCTCCAGTCATATGCTTTGAGCATCCGTTGTCCAGATACCATATGCTCTCATGAGGTCTTGTGTGAGAGTGACCCTGTAAAATTATCAAACGTTAGACTTGGGAACCCAAACAAGTTTGGGTTCTCTTTTTGACAATTTATAATCAGATACATGTATAATATGTCTAGGTTTATACATCTTAGGTCTCCACACCAATAAGTTTTTATCTTCAAAGTACAAATGTGAGCTATATGTCCAAACAATCCATAATTATTAGATTTGACTTTTGGGAAAGAATTCCTAAGTTTTCTATCATTCATCTGTCTATTCAGGGATTTCATAAATTTGTGATACATAATATGATTAGTAAAATCTTCAAGTCTAGGGGGTATCCTATTATCCTCGACAGCTTTTATCATATATTTGTAAAATGAATTCATATCTTTCAAAATTCAATTTGTATAATTTGATCTATAAATCTTGCTCTCCGATTCATCCTTAAAATTTTTAAAATCTTTTTCAAGTTTAGCATAGGATGATTTTAAATTTTCATGATTTTTATTCAAGTCATCAAACTCATCAAGTAATTTCATGTGGTTGTCATCAACTAAAGCATGATCTTTCGTAAGGATTTCATGATTCTTTTGTAGTTCTTCAAATTCTAAACTTAGACTAGCATGTATTTTCTTTATTTTCCTATATGCATCATGCATGTGTTAAGAAACTTCAAACAGTTCATTATAAGTTAAGTCACAAACCCCTTCTTGATCTAACTGATCAAGACTTTCAGCCATTAAGCACAGATTAGTGACTTCCTCTTCATTTTTAGTGTCTGATGAATCTGAAGCTGAGTCCGCCCAGAAAGCTCTTTGAAACTTCTTCTTGCCCTTCTTACAGTTGGTTTCTCCTCTACCTTCTCCTTACTATGAGTGGCTTTGAGTTTTAGACAATCAGTCTTGATATGTCCAGGTTTCTTGCACTCATAGCAAATTACATCATTTGAAACCTTGGCATTTCTATTAAATTTACCTCTATTCCATTGCTGGCATCTCTTCTGCTTTCTCTTCAGAAAGCTTCTAAATTGTCTAGTCATTAGACGATGTCATCTTCATCCTCAGGTTGTGATTGTTCACTTTTAGATTCCTCTACTTTTAGTGCTATGTTCTTCTCCCTCCGTGGTTCACCAACATCAATCTTTCTTTGGCAAACTCCTTGATCGTAAGCAATTAGTGAACTAAGAAGATTATCAATAGAGTAAATATTTAGATCTTTAGACTTTTTAATTGCAGAAATTTTAGTATCATAAGTAGTAGGCAAACAACGAAGAATCTTATTAACCATTTCAGCATTCGTTAGTTCCCGACCTAATGCATGTAAAGAGGTGACATTTTTGTGAATCTTGTGTAGATATCAAAAATGGATTCATTAGATTTCATGCAAAACAGTTCATAATCATGCAATAAGATATTAAGTCTAGATTGCTTAACCTCATTAGTCCCCTCATATGTTATACAAAGTCTATCCTATGTCCTTTCCACTCTTGCAAGTAGAAACCGGCATGTAATCTTCTGATTTAAGAGCACAAAAGAAACTATTCAAGCATTTGGCATTTAGTTGTGCTAAGTCACATTCTTCTACTATCCAGTCTGCCAAAGATGTTTCAATTCTAACTCTGTCAATTAGTTTAGTTGGTTTTGTATACCCTTCATGAACTAAGATCCACATACAATAATCAAGTGGCTGTAAAAATGTAGACATGCGTGTTTTCCAAAAATCAAAAGGTATTTTGTCGAACAATGGAGGTCTAGTTATAGAGTAACCCTCAGGTGTATTTCGGTTTCTAAATGTAGCCATCTACGTTAATAAAAAAAGTAATAAAAACTTATGATTTTGAAATGATGCTCTGATACCACTTGTTGAAACTTGTTTACTATGAATTAGGTTATTAAACCTAAGCTTATGTCCCAGTGGCTAACCAAGAGGGGGGGTGTGAATTGGTATTTAAAAAAATTTACCGTCTTTTAAAATTTAAATCTAAGAATTTAAATTTAGTGCATTTTATAGAAAAATTTTTCAACCATAATTTTGAAACAGAAAAATAAAAAGCAGCAGAAAAATAAAAGTCATGAGATTTATAGTGGTTTGGTCAAACTTGACCTACATCCACTCCCCGGAGGCACCCTCCGAGTATTGCACTAATACCACTAGTGACTCTCCTTTTGCAACCACAGTAAGGCGGAGAAGCCTTTACAAAATTCTCTTCCACCACTACCCGGTGCGGTAGAGAACTATCGTCCTTTTATACTCTTCCTAGTGTTGGTAGAGAACCGTCATCCTTTCACACTCTCCCGGTGTAGGCAGAGAAACCTTCATCCTTTCACACTCTCCTAGTGTGGGCATAGAACCCTTCGTCCTTTAACACTTTTCTAGTGTGGAAAAATTATTAGGTCCTCCCACCTGATGTAGAACTACGTCCTCCCACCGTTAAAAAACTCGGTTTTTGCTCTGTATTGCTAGGTATTATTCAGTTATAACGAGGAATATCATCATGTGAAGACCAATAGCGAGTTATACTGAGCTATACCGAGCAATACTGAGTTATACAAAAAATACTGAGTTTTTTTAAGGAAAAATTAGGTATTTTTTTGTACTGCTCGATATTGCTCGGTATAGCTCGGTATAACTCGGTATTGGTCTTCACATGATGATATTCCATGTTATTGTTTGGTATTGCTCGGTATTTCTTATTTTTTAGTGCGATTTTAGCTCTGGGAGGACGTAGTTGTACGTCAGGTGGGAGGACCTAATATTTTTTCCCTAGTGTGGGCAGAGAACCCTTCATCCTTTCACACTCTCCTAGTGTGGGCAGAGAACCCTTCGGCTGTTCACACTCTCCAAGTGTCGGCAAAGAACTGGATCTCCTTAACAGATCTTCTTCACAAGAAATCTAGTAGGAAGAGAGAAACGAGTGAAGTAAACACAAATCAAAAGTAAGGATTCTTATCTTTGAACACCAAGTGAAGCCTTCATGCTCCAATAGTAAGAATCCTCCTTTGATCACTCTCTTACACTCTCTCCTTAACTCTTCTTTCAATAGGCACGAAGATCAGTAGACAAAAAGATTAAGTAACAGTCTAAATTGGATTATTTATATGAAAGACAAGAAAAATCGTCTGAAAACTATAAATTTTCAAGTCAACACAAAGTTGATCATCCTGTACGATCATGGATCATCCTAGACGATTTTAATTAAATGTATGGAAACGAATCAAATGTATATTGGTACGAACTGAAATCATACTCGAACATCATCCCGTACGAACTAGGTTTGTCCGGTACAAACAGTTATACCATAGGTCGGTTCCCAAAAACTGCTTGACATCGCCAAAAGTTGAAGAGTCTGTTCACTTTGTCCTGGGACGAATTTGAGTTCGTCTGGACAAAAATTTTTTAGAGAGCATTTGGTCCTGGAATAAATATGAATTTCATATGAATAAAAATTTTCCAGAGAACATTTCATCCTGGATGATTAAACATTCGTCCTGGACGATCATGACTTAGAAAACATTTTCTTCAACTCCTGTTCATTTCATTGCTCTTTAGAGCAGATAACTGACTTGATCGTCCCGTACGAACTATGTTCGTCCCGTACGATCAGTATAAATTTTTAAAGATCTCCTTAAGTGTGTGTGTGTTTATTCACTCAATTACAATCACTCCCTCTTAAACTTAATTCAAAGAAGAGTACAAGCTTCAATTCACAAAATCTCTCATGCTAAATTTGATTTGAGGTTTTCAGTAGTCTGGAATTTAATTTTCCTAAAATGTTAGTTCACACAAGAGAAAAAATAAATCTTCCAAAAAGTGTTAGGAGATATCAATACATAAAATAATAATATTTGAAATCATCAAAACTATACAAGTTGCAAGAATGTAAAGCATGCAAATAATAACTCTCTTAACAATTTTTGTTATTAGACTCTGCTTTGTTTCTGTTTTAGTTTCGTCCTCCTTTTTGTGATGTCAAAAGGGGGAGTAGTTTATGTAATGTTTATTATGTAGTTTGATTTTGCTATTGGATAAAATTGTGTTTTATTTCTTCTCACTGTTTGTTTTAAATTATTCTTGAAACTGCTTATATTATTTTTTGGTTTGCCATCATAAAAAAGAGGGAGATTGTTGAAAATTTGATTTGATGGATTAGAATTTTGATGATAGAAAATATTCAAGAATTTCTAAGACTATCTTTCCTACTAACCTTTTAGGTCCACAAGATTGAGTGCAACTAAAGCCAAATTAAGATTTGGTAGATTAGGTATGAGTGAGCATATTATTTTTTCTTTCTCGAGTCTATTATATATGGTGTGGTTCCTGATACTAAGTAACCTTACACACACACAAGGGTGAAATTTTTTTTCTGTTGATTAGAGTTCTCTATTTTGATCACATCGTCCGGAACGATCCTAAAATCATCCTGGCCGATCAGCTAAAAATAGAAACCCTAATTAGGGCATCCTGGTTAAGGCAGCCATCACTAAGCACATCGTTTGGGATGATATTCGTATCAACCGGGATAATAGGCTCAAATCGGAAAGAATCAGCTGCAAGATTTATTTAGGTATTCTTTATTTTTGGATATCGTCCATGACATCAGTCTGGATGATACAGCATAATTATGCCTAAATTAATTTGGTAATTAAGAAAATTAATTTAGGTTTGATTTCTCGATCACATCATCTAGGATAAATATAGAATCGTCCGGGATAATCTCTTAAATGATTGACATCAACCAGCTTCTATTTAGGCCAATGTTAAGGATGATTTTCCTTGGATTTGTACTAATCGTCCAGGATGATATTATATCGGCCTGAACGATATGACTAAAAATCTTCTAATCATCCCAAACTGATCGAACTGATTGACCAGGATGATATCCATAATGCCTTGGATGATAATGTCAGTTTATATAAAATAAGAGATACTTTGAAGCTATAATATTTTAGAGCCCTTGTTCTACTCCTTATCATATCTTTTATTTCTTATTTGACCTGAGAGAGCACTGAGGAGAGGGAGGGCAAGGGAGAGAGAAAGAATCTTGTGAGGGGGAGTTTGTGAGGGGGTTCATAAAGGTTGCTCCAAGTAAGGATCCATCATCATCTTCTCTTATCATCATCCTTAATTTCTTGGGGGTTCTAGAGAGGTAAACTTTAGCATCTGATCAAGGTTCTCTACTTTCTTCAGGAGGAAGCCAAAGGAATTGGGTTCTCTTCTGCTTTAGGAGGAAGAAAAAGAGTTGGGTTCTCTGCCTGCTTGTGGAGGAAGCAAAAGGAGTTAGGTTCTCTACCTCACATGGGTTGGTGGAAAGGAGATTTATATAAGCTTCTTCACCTCAATGTGGGGGTAAAAGGAGAGACACTGAGTTTAGTGAAGTACTCGGAGGGCGCCTTCAGGGAGTGGATGTAGGTTGTGTTGATCGAACCACTATAAATCTCTATGTTCTTTATTATTACTTCCTCGTTTATTTTTCGCACTTTGATTTTTGTGGTGAATCTTATTTTTTTTTAAGATCATGTTTTGATCAAAATATTTTTTTTAATTACCAATTTACCCCATCCTTCTCTTGGTTAGCCTTGTGACTAGTTCATAAGGGCTTAACATCCCTAATGAACTTTCAAGTGCCATAAGTGCACTTTTACACTCCTCGGAGCCTCTCCTCCAAGTATTGCACTAAATGCAGTGACTCTCCTTTTACTCCCATAATAAGGCAGAGAAGCCACTACAAAACTCCTTTCCCTCAACCCCGATGAGGCAGAGAACCCAACTCCTTTCGCTTCCTCTAGAAGTAGACAGAGAACCTGACTTCTTTCACATCCTTTTAAAGAAGGCAAAGAACCACGACCTCCTTTTACTTCCTCTTGAAGATGGTAGAGAACCTTGATCAATCGCTAAAGTAGACCTCTATAGAACCTCCAAGGAACTAGTTTTGATGACTGGAGAAGATTACACAGATCCTTTCTTGGAGCAACCTTTATGAATCCTCCCAAGCTCTGCCTCATAAGATCCTCTCTCTCTCTCCCAATCTCTCCCTCTCCTCTTGGCTCTCTCAAATCAGGATAACCGTAAAAGATTACATCTTAAGTAAATAAGTGATCTTATATAGAAGGGCTTCAAGTTTGCCCTAAATTGCAACAATTTGACAAAGATCATCCAGGATGATCGATCATCTTGTACGATTAGCATAAATTCAGCTCAAAAAATTAAGATGACCTAGGTGAGGCTGGAAGATTAGATGATCTTTTTGTTCTGATCGTGCATGATGATGGTTTCTTCATTTTATATGATTAGTTCAAAACCTCATATATCGTCCAGACCATCAATGTTCAACCAGACTTTACCTGCTGGATGATAAAAAATTAATTGATCATTCAGGATAATTTATGGATCATTTTGTATGATTAGTTCAAAAAATCAAATATCATATAGGCTACTGCTCTATTTGGCTAGAATTTACATATTTAGTTGATAAAAAATAACTGATCAGCCAGGATAATTCTTGGATTGTCCAATACAATTAGTTCAAATTAATACATATCATTTTAAACCTCATTTTGTTTATTATGAAAGAAATTAGGGTTTATTTAGCTGATCAACTAGGACCATCCTGCTATCGTCCAAGATGATATGATCAATAAATTAAACCTTAATTACTTTTGTTAATTATCATACTAATTTAGGCATAATTGTAATGTATCATCTTGGACAATTTCATATATGATGTCTAAAAATAATAACATGCCTAAAATGGTTGGTGGCTAATTCTTTTTTATTTGAGTTTATCATCCATAATGATGCTAATATCGTCCAGGACGATTTGCTTAATTGGGTAGCCTTAACCAGGATGCCCTATCTAGGGTTTCTATTTTTAACTAATCATCCATAACAATTTTGGATCATCCCAAACGATATGATCAAAAATAAAAAAACTCTAAAATAGACATAATTTTTCCCTCTCAGTGTGTGTGTGCAAGGTTACTTAGCATCAGTACCCACTTTATTACAGTTGACTCAAGAAAAGGTAAAATCACTTAAAGTACACTTACAAACTCATTTAGTCCTAATATACCCAATCTTGAGCTGGCTTGATTTACAAATGATGTTGTGGACCTGAAGCTTTAGTAGGTAGGGCAATAGTAGAAAAAACAAGTGTTAGAAATATTTGGAATTATCAAAATTATAAACCTTGAATCTAGATTTTCAAAAATATAAAGACTAGTGGGATGATGAAATAGGATAATGGAGCTCATCTAATTATTGTGGTAAAGCCCAATGTTGTTAGAGAAGGTGGTTATGACTTTTCTAAGGAAAAAACAATTAGTCTTCTTAGAATTAAAAAAAATTATAAGATCATCAGCATATAATAGGTGTGTAAGGTGGAACCCTTCTATAGTGCTTCCTTAAAACCTCTCATTTTTTAGTTGTTCTTCAAAGAGGCAATATAATCCATCAATCTTATTAAAAAAGGATTTGATAACATAGAAGACCTCCAAACAAATGATGATCCAATTTTTTTTTAAAAATTGAAATTTGAACCCATCCGATCCAGGTGAAGAATCGGAATGGTGAAAAAAGACTAAAGCTTTAACCTCTTCAAAGGTGATTGGTGTAATAAGTAAGTTAGCTAAATGAGATGATAAGGCATTACCATAGGGAATTTGATTGATGTCATAATTGGTAGAATTTGAAGAGTTGCGTAGGTCTATGAAATGCTGAATGATTTCTTTCTTTTTGGATAAATAATCTTGAGGATATTTAAATATGGTGGTCGCTAAGACACTGTTATTGCCAGATTTTCTCCTATGAATCCATGAGTATAAAAACCCAAAATATTCTTCCCCATGTGTAAGCCATGTTGTTTTAGCCCATTTTATGATCCAAGATGACCAAATAGTGTTATATTGTGAAAGCATCAAATTGATTCATTTAAGCTTGAATTAGAGATGAAAATTAAAAGGATTAGAATCTAATTACAAATAAACTTCCATTTGCTGATTAGAAAGCATATTAATCATAGGAACAATAATCTTAAAAGAATGTCATTTTTTCTCTTTGATCATAATTTTGAGTCTTCTAAGCTTGCTATAGAAATAAATAATAGGGTTTTGCACGTTTGGAGTAGCAAAAAACGTTGATGAGAATGCCCCAAAAATTTTGATACTGTGTCCAATAGTTTTTAAAAAAGAATCTATGGACTCTACCCAATTGTTTGCCCATAGTGAGTATGAGGGGGATTGATTAGATATAGAAGAATTAGGAACTTCATTATATGAGATAGGAAAAGTAAAAATCAATCTTTAATTTATAAGGGCTTGATTTAGCTTTGGATGAATTGGATTATCAGTTCTATGGTTGTACCAAGTAAAGAAAAGGCAAGTAGAAGAGAGGTCTTATAGGCTAGTGTCAAAAATTACAGAATTAAATTGACCCAACCTAGCTTCAAGAATGAAGTTTATGCCCACTTTTTCAGAGTTATAGTGACAATAGTTTAAATCACCTATGATAACCGATGGGAGGTCATTATGTGGATTGATAGCTTTAAGATCCTCACATAAAATAGATCTCCCTTAAAGAGATCTTGAAGCATAAATAATATATTAGATAATTGACATTTCCGAGGCTACCGAGAGCTTGCTAGAAATCATTTGGTTAAAGAAGAAATGGGGATCAAAATTGTTCTAATCTATCAAGTTACTAGAAGTGCCAAGAGAGGGGGGGGGGGGTGAATTTGGAAAAACTTGTTGTAATAAAAATCCTAAACAAGAATTCTAAGAATTTATTTTTTTAAAATTTAACGAGAAAATTTTAACTAATACAGAAGCAATTATTTGAACACATTTTGCACAAATGAAATTCTTTTTATTTCACAATTATCACCAATCAAACATAATGAAAATAAAGTGCAAGCAAAAATAAAAATTGATAAGAAAAAAGTACACCAGAGTTTTATAATTGTTTGGTCAAACCATGACTTACGTCAACTCACGAAGTTCCACTTTGAGAATTTCACTACAAAACTATAGTTCTCCTTTTTCCCCCTCGGCAAGGTGGAGAAGCCATTACAAGACTCATTTTCACCAACTTAGCATGGCGGAGTGCCAAGTGCTTTTCTCACCTTCCTGGTGACGGCAGCGTACCTTCTCATTTTTCTCCCTCCTAGAGATGGAAGAGTACCTTCGAGAACTCGGATCTGGAAGAGTCTCCCCCTCATAGAGCCTCCCACAAGTTCTTCTCGAGCCATAGGAGGAGCAAGATCCAGCAAGAACGGGGCAACCGTGTGATCTCCCTCACACTTCTTCTCCCTCACCAAGCTCACCCTCTCCCTCCTCTCTCAAACCCCAAAAACTTCTCTAGTGCTCTCTTCCAAGGATTCCCTCTCTAATCATATTCCCCTCTTTCTGTCACACACTCAAAACATAACTATTTTGATACTAAAATGGGCTCTAAAATCCTTGAAATTTTTAAAGTAGCACTTACTATCATACAATACGATTTACCATTGTACATTACGGTTGTATAATAGGCTTCATCCTGGAATGAAGTTCTACAAACAGTTCAAAAACGTTAAAATATAATCATACAGAATGATTTATAATCGTACGGTACAATCATCAACTCTTTTGTTTGTACAGCATGATATCCGAGACGATCAAAAATTATCTTTGTACATCATAGGGTACGACCTACTTTGTATAGTATGAATAGTCAAAATCAAGACATCATCTAGGATGAAGTCCAGGATGATAAAAACTTATCTCTATACATCATTTGGTATGATATACATCGTATAGTATGATTAAGCAAAAATAAGAGATCGTCCAGGATAAAGTCCAGGACGATCAAAACTTGTCTCTATTCATCGTATAATATGAACATGATCATAAAGTATGAGTACCAATCAATGATTAAAACCTTGATTTATTCTGCTAATCATGGGTTAATTTAAGTAAGTATTCAAAATAAATCATACAGTATGAATTACTTTGTACAGTATGAACGGGTAATAAATTTACTTAAACTATTCTGGTGGCTAGGGTTTTGGATTAGTAACACATCGTACAGTACGATAAAAATCATACAGTACGACTTGTGTATAGATATACAATTCAACCACATTAGATCGTACAGTACGATATAAATTTGTACAGTATGATCAATATAAAAAAAAATCTACATTTTTCTTTTAAAACCCTCTCCCCCTATGTGTGTGCATGGTTACTTAGACATACATGTAGTTTGTGGCCAAAATCAAGAAAAGAGAAAATAAAATAAATAAGAAATTACATACTCACACTCCTACTCTACCTAGTCTTAAGTCTTTCTATTGTCCTGAGTAACTTGTGATCTTCTTGAAATGTTAGTACTCACAGATAATAGCAGAAATCATAGATATTTAATGAATAGTAATTCAGGTGACATTATTTGTCATTATCAAAATCTCAAACTCGGGGTCATGGATTGCAACAATCTCCCCCTTTTTGATGATGTCAAATAATATTTTTATAAGATATTTTTTTATTAATTAAAAACAACACAACATAGATAAGAAAAGAAAGTAGGAAAACAAAAAAAAAGAAATTTGTATTTCATTGAAACATAGGGAAACATGAGAAAACTACATAAACATAAGCAATGTAAAAATAGATTTCTCTCCCTTTTGACATCACCAAAAAGAGAAGACACAAACAATACAAAAAAAGAAAGTACAAAACATATATACTTCAAAAAGGAGGATCCTGATCACTTGGAGGTGTAGGTGGGTGTTGTTGGAAATATTGAAGGATTGTGTCAAAATGGTGATCAATCAAAGTGAAGCATTCCCCAAACCATCGCATGTCATCCTCGTGCTGTTGATACTATTCATGAATGTTTGTGTCAAGATGACTCTAAAGTTGGTCGAAGCGTTCGAATAAATAATCATGAGGGTAGGCTGGTGCAGGTGCTCATGGAGGTACATGCCATCATGGTTGATCAGGAGCTACTGCTGGGGTGGCTTCTCCTTCTTCATCATCAAAGTCTGGTTCTTCAGGCTCTTATCCCTGATGAAAGAGAATACAGAAAGAGGCATCTGTATAAAAGATTGGTAAATTATCAAGTTCACTAGGATATGTTAATTGGTATTTATTTTGAAGGATGTATCCTATAAGGTGGCCAAGGGCTAGATTTTGTTTCCTACAGGTACTAGGGAGGTGAACTAAAGTCATATTTTGGATATAGTCAATTACTAAATCAACCTCATTAAATTTTGGTGTTTGACATTATGAGATAGGTAGCGACTGATAGATTCAGGGTCATGCGGATTTGGTCGCCAAGTTTGGGTATGATAGAGGTTCTAAGTATATGTTGAATGATTGTAGCATTTCAATTGAGGGATTGGACGAGTGGCTGGTGTTGATAGAAGGGGGCATTCCTAAGAACACGATTGATATCACTCCAGGAATTTATTTGTGAGAAAGGAATGAACCCTGGACCCTTTAGTGGATAGCCCAATGTATTGGGCGATGTTAGCCTTAGTGATTTCTATATTTTGACGGCAGACAAAAGAGTGGAAAGTCAAAGTGTCGATGGTGTAGGTAAGATTGTCTAGAAATTTAAATAGGAGTGCTGATTTATAGGGGAAAGCCAGAGTAAGAAGAAACTATAAAGTGGTGAAAGCGAAGAGGTTCAGTACCTTTAAATTTAATGCTGCCTGATTGAGCATCTTAGACGGTGTAATCTTGCAGGCTTTGAACTTGTGATAGGAATCTGCATTTTCAGCATTTAGGAAATGAGCACTGTGGCGGTGAGAGGAAGATGAGCTTCCCATGATGAGATGATCGCGCTTGATAGAGCTCGACATTATGTAAAGGCTAAGTGAAGGTGAGGAAGTGAGTGTGAGTGAAGTGATCTGCCAATGAAGCCTATTTATAGAATTTTTCATAAATCGTACAGTACAATCTGGTATTGTATAATATGATGTGGCAATAATTATTCTTACAGATCAGTTCGTGAAAAGGTGGTCAAATCGTACAGTACGATGTTTATCGTACAGTACGATCAGAAGAATTTAGATCATCTCGTGGGTCATCGATGTGACCCTTGATGAAAAGTTTCATATTGTACGAACAGGTGTATCATATAGTATGAACACCAATAATATCATACCAAATTGAGTAAATTCATCTAAATTCATTCACTGATATGGATCGTACAATACAAAGAGAGGATATTGTACCGTACGATGATCAATAATGTCGTACCAAATGAATTGAATGAACTGTCACCGTATCGTACAGTACGAAATAATTTATACAGTATAATGAACAGAGAAGAAACTTGATTCTATGTTGTGGTTTTAGTAGCATTAGATATATCATACAGTATGATAGTGGATCGTACTGTACGATAAGAAAAATTTTAGTTGTAAAGTTTTTTGTGGTGAGTGTGTGATGATCAGGAATATCCTTAATTATTTTTAATGCATTAATGTCTATGACACATGGTCTAGTCCTCAAAGTGCTAAATGTGTAAAATGCTAGTGGTTTTATGAATATGTCTTCCAATTGATCTCTTGTAGCGATGTGATGTAATCCTATATCTCCCTTAACAACATGATCTCTTATGAAATGATGTCTAATGTCTATATATTTCATTCAAGAGTGCTTAATTGGGTTTTTAGAGATGCAAATTGCACTTGTGTTGTGACACATGATTAAGATGGTTCCTACAGGTAAGCAAAGGTTAAGAAATTGTTGCTTTAACCAAAGTACTTGGGCAACACAACTTCCAACTATAATATATTCGATCTCGGCCATAAAAAGGGCAACTAAATTTTGCTTCCTACTGAACCAAGAAACTAATGATTGTCCTGGCAGGTACCAGATGTGCTTTTTCTATCTATTCTATATCCTACAAAATTAGAATATTAGTACCCTAAGATTTCAACGAAAGAGTTGTGTCTAGAATACCAAATTCCTAAGTTCAGGATGCCTAGTAGATATCTAAGGATTTTTTTGACCGCAGTTAGGTGAGACTCATTAGGATCAGCTTGAAATCAGGCGCGGAGGCACACACTAAATATTATGTCCGATCTACTCACAGTCAGGTAAAGGAGAGATCTGATCATTCCTGTCTATTTTTTCTGGTCTACTGATTTTCCATTCGGATCTTTATCTAATTGAATTGTTGAGCTCATTGGAGTGTTCATGGGCTTAGCACTATCATTTCATATTTTTTTAAAATATCTTTAATGTATTTTATTTGGCTAAGGAATGTTCCATTATCCATTTGTTTCACACTAAAGCAAAGAAAGTAGTTTAACTCTCCCATCATGCTCATTTCAAACTCATTACTCATTATTTTTGAAAATTCATCACATAAAATTTTATCTGAAGAACTAAATAGAATGTCATCCACATAAATATAAATAATGAGAATTTCTTCTTTAACTTTTTATAAAAAGAATGTAGTGTCCACACTACCCTTTATAAATCCTCTATCCATTAAGAATGAGCTAAGTATTTCATACCAGGCTCTAGGTGCTTGATTTAATCCATAAAGTGACTTTTTAAATTTGAATTCAATGTTTGTAAATTATGAACTTTCAAATTTGAGGGTTGCTCAACATAGACATCCTCCTTAATTACCTCAGTCAAAAAAGCACTCTTTACATCCTTTTGATATAGTTTGAAATTCTTGAAGCAAGCAAAAGCTAAGAGAACTCTTGTGGCTTCTAATATAACAACTAGGGCAATGGTTTCTTCAAAGTCTATTCCCTCAATTTGGTTGTACCCCTTGGCTACTAGTCTAGCTTTATTTCTTATTATGGTTCCTGAATCATTCACCTTATTTTTTAAGACCATTTTTTTCCAACAACAATCTGTTCTTTAGGTCTCTTGAATAACTCCCAAACATCATTCTGGTGAATTCGTTCAATTCTTCTTACATTGCTAGGATCCATAATTCATCTCCTAGAGATCTATATTTGTAGGTTCTATCATAGAGATGAATGCTGAATGAATAACCTCTTTCCTAAGTCCATGCCTAGTTCTCACACCTTCTGAAGGGTCTCCTAAAATTAACTCTTTAGGATGACTAGAAGAATATCTCCATTCTTTAGGCAAATCTTCTTGAGGTTCTACCCTTTCTCGTAAGGTCATAGTCTCTACTCCTTGAATTTCCTCTAATTCATCTTCTTAAATTTTGGACTCAGAGGGCTTATTTGATTCATTAAATACTACATGGGTGGACTCTTCTACTACTAGGGATCTCTTATTAAATATTTTGTAGGCCTTACCTACAGATGAATAACCTAGGAAGACACCCTCATCAGACTTGGAATCTAATTTTCTTAAAGGTAGTTTGCCATTAATCAAGATGAAGCACTTGAACCCGAAGACATGTAAGTGTGAAAGATTCGGTGTTCGACCCTTATGGAGTTCATAAGGAGTTTTATTCTGCTTAGATCTAATGTTCACCCTATTTAAGACATAACATGCTGTGTTTACTTCTTCTGCCCAAAAATATCTATGAAGGGTGTATTCTTCTAACATTGCCCTAGCAGCTTCTACCAAGGTTCTATTCTTTCTTTATGCTATACCATTTTGCTGAGGTGTTCTAGGGGCTGAGAAATTAAGCTCTATTCCTATCTCTTTACAGAATGATTCAAACTTTTCATTTTGAAACTCTTCACCGTGATCACTATAGATTGTTGAGATTTTGCATCCTAATTTTTGTTAAATCCAAGTGGAGAATACCTTAAATTCCTCAAACGAATCATTCTTATGTGCTAGGAATCTTACCCAAGTGAATCTAGTGAAGTCGTCTACAATTACAAATCCATAATTTTTTGCACCTAGGCTGGTTGTGCTAACTTGTCCAAATAAATCCATGTGTAGGATTTCTAATGGCCTAGAGGTGATCACTTCTTTAATTGAATGAAAGGATGATTTGACTTGTTTTCCTAGTTAGCAAGCATCACATAAATGATCCTTAGTGAAGTCTAACTTAGGTACGCCTGTAACTAGGTTTTTCTGATTGATGTTTCTAAGTGTTTTCATACTAGAATGTCATAGTCTCCTATGTCATAGCCAAGAGTCATCTATTATTATTTTTAAGCAAAAATAATTTGAACTATCAATTCAATCAAGGTCTAACATGTAAATATTATTCATTCATTTTCCTTCTAAAATAAGTTTGTCTTTTAAACTAATCAGGCTTTTGTTAAACAGAAATTTAATGTCAAAATCTTTATCACACAATTGACTAATGCTAAGTAAGTTATGCTTCAAACCATCAACTAATAAAATATTTTTAGTTAAAAAATTCTTAGCATTACTAACAATATCCGAGCCTATCACTTTCCTAGTATTGTTGTCTCCAATGTTACTTTGCCTCCGGTTCTGGTCTTCAATAAAATGAACTTCTTCATATCTCTAGCCCTGTGTCATGAGCAGCCACTATCTAAGTACCACATGCTCTCAATAGGTCTTTTATGAGAGCGTTTTTATAATTTCATTCAAGGGTTATATTTGGGAACCCAAGTGAGTTTGAGTTCCTCCTTATGCTTGCATGAATGAGATGTATGCATGCTATGCTGTGATGGATGCAGTTTAGGTTACCATACTAGGTGTGTCCTATTGTAAATTATGCATGTGCGGGCTATGTGACCTAGCATGCCATAAGAGAAGCACCTAACATCAAGAAATGGGTTCACTAACCTATGTGGGTGGTGATGCCTCTTCCTAAAATTGTGTGATGCATGCTGTGTTGGGGGTTTGCTAGATTAGGCTAATGTGAGTGATGCATTTTCTCTATCTAGTTCTTTGATTTTTTTCTTTAAATGTTTTATTTTGATATGTCAATCCGTCAACTTCCTATTTTAACAAATGCTCACTGTGAGTTACTTCTAATGCAAGATTGTCTAGTTTGTGAAAAGGCTCTTCTAGTTTAACATGAGTTGTTTTCAAGGATTCATGAACTTTTGTTAGTTCAATATACTTCTTATTTAATGCATCATACTCATCAAGAAACAACATATGATCTCTATATAAATCAGAATTTTCTTTAACTAAGCTAGCATGCTCAGTTTGTAAAGAGTGTTAGATGAAACTTTGTAATTCTCAAATTTTTACCTTTATTCTAGTTATTCTGGTGACCCTTTATTTTATTTTCAAAATGTTCTTGAACGGTTGGATCATCAAGGCTATGTCATCTTTTTCCTCCATTGCAGAACTTTCACTTTTTGAGTTGTTTTCCTTCAATGCCACCATTCGATCCTTCTTCTTTTCACCTGTATTACTTTGCCTTTAACTCACTCCTTACTCGTACGCAATGAGTGACCCAAGCAAATTGTAAATAGAATAAATGTTAAGATCTTTAGATTCAATGATTGCAGTAATTTTAGCATCATAAGAACTAGGTAAGCATCTAAGAATCTTTTAACTTTTTAAGAATTCAAAATTTCTCTACCTAATGCATGCAAGGATGTCACGATTTAGCTGAACCTAGTGTACATGTTAGATATTATTTTGTTAGGTTTCATACGAAAGAGTTCATAATCATGTAATAGAATGTTAAGTTTAGACTGTTTAACTTCACTAGTTCCTTCATACTTGATGCCTCGTCTATCCCAAATCTCTTTACCAGTAGCACATGTAGATACTCTCATTGTAGTCCTCAAATTTTAAGTTTTCACTCCATTCACAAGTTTAAATAGTTTAAGCACTTAGTATTTAATTGATCCAAATCCCTATCCTTATTACTCCATTCATTAAAAGGTACTTAAGTTTTAACTCCATTCACAAGTTTAAATAGTACAACATAACCATCATTAACCAACATCCACATATGATAGTCTATAGACTATAAAAAAGTAGACATTCTAATTTTCCAAAAATCAAATCGGATATTATCAAACATAGGCGGACGGGTTATTGAATAACCCTCCATAGTATTTCGATTACCAAAATGAGACATGATCGAGTTTCAAGGATTTCTAAAACACTATTTTTGAAACCTGCTTTGATACCAATTAAAACTACAAAATGCGCCAAGAGGGGGGGGGGGTGAATTAGAAAATTATTGCTATAAAATATAATCCTAAATAAGAGTTCTAACTTCTTTATGTTTTAAAAACTTAAACAAAAAAATTAAATAATACGGAAGTGACTGCTTACAACCCAACTTGCACAATGAATTTCATTATGATTTTTCACCAAGCAATTTTAATGAAAATAAAATGCAAGCGTAAATAAAAATCAGTAAAGGAAAAATCATATCAGAGATTTTATAGTTGTTCGGTCACTTGACCTACGTCCACTCTCCAGAGTCCTCCACTATGGGAATTTCACTACTAAATAATACTTCTCCTTTTTCTCCCCCAGCAAGTCGAAGAAGCCTTTATTGTTGAGTCTAATGAATAGGTTGTTAAACCTAAGTTAATGTCCCAAGGCTACCAAGAGGGGGGGTGAATTGGTAGTTTAAAACTTAACCCTCTTTTTAAATTTTAGTAGTACCAAAATTAAACTTTTAAAGAAGTTTTTATAGAAAACTTTTTCAACCACAAATTTTTAAAACAAAAGAAAAATGTGGTAAATAAAAAGCAGTAAAGTAAACGACACAAGATTTATAGTGGTTCGGTCTAAACCAGACCTACATTCACTCCCCAGAGGCACCCTCTGAGTATTGCACTAATATCAATAGTGTCTCTCCTTTTGCACCCACAGCAAGGCAGAGAAGCCTTTACAAACACTCTTTTCACCACTACCCGGTGCGGCAGAGAACTGTCATCCTTTTACATAATCCCCAGTGTTAGCAGAGAACCGTCCATCCTTTCACACTCTCCTAGTGTGGGTAGAGAACCCTTCGTCCTTTCACACTCTCCTAGTGTGGGAAGAGAACCCTTCGGTTGTTCACACTTTCTAAGTGTGGGAAGAGAACCCTTCATCCTTTCACACTCTCCTAGTGTGGGAAAAGAACCCTTCGGCTATTCACACTCTCCAAGTGTGGGCAGAGAACCCTTCGTCTGTTCACACTCTCCAAGTGTCGGCAGAGAACCGGATCTCCTTGACAGATCTTCTCACAAGAAAACTAGAAAGAAGGAAGAAAAGAGTGAAGTAATCCCAATTCACAAGTAGAGATTCTTACCTTTAAACAACAAGTGAACCCTTAACGCTCCAGCGGTAGGAATCTTCCTTTGAATGCTCTGTCACACTCTCTCCTTGACTTTTCTTTCAATAAGCATGAAGATTAAATGGCAAAAAGATTGGGTGGCAGTCTAATTTGTACTATTTATACAAAAAGACAAGAAAAACCGCCCAAAATTGCAAGTTCAATTCTGTTCGCAGTGGATCGTCCCGTACGATCGTGGATCGTCCTAGACGATTTTACTTAAAGTGCTGGAAACGAACCTAATGTAAATTGGTACGAACTGTGTTTGTACACGCTTATCATCCCGTACAAACTATGTTCGTCCGGTACTAAATGGTTATTTCATAGGTCGGTTTCCAAAAATTCTTCAGGACGTAACCAATTGACTTAAGTCGATTCAGTTCGTCCTGGGATGAATAGGTTTCGTCCTGGGACGATTGTAAATAGAGAGTTTCGTCCGGGGACGAAAAAAAATTTTGTCCTGTACGATCTCATACAGAGAGTTTCCTCCCGGTACGAAAATTAATTTCGTATGGTATGAACTCATACAGAGAGTTTCATCCCGGTACGAAAATTAATTTCGTACGATACGAACTCATACAGAGAGTTTCATACCGGTACGAAAATTAATTTCATACGGTAAGAACTCATACAGAGAGTTTCATCCCGATACGAACCGTATTCTTCGTCTGAACGAACATTGCGAGTGAGAATCCAGAGAGTTTCATCCCGGGATGAATATTAAATTCGTCCTGGACGAATAGGACTTAGAAAATTTTCTCCTCGTATGTTCATTCCATTGCTCTTTTGAGGGGCAAATTGACATGATCGTCCCGTACGAACATGGTTCGTCCCGTACGATCAATTCACAAAAAATTGTCCCCTAAGAGTGTGTTGTGATTTTTTCAGTCAATTACAATCACTCCCTTTCATGTAAAAAAAATGTGATTTACATATGAATAGTTTGAAGTCTTCATTGCTTGGAGTTGATTTTCCTGAAATGTTAGTACACACTAGAGCAAAAAATAAAACTTTCAAAAAGTGTTAGGAGATATATAAAAATAATAATATTTGAAATCATCAAAATAATACAAGTTGCAAGAATATGAAACATACAAATAGCAACTCTCTCTACACTTATAAACCTCACTTTCACCAACCCAGCGTAGTGGAGTGCCAAGTGCCGTGTCACCCTCATGGTAACGGCAGCATATCTTCTCTTTTTTCTCCCTCCTAGAGAAGGTAGAGTACCTTAGAGGAAACATATATAGAAGAATCTCCCCTTTAGAGAGCCTCCCAAGAGATCTTATCAAGCCATAGGAGGAGCAAAGTGCAGCAAGCTTGGAACAACAATGTGATCTCCCTCACACTCCTTCTCCCTAACTAAGCCCACCTTCTCCTTCCTCTCACAAACCCTAAAATCTTCTCAAGAGCTCTGTCCTAAGAAATCCCTCTGTAATCACATTCCTCTCTCACAGTCACACATCAAAAATAGAAAATTTGATACTTAAAACAGGCTCCAAGAAACCCTAAAATTTTTAGTTTAGTATTTATGATTGTATAGTATGATCATATATAGTATAGTACGATCAGTACATAATAGCTTTCTTCGTGGTACGAAGGTTTACAAATAGGACAAGCTTCTGAATATTATTGTAGAGTATGATATAAACCCATATAGTACGATATAGAAAATCCTTCTATTCATACATGATGATTTATGAGATGATGAAACTCATCTCTGGACATCATATGGTATGAATCAGTTCACACAATATGATTTGTACTAAATCAAGGAATCATTTGGTAGAATATTTGGGATGACTAAAAAATAGCCTCGTTTGAATGTATAATATAATCTAGGTCGTACAGTATGCTAATCTATAAAAAATTAATCCTTGATTTACTACTAATCTTAGGATTAATTTAAGTAAGTATTCCAAATATATTGTATAGTATGAATGAAATTATACAACATGATTAGTTATTAAACTTACATAAATTAATCTGGCAGCTAGAGTTTTTAAATTAGAAACACTTCATATAATATGATATAAATCGTATAGTATGACTTGTTTATAGATAGCCATTTCAACCAGATCAGATCGTACAATATGATTTAAACTCATACATTATGATCAATAGAGAAAAAAAAATATTCATTTTTAAAAACCTCTCCCCCTATGTGTGTGCATGGTTGCTCAGTCTTGCTTACAATTTATGGCCAGACTCAAGAAAAAAAAATAATAATAAATGAAAAATTACAATGTTATAAACTCTAACTCCTACTCTACCCAGTCTTGAGTCTTCTTGTTGTCCTGTGTAACTTGTGATCTTTCTAAAATGTTAGTACTCACAGACAAGAGCAGAAATCAAAAGTATTCAATGAATAGTAATTCAAACAACATTATTTGTCATCGTCAAAATTTCAGACTAGGGGTCATGGATTGCAACAAGGTCAAAATCCTAAATGAAAGTTTTAGTCATATTTTTCATTTCCTTAAATTCCATCTAAGAACTTAAATCCATTTCCACACTATTCTTCAGCAATGTATTCAATCATTATAACTCCAAATTAGACATTCGATATTTACTAATGATTATCATTTGATCAATCACGGATCACAATTCAAAGATTATCACTGATTCAAGCAATTAAAATTATAAATCATCCACCAAATAATTAATACATTAATCCTAAATTCAAATATAAATAAAATTATAATTTGAAAATCAAATTTCTAAATTTAAACCCTAAAGCCTTTGTTCTATCCCCTTTATAAGGGAGTTTTTAATTAATCATAACCCAAGGTAAAGATTTTTTAATTGTTTTTTTATCATTTACATATTGGTTAAGAATATTTCTTGAGTCTACCTAATAGTTTTGGGGTGTTCTATGTCCATCTAACCAAGTATATCCAAGTGTACAAAATAATTAAACATTTGTACCCCATGCTAATGGATAAGGTATCTTGATGTAAAGTACCATGGGAGCCATTGCAAAGTCATTGAACATGTTGAAAATCATCATGTGAGTCATTAGTTGACTATGGTTAACTTAGTTTGACCATTGAACTACTTATAAACATAAACCCTTCAAATGCATGAATCATATTAAATTGCTAATGGAAGACATGAATTTTTTCCAAGCATTAAACAAATATTTATGATCAAATATGAAGCATATTAAGTGCATAAATGTGCTATGTTGACCTCCAATGGACTACTTGACCATTGAAGGACCCCTTGAACCCTAAATCCTAAATATTTTTTGGAATCCTACCTAAATCTTAGCTATGGATTTTGAATCTAAACCCCTATATGTATTGACCATGGATGACTAAGAATCCAATAAAAACCTAATGCCCAAAAATTAAACCTTTTCCATAAAATTTTCCTTTTCTCAACTTGAACATTACCCAAGACAACATCCAATAAATTTTAAATACCATTTGAAGTGGATTAAACATAGACCAAGACTTAGTCAAGCTTGGTTTATCATGTCAACCATGGTTAACTAAATCAACCTAGGTTGACCATATGAATGCTTAAGCCATTAAACATGCATTTCAGACATGTAGACCATACCATGACCTAAAATCTCCTTCAATAAGTTTTAAATATCATTTGAATTGAGACCGACCCTACCTTAGCTTATGGCCTAGCATTGTTGACCAAGTTAACCATGGTTGACCATATCAACATTAAAATGTCTAAATTTAAAATTTATTGATCTAGACTAAATAAAGGAATCCAAACATATCGGTACTATCCATCGGGTCTCCAAGGGACAACCCTAAGAGAGCCAACCCTTCGACCCACATGGGTTTGCAATATGGCATGATCCAAATGAATCTAATATGGTTTTCATCAACAATTTTTTTATTCTGGTAAAATTAAATCTTTAAAAAAATTCATTTGGTGTGTTTAGACCCATTACACTAAACCCAGCCAACCCATCCCATTTTTTAATTTGATTCGACTAATTAGGTTTAATCAAGCCAAAAAAATGGAAATTTTAGCACATTACAAGTCCAGTTAAAAATGTTGTATGGACACTAAAATTATATTGCAGAATGTTCTAGCCACCTGAAAATAAACTCAAGCCATATGGTTACCGAAGGTGGCAAGAATACATTAAATATCCCATGTGCAATTAATGGTTCTATTATTACTTCCTAAAAAACCAATCACTTAGGTTTTAAATGCTTGGTTGTTATCTATCTCCCATTTGAAAATCCATAACTAATTTGGTGTCTAGAGAAGGGCTAAGCGAGTATCAATTTGAATTCAAACATTTATTTCAAAGCCTTATATTTACTGCTTAAATTTCTTGAGCAAAGTGTGGATATTTGCATTCATTTAACTCCTACAATCTTCTTCTACACTTTACTATTCTTTTCAGTCACATAAAATTGGCTAGTGATGAGATCTAAGGGTGGATGAGAGCTTCATCTATACAATCCTCTAACATTTTAATCCAGTCATCCTTCAATTTCAACCTCCTCAAAGAAGCTCTTTCTTTGGAGCTAAGGACCAAATTAAGATAAAATTGAAGTCCTAAGGCCCTTCATATCAAGGTAAATACTAAATCCTAGATCTTGAAATTAAATTTTAAATAGCCTTCTATTCATTTTATAAAGAGTTTAATGAACGTTTTAATATTATATTTTCAACTACTCGAAATAGAAAAGATAAAATTTTGACTATCGAACCTGTGTTTATTAGCTTGGAGAATAAAGATTTTTTTGAAGAGAATGCTTGGTTTGATCCTTCCTAACAATAAAATGATGAGATTTACTCTCAGTCGTCTAATCCTTACATGTGAGATTGAATGTACGAGATCACAACTAATGTGGTTAAGTAATTAACCATTATTATTCAGGAAGTCTAATTAAAATTCATTATGAGTAAAATAATGCAATGATAGTGTCGCCACTGCCAAACTTCAATAAATTCATTATAAAAATAATTAAATTGAAATAAACTTGTAAAATTCATAGTAAGACTTAGACGATTCCCAAATCTAGCTTATAATGTCTCTATGGAACCAAGGAACATACATCATTCATTTAAAATTAAAATCAAGTTAATTGGTTGAGTTTATTTAAAGTAAATGCACTTTGATTATTTCTTTATATTTCCTAATTTCTCTTCGAATACTCAACTATTTGAGCTCAAGTTGAGTTATACTATGTTGTATTCCTAACATACCCTAATTTTCTCAAGAATATTTGATGTCTCTATTCTTCGATATGAATTTCAAATTCCTAGGTTATTATTTGATCTAAATATTTAAAAATTCAAAACTACTAATCTATAGATCATTAAACTTTGCTTTTAAATGGTTTGATAATTTAGTTTCCAAGGGTTAGATTGCTATTGATTGATACACCATTCATGGTCATGATTACCTAAAATCACATTTCTAAAGTATAGAAGCATTTAGTTTGTAAATTAATTTTGAAACCTTCAAGGTCTATGATGATTAGAAACTTCATATGTCTAATATTTTTGTTTTGGATGACCAATTGGTTATATTTACATTATATTAGAGTTCATTTTGTATTTTTATTTGTGAACCTTAATTCACCTTACATATATAACCTACAAATTTTAATAAATTATTTAAAATTAAAAATAAATATATAATATAAAATAATTTTCATTCAACCATAAAATAATAGATTTTCAAAGAAAAAATGAACGCTCATCTGAAAATTTGACATTTAAAAATAATTAAAATTAAAAATAATTAATTAATAAAAAAATAAAAATATAATTAAATTCACAACTATATTAAAACTCTTTCTATCATCATTAGAAGTCATTCATGAATCAAGTTATTTCAAATTGATTTGGTTCAAAATTTAAAAAATACCTAATTATATAAATTATTATTTCAATTAAATATGTGAATGTTATAAAAAAATATAAATAAATAACCTTACAAAATATATGCCAATTTTTTTTTTTTAACTTTAAATTAAATCTACAATTTATTAAAAATCATAAACATCCAAAAATTTAAATTAAAATAAAAAGTCAAAATTTTGACAACTTAATTGATAAAAAATAAAGGAATAAAAAGAATAATGAAATTAAACATAAATAACTTTTGGAATTGAATAAAATAAATAAATGGAAATAACTTAAATAAATAACATAAAAATTTTAAAAAACCTTTTGTATGAAAATTGATCCTTAGAGGGTATCAAATGTATTATGATTATGAGCCTATGATCTTTGATTTAAGAGCTTCAAGTCTTTAAAGTAATCTATTGACAGGATTTTTTAAAACCTAAATCATATGATCCTAGGCCTTGCTAATCAATAACGTCTAGCACTAAGAAGTTAATGAGTACCATGTTATGTAAAATTCTAATAAAAATTTTATCATTTAAAATAAAAAATAAAATATTAAAATAGTATAACTTAATTTTTTATTTAAATATCATTTGACATTAAAAAAATAATAGTATATTGATAAATAAATTTAAATAAAACAAACCTATGGCTTATTCAAACCACACAACTTCTTACATACACTTTAGATGGTATGATAGGGCAACAAACTCAAGTCTAGGTTTGGCTGGTGGTTTGGTGTAGTTTAGTGTGGATTACTTTGCCTACTTGGCATTCATTTTTGGTGTTTAACTTTCTATATTATAGATTCCATATTTATTATTTTTGTTCTTGCACCATATGCACTTTAGGTTGCATTAGACTCTCAGGTAGTGTAATATTATATACTCCTCTATTGCACTATTGTATTCTTTATATATATATATATATATATATATATATTGATCTTTCATTTCCCAACAAAAAGTAGAACGCATTTTAGGGTAGATGTAAATGTAAATTTATAAATATTATATTGTAGATTACTTGTATAAATAGAATCCATTATAAATTATAAAGAGTTATAAAAAGATTAAAAGAAGATTTATTGTATCCATTAAGAGGCTCTAGGAGGAAATGATTCTTCTTTCTCTCAAGATCATTATCTTTTTTTTTTTTATAGAAGATCTAGGAGCCGGAAGACTTAAAGACTAAATTAAGCAATCTTATTTAAATTTATATTATACAGGAATATAGATCTAGGCTTATTGTGGTAGTGTCTAACCACCTTTACATTACATCATACCCTAAGGTGTACTTTGCATATATTACGAAGAAAAAGAAATTTTTTTTCATTTATATTATATAGGCATTTTCATATCAAAGAGCCTTGATTAAAGTTTCTGAACAAAATCATTTTAATTCCTAGGGTATAGAATTATATATTTTTTGCATTTATAACGTGTTGGTGGGCTCCTAGGTAGATATAGGTCCAGATTATATACACCACTAAGTTTCTCCTCTTCCCACGTGGGTTATCACATCATTCAAAATCTAAAGTTTAAGGAGTGTATAAATCTATTCTTTGGTTCTTTCAAACCCAAACCTTCCCTTAAATCTTAATAAATTTAAAAAGCCTAATATTTTCTTTAAACAAAAGTTATCTCAGGACTTATCTTGAGATGTAAATACATATAGGGCATAGCCTCTATTATGAGTCTTGAATCATTTAGAAAAATAAACCTTATCTTAGTTCTCTAAGATAGGGGAAGAATCTTGTAGGCGCAGACTTTACTTTTTATATTGGATCAGTGCACATTCAAAATGATTGGTAAATATTTATTTTATCTTTTGAGGTGAACTTAACATTCCTTATATTGTGTTTGAATATGTTCTATGTTTCCAAATAAACAGTCGAGCATTAGATTGCCTTTTGAGGCAATAGATGTTATGCTATGCAAATTCGAATCAAGAAACTATAAATATTAAAATTCATGTGGGCCCTAAAAATTTGTCTCTATTATCCAAATTAGTCATAGGTTTCCTTAAAGATAGTATAAGATTCATATTCTAAGCACAAGCCATAGGATAATTTATTTTAAGGCTACATAGTATCCTTGTCTTGTTTATTAAGAGTTCATTTGGGATGGCTTTTTTTACTAATTCTTAAATCAACTTTTTAGTACAAAAATTAAAATTTTATGAAGCTGCTTTAAGAAGTAGTAAGAAAGTCGTCGCAAACAAAGCCTAAATGTCCTTTCTCATGACATCTCTCTCTATGGATATACCAAAAGTATCAACATTTTTTATCCACTAAGAGCATTTCATGAAAGATATCATGCCATGATTGATGTGTAAGCTATCAACAATAAAACTTAGATCTAGCTTTCAAACAATACTTTTTTTTTAAGGGGTAGCCCAAATTTTATTGAATAAAAAGAAAATTACAATGACTAGCTGAGATGACAAAAATATGATGTATAAATGAACACAAGAAAGCAACGAATGCTACAACCCAAATGGACTCAGAAATGGAAATCTTGCATCCATCGAGTAGTGAAGAACTGACCATACATTAGCAGTATTAATCCACAAAGAAACCAGCTGAAGGTCTGAAAAAGAAATAAGCAACACCCCAAAAGGCCTGAGAAAACCACATTAACCACCAATGTTCACAGACCAAGGCCAACCCGGGGTTATGCAGAATTGCCTCATCATAGTCCAAAATCTAAAACCAATATCAAGCATAACATGAATCACTATTTTCTTAGATTTACTTTTATATCTTTTTCAAGCACCACTTGAAATTTCTTGATTAACCACTTGGCTCACAATGAAATTATACATATCTTAATAATAATAAAAATCATTTTCAATCTCATCAACATCGACATCAGACACATTCAACCTTTTAGAATGATCCAAACATAAATTACTCACTCACAAAGCCAGATGGGATTTCAAATCCACATTGGACATAACCAAAATTATAATATCAATAAAAACTGTCAGTAAATCCAAGTTAACTGAAGGACTAACTACATCCCTGACCACAGTCCCATCATGTAGAGCCCCACTAGAAACCTCAATACCCTTAATAGCCAAAGAATCACAAATAACATCCATCTCCAAAGGATTAGAATCTAAAACCACAACAACATCATGACCATTATCATTAAAATAGTTTAGGGCTAGACTGTTGTGGAATTTTCTAAATTGGGTTTTAAAAAATATTAGTTTTCTTTGGAAATTTATGATTGACTTTTAGATTCAATTATTGAGATCAAACATACCATTATGAGAGTGATATCACTTCATGGAGTCAAAATAAACATCCAGAATGGGGTTTAAATCTAAATTACAAATCCTACCTCAAATATTATGATTAAATTTGAGAAAGAACCACATATGACCTCGAAAGATCAAAATGGGGTTTGGTCTAATTTCTAACCATGATATTTTAAGTAGATTATCATTGATCTCATGCCTGAAACCTTATGAATAAGTGATGTATCTCCCCAAAGGAAGAAAATATCACAGTTTGATAATTATTTAGGCATGACGATAATGATCGTTGTTGGTTAAATTTTTTCAAATATTATTAATTTATGTTTTGAAGGTTTTTTTAGGAAATTTCAAATTAAGTTTGAATTTTACTTTTTAAGTCAAACAAACCATTAAAGATGATATACCACCTAAAAAAGTGGAGATAAAATCTCCTAATGGGTTCATATTCAGAATTCTAGATTTTCTCTTAGCTATCGTAGTCTGATTTAAAGGAGAACTGCATATGACCCCAGGAGGGTCAAAAATGGGTTTAATCTAAAATCGCACCATGATAATTAGGAGAAAAAGTTTGTTAATTTCATATTCAAATTGATGCTAACACACAATAAATCTCTTTAAAGAAAGAGAATATCATTTATTAGCCGTATGAATATGCTGATGACGATCACTATGAAGTAGATTACCCAAAAGAAATGTCAAGCGAATTTTGAAAATAAATGCGGGTTCTAAATCTCCTATTAATGCAAGCCCTCATAGTTAATTACATTATAGGGAGATAGAGTCTCTTATAAAAACATTCAATTAAAATGGTGGAAAAAGTTTGCTAAAAGATTTTATAGGAGTGATATCAAAGGAAATAAAATTTTGAATTTCAAAAGTGAATGTATCAAAATTGAGCACTTATTAATGGATTCAAAGGAAGGAAATTAAGGGACACTTTGAGATTTCAGAACCGTTCGGAAGTGTCCCAACTTAATCTAAATATTAGGCTTTACGTTTTAGATTGAAATAACATTTAGTTAAAGTTGAATGTTTTATTAGAAATTTGGGATATATTCCCAGAGATTTGGATCCTATAATCCATGATCTACCCCCAATCTTAAATCTAAATTTGAGCACTAGACCACAGTTGTCTAAGCCTAGCTAATGTAGTGCAAAATCTCGACTTACCCCTACCTGGGTTGGGGAGGAACCTAACCACATAGTCAATTTTAAATACATGACTACACTCATTTTATCATAGAGTGGTAGGGACATTTTCATTAAAGTTTTGAGGAGTTAGGGCCGACATCTATAGATTGTCCTAAGTGGCCCCTTTGACTTATGTTGGATGAAAATGTTAAATACTGATGTAATTAAAATTTAGACTCTTTAAATTTATTTCTAATGCAATGCATGCTAGTTGAATCATCAAAATCATGTATGCTTAAAATTTTTTTAAAAAGGATTAAAAAAATAATTTTTTATAAGACTGGGCTTCTCCAGGTCTAACACCTCAGCCTCATAGGTCGGATTATCTAGACTCTACCCGCAGGCAGGGAAGTGTCTAAGGCAAGGGAAGAAGAAATGTAGAAATATGCATGCTACTTGGGGGGATCCTCACCAAATTCCCTATATTTGTGATCTTTCTATATTATTTAACTCCTTAAATTTTAAACTTCTTAATTACGAGTAGAAAAATTTTCACACCCTCACGAGCCTCACATATCCAGGCTAAAACAAAAGTGGCACACAAATACAAAAGAATAAAAAAATGTAGGTAGTTTTATATGCATTGACATTAACACATCAAATATAAACAAATTAATTAATAAATATCCAAAGGTAAATTGCCTTGCTAATTACAACTCAGGGTCTGTAGAAAGTAAAGTGGTCAGGCACCACTAATAATAACATAGTTGCTAGTCCTAATAAAGACACAAGTGAATTTGAATGGGATACTCTTTGCCTTCAATTCTTTAATCTTCTTCTCCTACGGGCTCCTTGGATCCTTTTTAGCAGACTACTCAACTGAAAAAGAGGGTCTTCCTTTAAGGGGAACGCCAACCTTCCCGCTTTGGGTATGAAAAATATGATTTAAATTTGGACTTCCAAATATAAAAGGGCTATCCCTCTAAGGAGTATCCTTTTCTCTTTGGAATCCAACCATTGGATCTATGTATCCCGACTCAAAAGTACACTTTCACAACACACAAATTATATTAGATATGAAATAAAAAAATTAGACTCTCTTGCAAGTTTATCATAAGCATTTAATAAATCAAAATACATCCCAAAGAGGTTGTATATATAAGCAGGAAAAGAAATAAACACACTAGCCACGCTATTTTTTTCTTATTTAGGGGCTTAGCAACTGAAGCACCTTTAGCAAGCACATTTATAATTAAACCTTCTTTTTCTTATGTAGCACCCTTTTTGTCGCTCTGCATGAGTGAAGCCACATGCAAAAAACAAACCGAACATGCAAATCATTCTTATCCTAATGGTAACTTAGTTGCCAAACACATCAATCATCCATAGAGTGTAGTAAAAGTAAACAGATACATCAAAGAATTTTATCTATAACATGTAGTAAAATTCTGAACCACACAACTCTATAAACCTCCAAAAAGACACCACTCAGTTGCATAGTGTAGAGGGTACACAATCGGTCCACTCTGAGGGATAAAAATGATCGTAGGCCTCCGAACTCTTTGCAAACAAGCCAATGGAAGGGCAGATTAGATCACACATATGAATAACCATTGAGGATTGTGGCTCTTGCCAACACACCCTGATGGGTAGTACTATATACAACCTAATAAAAAATGGGATTCCCCCACCCAGTACATCATCTCAAGATAAATTGATGGAGTTCCATTTCCCACAGGAACAAGCCTCCATGATAAAATACATCTTAAGCCTAGGGCCTGAGAAAACTCTCAATTAAGGATCTAATATTATTCTTCCTAAAAAGGGGATTAACACATAAAAGAATATTAGGAAGTTCCTACTCAAAGGGAATGAAGGAGCTAAAGTGGCTTAGTCAACATGCACAACTCAACTGAACATCTAAAGGGACTATAGAAGTAATGAGATAAAGAAAGCTAACTACTCAAAGCATATAGAGGGAAAATATGTGATGCCACTAAGCAGGATTTATAGTCCCTAAAGGATAAGGAACTTACCCTCTGTTTAGGCGTACAACGAGACACCCAAGTATAGTAGCCTTGAACCATAAATCTAATATGGGTTTAGTATTCTACCTAACACCAACACCCATGTCCTAGTTAATGCATATGGACTTATATCATTCCTGAAAAGGAAAGCCATCTAACCACCTAAGCTCTTAAAAGTTATGCTATCTGGTCTTTATGAAAGATAAGTAGGTAGTTTAATTTTTGATAGTAGGGTCGACGTCTAGAGAGTTTCCAAATTATCCCTGGTCTTATTTGGTTTAATGCTCTTAGAGCTAGTGCAATTGAATTTAAATTAGGATGATTTCTAATGCGATGCATGTTGGTTAAAAGGTCCAAATCAGGTATGCTTGAGATTTTGAAATAGGCTTATAGAAAAACAATTTTAAGAAAAAAACTAGATTTCCCTAAGTTTGGCACCTCATCCTCATAGACGAGATTATCCAGACTCTACTTGTATGTTAGGAAGCATCTTATAGCAAGGAGGGAAAAGAAATATAGTAATATGCATGCGACCCTAGATGATTTCGAAAATTCCCTAGGTCGTTAGATTTATAAGTTATTTAATTATTAAAATATTAAATATTTAATTATGAATACAAAAAAAGTTTTTGATCCTAGAGAGCTTAGAAAAAATAGGTCACACATATGCAAGAAAGAAATCTAGAAAAAATAGACAATTTCTATTACACATTGAAAATAAATATATCAATATAAATCTAAAAAAAATAAAGTAACAAAGTTCATGGCAAGTGCCTTATAAATAGAACCCACGGTCTGCAGAAAAGTAAAAGTGGTCAGGCTCCACCAACAAAAACATGCATTTTAATCCCAATGAAAGATGCAAGTCTTAAATGCAAGGCATTTTATCTTCAAATCTTCATCTTTTAATGGATCATCCTTCTCCGGATTATCTCGCTTTGGATCATCTCATTTAGGCTCCTTATGGTTCATCCTCCAAGAGGGTACCCAAATTATTAGGAAAGTTGTTATTTGCATGTTTTACATTCTTGCAACTTATGTAGTTTTGATGATTCAAAACATTATTGTTCAAATGTGTAGTTATCTCCTAACAATTTTAGAAGATTTGTATTTTCTCTTGTGTGTACTAATATTTCAGGAAAAAACAAACTCCAGACTACGAAGACTTCAAATTAAATTCAGCATGAGATACTTTGTAAAATTTGAAGCTTGCACTTCTCTTAGAAATCAAATTGAAAGGGAGTGATTGTATTTTGAGTGAATAAAAACATACACACACACATAAGGAGATCATATAAAATTTATACTGATCGTACGGGATGATATCAGTTCGTCTTGGACGATCAGACAGTTATCTCTTATAGAGCACATGGAATGAATAGGAACTTGCTCGAAAATTTTTTCTAAGTCCTATTCGTCCAGGACGAAATTAATTATCGTCCAGGACGATTGGTTCACTGTAAAATTTTCGTCTAGACGAATTTAAATTATCGTCCGTGGCGACTGGTCCTCTAGAAAGATTTCGTTCAGACGAAATTAAAAATCGTCCAAGACGATCTGGTCTCTGGAAAATTTTCGTCCAGACGAAAATAAATTATCGTCCGTGGCGATTGGTCCTCTGGAAAATTTTCGTCCAGACGAAGTCAAGAATCGTCCAGGATGATCGGTTCTCTGTAAAAATTTTGTCCAGACGAACATATTCTCGTCCAAACGATTAACCTACTTAGAACAGTTTTCAGTAGTTTCTAGAACTGACCTTGTAATAGTCGTTCGTACTGGACGAACCTAATTCGTACAAAACGATCAGCTGTACGAAGACATTTCGTACACATATTCAAATAGGATCGTTTCAGATCGTTTAAGTAAAATCGTCCAGGATGATCCACGATCGTACAGGACGATCCACTGCGTACAGAATTGAAAACTTGCAGTTTTTGGGCGGTTTTTCTTGTCTTTTATATAAATAGTCCAAATTAGACTGCCACCCAATCTCTTTGTCATTTGATCTTCGTGCCTCTTGAGAGAATAGCCAAGGAGAGAGTGGAAGAGAGCATTCAAGGGAGGATTCCTACCACTGGAGCGAGAAGGCTTCACTTGGATTTCAAAGGTAAGAGTCTCTACTTATGAATTGGGATTACTTCACTCTTTTCCTTCTTCCTTCTAGATTCTTGTAAGAAGATCTGTCAAGGAGATCCGATTCTCTGCCGACACTTGGAGAATGTGAACAGCCGAAGGGTTCTCTGCTTACACTTGGAGAGTGTGAACAGCCGAAGGGTTCTCTGTCTACATTTGGAGAGTGTAAATAGCCAAAGGGTTCTCTTCCCACACTAGGAGAGTGTGAAAGGAAGATGGTTCTCTGCCAACACTGGGGATAGTGTAAAAGGACGGACGGCTCTCTTCCAACACTGGGGATAGTGTAAAAGGATGGACGGTTCTCTGCCAACACTAGGGAGTGGTGAAAGAGTGTGTTGTAAAGGCTTCTCTGCCTAGCTGTGGGTGCAAAAGAAGAGTCACTATTGGTATTAGTGCAATACTCAGAGGGTGCCTCTTGGGAGTGGATGTAGGTCTGGTTTTAGACCGAACCACTACAAATCTGGTGTCATTTACTTTACTATTTTTTCGTTTTCGCACTTTAAATTTTAGTTTTAAAAACTCTGTTGTTGAAAAATATTTTTCTAAAAAATTTAAAAGAAATTTTTATTTCGGTTCAATAATTTTCAAAAGGGGACTTAAATTTTTTTATCTACCAATTCACCCCCCCTCTTGGTAGCCTTGGGACATTCACTTAGGCTTAACAACCTAATTACTAGACTTAACAAGTGGTATCAGAGCTTTGTTTCAAAATCATAAGTTGAGACTACTTTTTGAAAAACGAGTATGGCTAATTTTAGAAACCATAAAACATTAGAAGGATATTCAATTGTTAGACCACCTTTTTTTGAAAATATTTCTTTTGATTCTTGGAAAATTTGAATGTCTACTTTCTTACAATTAATAGATTATCGAATAAGGCATATGATTCAAGATGGTTATTCTGTACCGTCACGTATTATAGATGGAATCAAAACTGATACACCTTTTTCTGAATAGAGTAGAGTAGAACAAATTTATGCTGAATTAAATGCTAAATGTATGAATTGTTTATTCTGTGCTTTAAATTCGAAAGATTATATGAGAATCTCTACATGTACTACTGGTAAGGAAATTTGGGATAGTTTATGCATTACATATGAAGGTACTAGTGAAGTCAAGCAATCTAAGTTGAATTTTTTGATGCATGACTATGAACTCTTTAGCATGAAACCTTATGAGACGATCTTAGACATGTATACTAGGTTTATTCAAATTATAACATCATTGCATGCTTTAGGTAAAGAATTTTCAAACTTTGAAATAGTCAATAAAATTCTACGTTGTTTACTTGACAAGTTTGATGCCAAAGTTGTTGCTATTTGCGAAACAAAAAATTTGAATGAATATTCTATTGATAATTTGGTTGGCTCACTCATTGCCTACGAGCAATATTTGGGTCAAAAACTTTTGGATGCAGGTGAAACAATAATGCTAAAAGCGGAAGACATGGAGAAAAGTTGCTTAGTTGGTGAGGAAAGCGATGACTTAACAAGCAAATTGAAAAGTCTACTAAAGCACAAGCATAAGCATCAACAAAAGTGGAATAAAGGTAAAAATGGTAAGAATGTTCATATTTCTTCAAGTATTATTTACTTTGGATGTAGGAAATCTGGACATCTGAAAAGTCAGTGCCCTAATTTTAGAACTCTTCCTGCTAAAGAAAAGGGCAAAGCTAAGCATATTATAAAATGGAAAAATAATGAAAAACAAAAAATCTCCTGGGCAGATCTAGCTTCTGAATTATCAGACCAGGAGCAAAATGATGTTTAAACCCTTTGTTTATATATTTTTGTGTGCATGTTCTTTATTAGTTGTATTTTTATTTTTGTTTGTTTTAGGTGTTTTTCTTTTTTTATTTTTTAGTGTTTTTGTATGATTTTGAAGTGTTCGTTAGCCCATATGAAAAACCCTTAAATTTTTGATCTTACAAGTGCTATACTTTGAACTGCAACATGAAATTGAATTTATTAGAAAATCTAATTTTTCTAAATTTAAGTTGTGTTTATAACTTGATATTATTAAGATTGTCAATTTCATGTCTCTTATTTAGACTACATTAATTTTAATATTATTATTACAATTGTGATATTTTCTTTTTTTGTATTTCACTTATCAATTAATATTTATGCAGTTAGAAAGATTTGAAATTTTAGTTTATTGATTTTGGAAAGAATATAATTAGTCTTGAAAATTTTACAAATGTACAAAAATAAAAAAAAATGCGCAAAGATTTACAATGTGAAAAGAGGCACAAAATAAGCCCAACAAGTGAAAAGATGCACAAAAATGTGCCACAAAATTAAAAAAGATGAGCAAAGCGCCACATGTGGTAGTTATTTCTTTCCTTAATTTTTTAATCTCTTAATTCAAATTGATCTTATGTACATTTATAATACATATTGGAATATGAAATATAAAATTTTTATATCAATATTTTTATAATGATTTTCTCTATCTTAAAAGTCTAAATATACTCATGTGTTGATTAATTCTTTTTAGTTTCTATGTTATATCTCTTCTTAAATTCTATGAATTTTATGATTTGGCTAATACTTTAATTTTATTTTCATAACTTAAGTCAATCACTTTAAAGGTTAAATTTTTAAATGATTTTCATATGTCTGCTTACATTTCTAGTCTTTTTCTTCTTCACTTTTTGATGTTTTCAAAAAGGGGGAGAAATTGTTTGTTGTGTCTTGTGTATTCGTATCATTGTGTGTTTGTTTTGTTTAGTGTATGTGTGTTTGTTTTGTATTTCTAAAAATTTTGAAAACAAAAATAATTTTAATGCCTCCTTATTTTCATATGTTAATTAATTCAGGGGGAGTTTAGGAGATTCTTAGAATTTGAAATTATACAAACAATAATTATTTTGCCATCATAAAAAAGGGAGAGATTGTTAGGAAAGTTGCTATTTGCATGTTTTACATTCTTGCAACTTATGTAATTTTGATGATTCCAAACATTATTGTTCAAATGTGTAGTTATCTCCTAATAATTTTAGAAGATTTGTATTTGCTCTTGTGTGTACTAACATTTCAGGAAAAAATGAACTCCAGACTACGAAGACTTCAAATTAAATTCAGCATGAGATACTTTGAAAAATTTGAACCTTGCACTTCTCTTAGAAATCAAATTGAAAGGGAGTGATGGTATTTTGGGTGAATAAAAACATACACACAAACATAAGGAGATCATATAAAATTTATACTGATCGTACAGGACGATATCAGTTCGTCTTAGACGATCAGACAGTTTTCTCCTATAGAGCACATGGAATGAATAGGAACTTGCTCGAAAATTTTTTCTAAGTCCTATTCGTCCAGGATGAAATTAATTATCGTCAAGGACGATTGGTTCACTGTAAAATTTTCGTCCAGACGAATTTAAATTATCATCCGTGGCGACTGGTCCTCTGGAAAGATTTCGTCCATACTAAATTAAAAATCGTCCAGGATGATCTGGTCTCTGGAAAATTTTCGTCCAAACGAAAATAAATTATTGTCCGTGGAGATTGGTCCTCTGGAAAATTTTCGTCCAGACGAAGTCAAGAATTGTCCAGGACGATCGGTTCTCTGTAAAAATTTCATCCAGACGAACATATTCTTGACCAAACGATTAACTGACTTATAACAGTTTTCAGCAGTTTCTAGAACTGACCTTGTAATAACCGTTCGTACTGGACGAACCTAATTCGTACAGGACGATCAGCTGTACGAAGACATTTCGTACACATATTCAAATAGGGTCATTTCAGATTGTTTAAGTAAAATCGTCCAGGACGATCCACGGTCGTACAGGACGATCCACTGCGTACAGAATTGAAAACTTGTAGTTTTTGGGCGATTTTTCTTGTCTTTTATATAAATAGTCCAAATTAGACTGCCACCCAATCTCTTTGTCATTTGATCTTCGTGCCTCTTGAGAGAATAGCCAAGGAGAGAGTGGAAGAGAGCATTCAACAGAGGATTCCTACCACTGGAGCGAGAAGGCTTCACTTGGATTTCAAAGGTAAGAGTCTCTACTTGTGAATTGGGATTACTTCACTCTTTTCCTTCTTCCTTCTAGATTCTTGTAAGAAGATCTGTCAAGGAGATCCGGTTCTCTGCCAACACTTGGAGAGTGTGAACAGCCGAAGGGTTCTCTGCCTACACTTGGAGAGTGTGAACAGCCGAAGGGTTCCTTGCCTACACTTGGAGAGTGTAAACAGCCGAAGGGTTCTCTGCTCACACTAGGAGAATGTGAAAGGAAGACGGTTCTCTGCCAACACTGGGGATAGTGTAAATGGACGGACGGTTCTCTGCCAACACTGGGGATAGTGTAAAAGGACGGACGGTTCTCTGCCAACACTGGGGATAGTGTAAAAGGACGGACGGTTCTCTGCCGCACCGGGGAGTGGTGAAAAATGTGTGTTGTAATGGCTTCTCCGCCTAGCTGTGGGTGCAAAAGGAGAGTCACTATTGGTATTAGTGTAATACTCAGAGGGTGCCTCTGGGGAGTGGATGTAGGTCTGGTTTTAGACCGAACTACTATAAATCTGGTGTCATTTACTTTACTATTTTTACGTTTCTGCACTTTAAATTTTAGTTTTAAAAACTCTGTGGTTGAAAAATATTTTTCTATAAAATTTAAAAGAAAATTTTATTTCAGTTCAATAATTTTCAAAAGGGGACTTAAATTTTTTAAACTACCAATTTATGCCCCCTCTTGGTAGCCTTGGGACATTCACTTAGGCTTAGCAACCTAATTACTATACTCAATGCAAATGAATTAGAAATTCTCAGAGTGGGGGCCGTTCTTTTTTCTCTTTGGGCACCTTAAATTTGAAATGTCTTACCTTTGAAGACTTTCTCAACTCGATATGAATATAAATTATATTATATTACAAAAAAGAATAATCTAGACCCAAACTCCTGCATAGTTATCCTAATAAAAATCTCAAGAAGTTTATCAATCCAAGCAGTTATGTATATACAGAAAAGTAAACACACTTGGCTACGCTCTTTTCATTTTGGGGGCTAAGTAGTCTGAAGCACTTGTAGCAAGCATTTATGATTATTAATTAAATTTGCCCCCTTTATTGCACTACATGAGCGTCGCCACCTGCATAAGACATCATTAGTATAAAAGCGACCTTAGCCCATGGACACTCAAACGTACACATCACATAATAAGAAGTAAATATAGTAATAAAACATCACATTAATCACAGCAAGTCAAACCAAAGCAAATCAAGCAATCACACGTGCCTCACATAATCATGTCATAGAAAGACGAAAAGAAGGTAAAACACCGGCCATAATCCTAGAGCTAGAAGTGGTGCCATAGCAAACAATTCTATGTGTGTGGTAGGCCTGTGTAGTTTTGGATAGTTCCTATATAGGATAGTTATATCAAGTTGCCTAAAGTTCAAATTTGTTGAAGGTATGAAAAGGAAACATTATTTAAATTTCAAATATTATTGGATTAGGATTAATTTTATTTTATTTAGTTTTTTAATCAATTTTAATACTTAAGGTAGTGATCTTTGAAGTTTAAATTACATTAGCTAGTTTTGGAAGGTCCGGGTCCTCATATGTGCTAGGCTAAGGGGATCCAAAAGGTTACTATAGGAAAAAGATAAATTTGGGGGTGCTAGCATTTTTTTAAAATTTTAAGAATTACACTGAGTATTTAGGCTTTGAGTTTACTAGATTTGGAGTTTTCTAGGCAAAGTTATGAATTTTAGAAATTTTGGGCAACTTTGGAATTATCAAAATAGTTTAATTAGTGATAGGGGTTTTAATCCAAATCAGCTCCAAACCTCTTATAATCATCTACAAAGGTCTAAAATTACCTAAGCAGTTATTCCCAAGTGTTTAGAGAAATTTGGAATATTTAATAATTTTTAATTATTTAATAAGGACAAAAAGGTAATTTTTAGTTAAAGTTAAATTAAGGCTCAATATAAAGTACAATTAAGGGGTCCTAATTATCTAAGATTTAGGGCTAGATTCTAAATATTGTTAGGCCTTATGGGTAAATGTTTGAGTTGAAATGAATTTATTAAGATTTTCTAAAGTAATTGGGTCCTAATTACTTATTAAATTAGGGTTTGTTAATTAAGGGCCTTAAAGGGTATATAAAAATTCCTATAAACTTTTTGTGAGGTTAAGGATGCCACTAAGTTTAAATTTTTGAAGTTTTAAGCAATTCGAGGATCTACCCTAGCTCTTAGAATTTTTCTAAGTTTGCTAGACGAGTCCTTAATTATTTTTCTTAGAGTGTCGCTACGTTGAATGGGTTTAAATCACATGTTCGAGACCAACCCTTAGGATTACATGTAAGAAAGCATAAAAATAGTAAACACATCAAACTAAAAATCTAGGAGGACTTAGGCTAGGTGATCGTGCATCCTACACATGCTAGAAGTAATAAAAAAAAAAGAATTAAGCACATTTATCGATGAGATTTGTGGATGATTGGAATTAAACCACCCATTAATCCTCTTCCCATAAATGTTTTTTATGAACATAGCCTATGTTTAAAATTTTATAAAATAGATCTCCAAAAATTAGTGTAAATTAATAATGTGTAATTTTTAAATAGGTTAAAGTACGTATATATTAAATATATAAGTATATATATTTAAAAATAATACAATTAAAAAAATAATCCAGTTCATATTTGCATGAGGGATCCACTGGCCACCCAAGACGAGTTTTAAAACAATTTGAAATAAATTTTTAATTTCAAAATAATTAAGATACTAATTATTTAAAAAATATTTAAATAATGAAAGTAATTAAATAATACATAAATGAATCAAAAAGAATAATTTTAAGTTTCTAAAAGTATTTTTAAATGAAAATACATATTTTCTTGAAAAAAATGATGTATTATACGTCAAAAATTTAAAATAAAAAAGTATTTAAAATGAAGAAGTTATGAATTTTTTAATTTAATGTATTTAAAATAATAAGCAACTTTGAAATAATTTAAAGTAATTAGAAATTAAAATAAATAATTAATCAAACTAAATTAAAGGATAAAGCTTTTGGAATTTAAGATAATTTAATAAAATAAGTTTTACTAGTTTTACAATATAATTATATTTTTTTAAAATTTAATTATATATTAATTGTATAGTAAATAAATAATTAAAAAAACACTAAAAATATGAAAATATTTAATGAATGAAAAAATGGGGCAAATAAATAAAAATATTCTCTGATTTTTTTAAGAATAATAAAATATTATTATACATTTAACATATATTTTAACCTAAAATTAATTCTTATTAACATATATATATATATATATATATATATATATATATATATATATATATATATATATATATATATATATATATATATATATATATATATATATATATATATATATATATATATATATACTTAGGCAATAATTACATACTAATACAAAGTAATTATTTAGAATAATTAAAATAAAAGTTTAAGTTAAAAATAAATTGAATATTTTCTAGTATTAAAGATGATTTACAGGAAATACTAATTTTTGAAAAAAAAGTTAAGTTTTTGTTTTTAATTAATAATTTGAATACTTGATTAATTAAACTTACCTAAATTATAGAAAAATACCATTTGAATTATAATTGATTGAAAATAATTGTAAATAGTTTTTCAGATATTTTTTAATTTTTTTTTTGTTAAAATAGGAATATATGCCAATCATTATATAAATAATTATTTTTTAATAAATATTTATTATATATTTAAATTACCTAAGTAAGTTAAAATTTATTTAAAAAATACAAAATATACCTAAATAATAAGAAATAAATAAATTGAATTAATTTTAAGCTAACTATTTAATTTATTAGATTATTTTAATAAGAAACAAATAAATTTAAAATTATATTTAATATAATAATATCTTAAATATTAATTAAATAGTTAAATTATAATTAACTAAATAATTTAAGGAAATACATAGTATTTTAATTAAAATTAATTTTAAATAGAGGATTAAAATACAAATAATTTGACATATTATACTTAATGTTTTGATGAAAATTAAAATTTTAAAGAATTATTGAAGTCAAAATAAGTTAAAATATTTAAAATATTAAAAAAAAAACACTAAAAAGCCCTCGGGATGACATCTGGCAGCCCGGGATTGGTCCCACGATTAGGAGGTAATCATTGCCTGGCGACACAAAGATTGTGGCGTCAAAATGATTGCATCGCCAACAATGAATGTCGCATTATTTGGGCAATCAAACCGCGCTCCACAGTTTTACTTAACCACGTCAGCATGATTTGCTGGCCATCCAATTCTCCACTATTTCGAATAGATGGCTGTGATCAAGCCGCATGGGTGGTGGATCCATAATATTAGATACACAACTGAATAAGACAGCGAAGCATACCTATCTGGATCGTTGATTGTGTGATCAACAGTCCAAAAAAACATATAATAAACTTACATTATGAAAACGCCTTAGACTGGGTTTTTCGTCTCGTTCATTCGATCGGATGGATCAAATTTGATAAAAATTTAAACCTAACCTCTACAAATAAATACCATTCATGGGGTATTATTCTTACAGCCTAAAATGCTTTCTATGAAAGTTATATTATTCTTAGTGTTTCTAACTAGGGTTAGTGTTATACCTCAATCCAATGGATGGATTTAGTAAATCTTAGGTTCTCTGAACTTGTAAATTATCCATGAATAATTCTCCTGTTAAACTCGAGCCTTGAAGCACCCTTAATCAATGGGAAGATGTCTTAGAAGTTTTAATGTCTTAAATCATCAGAGATCTTGCCATTGATGACTTTGACCGATGACATTTGATTGGGGAAGGGTAGAGAGAATGTGTGGGAGCTCAAGCAAAAGAGATCTCGGCCTGAAGAAGCTTGTAGGGAGAATAGAATGCAAGGTCCTTTCTTTGGAACCCTAGAAGATGTATTTAAATGATTAGAGCTATAATGTTTGGCTAAGATCCGATCAAGGTTCAATTAGGAGGTAATTGATGTTGAATTAGTTGTGGCTTTAGTATAAGGAGTAAATAAAAGTATTTAAAAGCATTAAAGGGGTTTAGTTTGGCCTACATAGGACAAATTTGACTATGTAAAACTTCGGTCAACCAAGTCAAAGTTCATCCCAATCAACATGGTTAATTTGACCGAAGGGGATCATGGATTGGGCCCAAGGAAGTTTAGAATTGAATGTAATTTGATTTAGACCAATCTAGGCTAATTGGGTCAACCTAGTTTAACTTGGTAAGCTAGGTTGACTTAGGGCACAAGTTTGGGCCCAATGGGTTGGGTCTAACCCATTGAGTCCAGGGGAGGTAAGAATCAAGCTTGAGATGCTCTAAATTGAATTTGAAATTAAAAGAAAGTATTTAGGTCAATTTAAGTTGACCCAAGTTTACTTGGTCAAGCAGGTTAACGCAGGGTTTGGGTCTAAGATTCACAGACTGGGTTTGACCCAACAAATAAAATGGAGATGGTGTTGGGGCCTGACATGCTCAATTTGACCAAGTCAACTCCTTTGACATAGAGTTTGGAGAAAAATAGGGTCAACAAAAGGACCCCCAATAGGAGTGGAGAACAAACTAGTGAACTGCTCATGTTGGCATTCAACAAATATGACAACTAATGTGGAGCGAGGAGAAACAACACAGATCACCAAAAGGCAAAAAAGTAGGGGGACCGTCTTCTTGCCTTACCTTATGATAAGGGTAAATCCTAGGAAAGAACCAATGTAAAGTATGGATCACCAAAATGTGCAAAGGTAGTGGGATTCTCTTCTAGCCTTACCATATAGCAAGGGCAGAGCTGAGGAAAGAACCAAAGTAAAGTAGAGATCACCAAAAGGTGTAAAAGTAGTTGGATTTTATCCTGGCCTTACCCATAGCAAGGGCAGAGCCGAGGAATGAACCGAAGTAAAGATCACCAAGAGGTGAAAAAGTAGAGGTATCCTCTCCTGGCCTTACCTTATGGTAAGGGCAGAGCTTAGGAAAGAATTGATAGAAGGAAACCAATTATTTGTCTGACCTTATCAAAATAGCATGATAGAAGGTGAAAGGGGTGGTAAGGACAACCTCCTAGTGTCTCTATCGGGCTCTCTCAACCATGTAAGCTTCAACATCTTCCTAATCAGTTCAGTGTAGTAGATGAGGAAGTGCTCAATACCCACTCGATCATTTCAAATGATTGAATAAAGAGTCTGGGACTGATGCCTGCTTGATTATAACAGGAAATCAAAAAAGTAAAGGGTGGTGAGGAATACCGCCTAGGGACTCTATCGGGCTCTCTAAACTAGGTAAGCTTCAGCACCTGCCTATCCAGTTTGGTGTGGTAGATGAGAAAGGGATCAATAATCACTCGATAATTTCAAATGAGTGAATAAAGAGTTAGGGTTTGACTCCAACCTTATCACAATAGGACATCAGAAAAGTAAAGGGTAGAGAGGAATGCCCCCTAGGGACTGTCAGGCTATCTCAATATGGTAAGCTTCAACACCTGCCTAACCAGTTTGGTATGGTAGATGAGGAAGGACTCAATACTCACTCATTCATTTGAAATGAGTGAGTAAAGTGTCAGGGTCTGATGTCTGCCTGATCATAATAATACATCAAAAAAGTAAAGGGTGTTGAGGAATGCCTCCTAGGGACTCTATCGGGTTCTCTCAACTATGTAAGCTTCAACACTTGTCTAACCAATTTGGTGGTGTAAATGAGGAAAGGCTCAGTATGCAGTTGGTCCTTTTAAACCTATGATTAAAGAGTCAGGATCTGACACCTTCCTTACCACAATAGCACATCAGAAAAGAAAAGGGTGGTGAGGTATCCCACCCAAGGACTTTGTCAGGATCTCTCAACCAGGTAAGCTTCAATAACTTCCTAATTAGTTTGATGGAGGGATCAATACCCACTTGATATTTTTGAACCAATGAGTAAAGAGTTAAGTATAATGCCTACTTGATCATAACAGAATATAAGAAAAGAAAAAGGGCGATAATGAATGCCTCCAGTGGACTCTATCAACTAGGTAAACTTAAATACCTGTCTAATTAGTTTGGCATAGTAGATGAGGAAGGGCTCAATACTTACTTGATCTTTTCAAACTAGTGAGTAAAGAGATTGGGTATGATGCCTACCTAATCATAACAGGACATCAGAAGAGAAAAAGGGGTTGGAGGAATGCCTCCTAGGGACTCTATCAGACTCTTTCAACCTAGGAAGCTTCAACACCTGTCTAACCAGTTTGGCACAATAGATGAGTATGGACTCAATACCCACTTGATCCTTCCAAACTAATGAGTAAAGAGTTAGGGTGGTGGGGTATGCCTCCTAGGGACTCTATGGAGCACCACACCAAGTAAGTAAGTAACCAACTACCTACCTGACCATATCGAGGTAGCTGAGTAGAAGGTGAAAGTCACCTGAACACCAATCTAATACAAATTTGTGTATGGATATGAGGGAAAAAGTAAAGGTAATTGAAAGAATTTCAAGGAAACAATTGTCTAAGACATCCCAAACCAACTTTTAGATACCACGTGGTAGAAGGCAAACAGTCATGGCTGTTGATTCCGTATATGTTATAAAACCTAAGCTATTATCCCAATGCTAATCACGAGGGGGTTGAATTGGTAATTTAAAAATTCTCTTAGATTTTTAAATAGAAAAACTTATAAACTTTTTTAGCAATTTGATTTTAATTTAAAAATAAGTTTTTTCAGCCACAGTAACTAATTTGAATAAAATAAATATAGAAATTGAAAGACACAAACATTTATAGTGGTTCAGTCAAACATGACCTACATCCACTCCTTGAAGGCTCCCTCTTCAGATATTACACTATTACCAAAAGTAACTTTACTTTTGCCTTCACAGTAAGGCGGAGAAGCCTTTACTATTTCTCTCTTCCATCAATCCCCAGTTCGGTAGAGAATCATCATCTTTCACACCATTTAAGTGTTGGTAGAGTACCATCGTCCTTTCACACCCTCCATGTATTGGCAAAGTACCGTCGTTAGTTTACACCCTCCAAGTATTGGTAGAGTATCATCATCCTTTCACACCGTTGAAGTGTCTAGAGAGTACTGTCATCTATTCACACCCTCAAAGTGTCGGTAGAGTACCATCATCCTTTCATACCATTCAAGTGTCAGCAGAGTACCGTTATTTGTTTATACCCTCTAAGTGTTAGTAGAGTACCAGATCTTTTTCAAATATCTTCTCAAGAGAAACTAAAAAGTTAAAAAGAAGAGTGATAACTAAAAAATATAATAAGATCCTTACCTTTGAGTAACTTTATGGGAACCCTTCACATTCCACTTTTAAGAAATCTCTCTCAAACACTCTCCCATACTCTCTCTTTTAATTTCCCCTAAAAAAACATAATAAAAGACTCTTGTCATGTCAATTTTAAATGACCTTTTATATGAAAGACACGAAAAGCCATCCAAAAATTGAAAATTTCCATTTTGAGTGTATATGATCATACAGTACGATCATATTTTAGTACGAACAAATAGTACAAAAATTGTTGTGTATGAACTATATGTGAATCTATACGAAAGTCTTCATACACGATGATTGTATAGTTCAAACAAACTTTGTATTATATAAATAGTTAGAAAATTTTTCACCTTTATCGGGACAAAAAGGGACCTAACATTTTTGTACACTGGATGATGTACGTAAAAAAGGGATATTATACAATACGATCAGTTTAAAAAAATTTCAAGTTCGTCAGGATGAAAAGGGACCCATCCAACTTGTACTCTCGATGGCACACTTATAATGATGACATCGTATGGTATGATCAGTTTAGAAAAACTTTGGAATCATATGGATAAAAGGGACCCATCCATTTTATTCTCTGGACGACGTACGTACAATGACGACATCATATGGTACAATCAGTTTAGAAATAGTTTAAGTTTATCTTTATGAAAAGGGACCCATCCAATTCATACTCTGGATGGCATACATATCATGATGACATCATACAGTACGATCTGTACTTAGAAAAATTTTCTACTTTCTATTTGTTTAATTACACGTAAGGAAAATAACTAATCAAATCATCTCGTACAAAATGATTTCATATAATATGATCAGTTCAAAAATTTATAACTTTTAAACTCTCCCCTGGTGTGTGTGTGTGTGTGTTTGTGTATTTACACAATTACAATCACACTCTCTTCGACTCAATAAAATAAAAAAAAATACATTATTTATTTACAAGAAACCCTAAACTGATCTGATTTGAAATCCTCAATAATCTAGAGTATGATTACCCTAAAATGTTAGTACATACAAACAAAAAATAAACAATACATCCAAAATATGTTAGGTTAAATTATAATTAAAATAATAATATTTGGAATCCTAAAAAATATACATGTTACAAGAATATCAAGATTAAAAAAACTAAGTTGCAACAATCTCAACATTCTCCCTCTTTTTTATGATGGCAAAACAACTATTGTTTGAGTTAACATGTATAACCTAAATTTCTCCTTAGCTACCCCATAAAAGAATAAAACATATGAATATAGGGAGACTCTATGAAGTACATAGAATAATTTTTTTTATTAATTTTTTAAAACACAAAATAATAAACACAAGAACATAAAGAGAAGAACACAAATACACAAAATAATATCAAAACAGTATCAATTTACCTTTTGACAATAACAAAAAGGGAATAAAAAAGTTGAAATGCAAGATATTATATATGAAACCATAAGATAATTGATCATGAAAGGTATTGAAATAGAGTTGCAATAACAAAGTTAATTTATCATAAGACAATAAAGAAGGTTTCAAAAAGTTTTAAATGAATAAATAATTAGGATAAGAAAAATTATCAAGGTCATGTAGCACTCTAGATAACTAAATAAGAAGAATTATTATAAAGGTGACAAAATAAAAATTAGTTAAATTTAATATTCAAAATAAATTATAATTGAAAAAAGATTGATTTGAATTAAAGATTAAATAATAGAGGAAAGAACATATTCAATTGACGACATTACGCATCTTTTCAAATGTTTGTGGTACACTTTGTTCATCTTTTTCTATTTGAGCTAATTTTATGCCTCTTTTTATTTTGTGAACCACTACGCATTCTTTTGATGTTTTTATATTGTACATTTCCTTTTGATATAGAACCTTTTTAATTGATCTTTCCAAAATTAAAAAAAAAAACTCTAATTACAAAGTTAATTTTATTGAAAAGAGAAATAAAAAATAATAAGATTTCAAAAGTGCAATAATAATATTTAAATTATGTTTGCCTAAAAAAATATGAGATTGATATCTTTAACTTGATTGAGTTATAAGTTAATTTAAAATTTTGAAAAATTAGATTTCATTACGAAATTAATTTTGTAATTCAAGTTAATTTATAGCACTTTTTAGATCAATTAAACACAAGATTTCATATAAACAATCTAACATTTCAAATAAGGAACCAAAACAACTAATCAAAATAATATTTTTTTTATTGATATCAAGTAAATATAAGATACATTAAGCCCATTGATATCAATCATCTAAACTCCTAAAAAACATAACAACAAAAATAAGTACAACAAAAAGAAATAAAATAAATGACATCATCACACCAGGATAGGACAATCAAAGGCAAATTACTAAGAAGTACATCTAAAAATATAAAGGACCCTGGTATATAGGAGGAGGCTAGTTAAAGACTGAGAAATAGATATTCATCATAGCTATATTTGTGTTCACCGAGTCAAACTAACCTCAGATCCAACCTATGTTTTATCGGTACTGTGCATCCTGCTGGTTTAAATGTGTCTGAATTTGATCAAAATGATAATCAAAATGACTCTCCATCCTATCAAAATGTTGGACCATCTCTTGAAAACAATTCTGATCAAGTCCCTGAGCAGGTGCAAGTGCCCCCCCTTCCCCCTCAGTATCCTTAATTGCACTCTCGTTTCTCCTAAAACGAGAACAAAAAGAGGCATCAGGGAAATAGATTGGCAATTTAGTGGGAATTTTAGAATGAATAATATTGTACTTTTTTCTATAAGATATAGGTCACTAAATGTCCTAGAGCAATATTTTTTCTTCTCCTATGAGAAGGAAACCCAATTTCAGAAAGGTTGTGAATGTAGTCCAAAATGAGTTGGGCCTCATCAATAGGTTAACCAGTCATAATTAAATAAGTAATAATGGAAAGAAGAGGAGTCATATTTAAGTGCTCACCAGCTTTAGGAATGATTTAGGTTCTTAAAACATGCTGAATGATCCTAGCATTTTGATTCAAAGTGTATACTCTAGCTAAATGACTTACTTGAGTGACACCTCTAAGTGTCTTATTTATTTCAGAATAATCATAATCAAATTTGGAAGTTAAAGTGTGTTCTCTAATCTCATGAGTCCTTAAATGGAGAACGGTTCCTAGATCTTCCTTAGTGATTTTAACCAATTATTTTTGAACAAATGAAGTAATTTTTCTCTCATCCTCAGTAAAATTCATATTTTCTCAAAAATGGTGATAAGTTTCTTTGTCGTAAACATGAATCAGAGTTAAAATAAAAGCAAACTAAGTTGACGCAAAGAGTGTCATAACAATAAAGTGGATATCATCTTAAATTAAAAGTCATGAGGGAGTAATTTTAGAGGTAATAAACTTATAGAAGGAATCCACATTAGCTCTAGACAGGAATTCATCATCACCACTCCTGGATGATGAACCCTTAGAAACTATACCATGCTTGCTAGAACTTAACATTTCTAAGATGAGAAAGATTTAAGGAGGATGTTGAAGTGAATGAAAATGAATTATAAAGCCCTCCTATTTAAAAAAAAATGACCCTTCGTATAGTACAAAAATGGATTCATATATATAATTTTTTGATCGTACGGGATGAAAATATTTTTATATGGATGAACAATAATGTCCAAAACGAAACAAATTTTCATAAACACACCATTTACTAGGCATCCTTTCATATAGACTTTTTGACCAAATAATCATACAGAAGAACACCTGTTCGTTTGGATAATTAGTTATTTAAGATCAATTTAATGATGTTTAGGTTTGTCCCCCATAGAAATTGACATGTGGATCATACAGATAAAATTTTCATTCACACGTACAATCAATTATAATAATCTACCCAGATTGCCATCTATATGCATATAAACAAAGGTATACATATCGTATGGGATAATGATGGCATCATACAATATGATATATGTTAAAAATTAAAAATTTTATTCATTCATGCAAAAACAATAATTGACATGCTACAAAATTCATACAGTATGAAAATAATTTCATACAGTATGAAATAAACACTTAGAAATTTTAGCATGATAAATTAGAAATAGAACTTTTGGTATGTGATACATGTCCAAGTCAAAGAAAAACACAAAAATAAAAATAAAACCCTAAAAACACATAAAAACAAAATCAAAACACACATAAAAACACAAATCAAGTTTGTAGATGATTTTATCTAAGCATTAAGATCAATCACACATAACCTTATTCTTAATGTTCTAAAAGTATCAAAGGCAAGTGGTTTTGTAAAATTATCTGCAAATTGATTTTCAGTTAAAATATGGTTCAATTCAATTTCTCCTTTGGATACATGACCCCTTATGAAATGGTGTCTTATGTTCATATGTTTGGTATGATTTTTTAAAATGCAAATGACACTAGTGTTATCGCAATAAAATGGAATTGTGCCAATAGAAAATCTTAAGTCAATCAACTGTTGTTTCAATCAAAGAACTTGTGCCATATTATTGATTCTTGATTAGGTTGTTAAACCTAAGTTATCATCCCACAACTAACCAAGAGGGGGGTGATTTGGTAATTAAAAGTTTATCTTGAATTTTTTAAATAAAAAATCATTTTGAATCTTGTAGCAAGTTAATTTTAAGTTTTAAAATAAACTTTTCAACTACAGTAAATAAATTTCTATAAATAAATATAGAAATTAAAATACACAAAGATTTATAGTGTTTCAGTCAAACACGACCTACATCCACTCCCTGAACGCTCCTCTTCAGGTATTGCACTATTACCAAAGTGTCTCTTCTTTTGCTCGCATAGCAAGGTGGAGAAGCCTTTATAATTCTTCTCTTTCACTAATCCCCAGTGCAGTAGAGAACCATCATCATTTCACACCCTTCAACTGTTAGCAGAGAATTGTCATCTATTCATACCCTCCAAGTATCAATAGAGTACCATTATCTGTTCACACCCTATAAGTGTTGGCAAACTACCGTCATCTGTTCATACCCTCTAAGTGTTGGTATAGAACTATCATCTATTTACACCCTCCAAGTGTCGGCAGAGTATTGGATCTTGTTTAAAGATCTTCTCACGAGTAACTAGATAGAAGAAAAGCTGAGTGATTACCAAAAAATATAAAGAGATCCTTACCTTTGAGTAACCTTGTGAACCCTTCACACTCCACTTGCAAGAAATCTCTCTTAAACACTCTCCCACAATCTCTCTTTCTCTTGCCCTTAAAAAATCATTAAGAACAACTATTTTCATGTCAGTTTTAGAGGATCTTTATATCAAAGTCACGAAAAAAATGGTCCAAAAAATTGAAAATTTTTATTTTTAGTGTATACGATCGTACAATATGATCTTATTTTCGTATGTATGAACAGTTCAAAAACTATTGCATATGAACCTTATGTGAATCAGAATGAAATGATTTTGTAGACGATGATCTTCTAGTACAAACCCAGTTTGTATTGTATGAATAATTAGAAAATTTTTCATCTTTATCGGGACAAAGAGGGACCTTATAATGTTTTACCCTGGATGGCATACATATTATGATGACATCGTATGGTACGATCATTTACAAAAAAAATTAGGTTCGTCAGGACATAAAGGGACCCATCCAATTTGTACCCTGGCTGGCATATGTATGAATGTGATATCGTACAGTACGATCCATACTTAGAAAAAATTTCTACTTTTTATCCGTTTGACTACTCGCAGGGTAAAATAACTGAACAAATCATCCCATACAAAAAGACTTCATACAATATGCTCAATGTGAAAATTATATATTTTAAACTCTTCCTAGGTGTGTGTGAATAATTACCCAATTATAATCATACTCTCTCAGACTTAATAAAATGAAAAATATAGAATTCATTTATAATAAAACCCTAAACTGATCTGATTTGAAGTCTTCAATAATTCGGAGCATGATTTCTTTAAAATGTTAGTACACACAAAAAACAAAATAATGAATCTAAAATATGTTAGGAGAAATTATAATCAAAGCAATAATATTTTGAATCATAAAAAACATACATGTTACAAGAATATTAATAATAAAAAACTAAGTTGCAACTATCTCAACAAATTCCCCCTTTTTGATGATGGCAAAATAATTAATTTTTGAGTGACCTTGAATACCCTAAATTTCTCCTGAGCTCCCCCTAAAAGAATGAACATGTGAATATAGGGAAACTCCATGAAAATCACAAAAACATCTCTTTTTAAAAAAAATATAAAAAAACCAAAAATCTTACAAAAAATAGAAACACAAACATAAGACACAAAATCCTCCAAAGCACACAAACACATAAACACAAACACTTAAAAAACAATATTAACTCCCCCTTTTGACAACAATAAATAGGGAAAAAGAAGATTGAAATGAAAGATTTCATTTGGGAAACCATAGTAATTGATCTTTAAAGAGATGGAAATAGAATTGCAATAACAAAGTTAATTACCATTAGATGAAAAAGAAATTCAAAACCTTTAAATTAAAGCATAACTTAATAACTTAGATAAGAAAAATTTATCAAGATCATGAAGCATTTTAAATAATTAGATAAGGAGAATTATTAAAAAAGTGAAAAAATGAAGATTAGTTAATTTTAATTTTGAATATAAAACATAATTAAACATTAAATTGATTTGAATTTAATTGTTACACGATAGAGGAAAGAAACGTACTCAATTTTTAATATTGCACTTCTTTTCAAATATTCGGGCACACTTTGTGCATAATTTTATATTTGGGCTAATTTTATGCCTATTTTCAATTTGTAAACCATTTTGCATTCTTTTGATTTTTATATACATTGTACATTTCTTTTTTTTATAACTTTTTTTAATTTATCTTTTCAAAATTAATATTCTAAAAAAACAAATTTCTCTAATTACAAAGAGAATTATATTAAAAAGAGAAATAAAAAAATAAGATATCAAAATTGTAATAAGAATATTTAAATTTTGTTTGCCTAAAAAGAACATGAGCTTGATATCCTTAACTTGATCGAGTTATAGGTTAACTTAAATTTTTTTAAAAAATAGATTTTATAATAAAATTAATTTTATAATGCAAGTTAATTTATAATAATTTTACATCAATTTTAATAGGAATATCATATAGGTAACTTCATATTTCAAACAACGAATAAAGACAACAAATTAAAACAAGATATTTTTTATTGATATCAATTAAAGATCAGATCTATTGAAGCCCATGATATCAATTTTTATAACAAAAAAAATAACACAACATTAAACCTAAAAAAAGACAAGTACAACATAAAGACATAAACACTGAAATCATCACATCTAGAGAGAACTGGAAAAGATAATAGAAAATAAGTACATCTAAACTCTGAGGGACCCTAGTCTTGAGGAAGAGGCTGGTTGAAGACAGAAAAATAGCTATTCATCATAGCTATATTACTATTCACTAAGTTGAACTGACCTCGGGTCCAACCCATGTCTTGTTGGTACTGTGCATCCTGCTGGTTTAACTGAGTCTAAATTTGATTAAAATGTTGATCAAAATGACTCTCTAATCGATCAAATCATTAGATCATCTCCTGAAAGTCAGGTCCTTGAGCAGATACTGGAGCTCCCCCTTCTCCCTTATTATCCTCACTTGCACTCTTATTTTTTTAGAATAGAGTTCAAAAAGAGGCATCAATGAATAAGATTGGCAATTTAGTGGGAATCTCAGGATGAATGATATTGTACTTCTTTTTTAAGATATAGGCACCAGATATCCTAGAGTAATATTTTTCTTCCTCCTATGAGAAGCAAAACCAATTTTCGAAAGGTTATGAATGTAGTCTAAAATGAGTTGGGCCGCATCAATTGGTTTTCCAGTCATGTTCAAATAAGTAATTATGGACAGAAGTGGAGTAATGTTTATGCGATCACCAGCCTTAGGAAATATTAAAGTTCTAAGGACATGCTGAATGATTCTTACATTTTGATCAAAGTATATACTCTTGTCAAGTGAGAAACCTGAGTGACACCTCTAAGAGTCTTATTTATTTTTGACCAATCATAGTCATATTTGGAGGTTAAAAAGTGTGCTCTTGTCCCATGAGACCTTAATTGGAGAAAGTTTCTAAGATCTTCCTTGGTTATTTCTAACCGTTGTTATTGAACAAATGAAATAATCTTTCTCTCATCTTCATTAAAAATTATGTTTGCTAAAAAATAGTGAAAGGTCCCCTTATGAAAGGCATGGATCAGAGTCAAAATAAAATCAAACTGAGTTCAGGTAATGAGAGGCATGACTTGAAAGTGGATATCATCTTGAATCAATAATCTAAAGGGAGTGATTTTTGCAGCGACCAACCTATAGAAGGATTCCTCATTTGCTCTAGACAGAAAATTTTTATCTCCAGTCCTGGATGACGAACCCTTTGAAACTCACCTCATTTATTAGAACTTGCCATTTCTATGTTGGGAAGGAATCAAGGAGGATGTTGAAGTAAATTAAAATGAATTCCTAATCCCTTCTATTTAAAAAAAAAAACTACCCTTTGTACATATGAAATTGATTCGCACAGTACAATAATTGTTTCGTATGGGAAAAAAATAATTTCTTATGGACATATAATAACATCCAAAATGAAATGAAATTTCATAATCACATAATTTACGAAGCATCCTTTCATACAAAATTTTTGACCATACGAACTTATAGAAAAACAGGTGTTCGTTTAGGACGATCAATTATTTAAGATCATTTTAATGACAGTTAGGTTCATCCCTCAAAGAAATTGACACATGGATTATACAGAAAAAAATTTTATTCATACGTACAACCTATTATAATAAATGATTCTACCCAAATAACCTTCCACATGCATACAGACGAACGAATACAGATCAAGCGGGATGATAGCAATATCATACAATATGATCTATGTTAGAAAATCAAACTTTATCGCATTCAGTCCAAAGCAACGATTGACATGTTATAGATTTCATATGGGACAAAAATAATTTCATACAGTTAGAATTTAACACTTTGAAAATTCAGCATGAAAGATCAAAAATAGAACTTTTGATATGTTATACATGTCCATATTAAACAAAAACATAAAAAACAAAAACAAAAACCCATAAATACTCTTAAAAATGAAAACATATAAAAAAATACAAATAAAATCGGAAAACACACACACAAACAAAATATCAAGTTTGCAGAATATTTTATCATAGAATTAAGATCAGTCACACCTAACCTTGTTCTTAATGTGCTAAAAGTAATAAAGGCTACTGATTTTTTAAAAATGTCTACAAGGTTATTTTAAATTGAAACATGGTTTAATTTCATTTCTTTTTTTGATACATGATACCTAATAAAATGATATCTTATATCTATATATTTGGTTATAGAACATTGAATATAATTTTTTGAGATGTAAATGATACAAGTGTTATCATAATAAATTGGAATTGTGCCTATAAAAAAACCTAAGTCAATCAATTATTATTTGAACTAAAACATTTGTGCCACACAGCTTCTTAATGTAATGTATTCAGTTTCAGTAGTAAATAAGGCTATGGAATTTTGTTTTCTATTGGACCAAGAAACTAAAAAATTTCTTATAAATTGACATGTTCCAGATATACTATTTCGATCAACCCTACATCCGGCACAGTCTGAATCAGAATATTCAATAATCTCAAATAAAGAGTTGTACTTATTTGAATAGTTGCTATTTGAATTATTTATATTTTTGCAACTTATGTAGTTTTGATGATTCCAAACATTATTGTTCAGATGTATAGTTATCTCCTAACAATTTTAGAAGATTTGCATTTGCTCTTGTGTGTACTAACATTTCAGGAAAATCAGACTCCAGACTACGAAAACTTCAAATCAAATTCAACATGAGATATTTTGTTTATTTGTAGTTTGCCTTTTCTTTGAATTAATTTTGAAAGGGAGTGATTGTAATTGAATGAATAAAATCTCACACACACAAATAAGGAGATCTTAAAATTCTATACTTATCGTACAGGATGATATTTATCGTACTGGACGATCTGTCAGTTATCTCCTATAGAGCACTTGGAACGAATAGGAACTTGTTTGAAAAATTTTTCTAAGTCCTATTCGTCCAGGATGAATTTTATTATCGTCCCGGACGATGGGTTCTCTGTAAAATTTTCGTCCAGATGAATTTTATCATCGTACGAGGCGACCAGTCCTCTGGAAAATTTTCGTCCAGACAAAAATAAATATCGTACCGGACGATCAGCTCTCTGGAAAATTTTCGTCCACACGAAAACAAATTATCGTCCGCGGCGATTGGTGCTCTGGAAAATTTTCGTCCAGACGAAATAAATAATCGTCCAGGACGATCGGCTCTCTGGAAAATTTTCATCCAGATGAACATATTTTCGTCCAAACGATGAACCGACTTAGAACAGTTTTCAGCAGTTTCTAGAACCGACCTTGTAATAACCGTTCGTACTGGACGAACCTAGTTCGTACAGGACGATCAGCTGTACGAAGTCATTTCGTACACATATACAAATTGGGTTGTTTCAGATCGTTTAAGTAAAATCGTCCAGGACGATCCATGATTGTACAGGACGATCCACTGCGTACAGAATTGAAAACTTGCAGTTTTTGGGCGGTTTTTCATGTCTTTTGTATAAATAGTCCAAATTAGACTGCCACCCAATCTTTTTGTCATTTGATCTTCGTTCCTCTTGAGAGAATAGCCAAGGAGAGAGTGGAAGAGAGCATTCAAAGGAGGATTCCTACCACTAGAGCGAGAAGGCTTCACTTGGATTACTAAGGTAAGAGTCTCTACTTGTGAAATTGGATTTCTTCACTCTTTTCCTTCTTCCTTCTACATTCTTGTGAGAAGATCAGTCAAGGAGATCCGGTTCTCTGCCGACACTTGGAAAGTGTGAACAGACGAAGGGTTCTCTGCCCACCCTAGGAGAGTGTAAAAGGACGAAGGGTTCTCTGCCCACACTAGGAGAGTGTAAAAGGACGAAGGTTCTCTGCCTACACTTGGAGAGTGTGAACAGCCGTAGGGTTCTCTACCCACACTAGGAGAGTGTAAAAGGATGACAGTTCTCTGCCAGCACTGTGGATTGTGTAAAAGGACGACGGTTCTCTGCCGCACCGGGTAGTGGTGAAAAGAGTGTTTTGTACAGGATTCTCCGCCTTGCTGTGGGTGCTAAAGGAGTGTCACTTTGTGGTATTAGTGCAATACTCAGAGGGTGCCTCTGAGGAGTGGATGAAGGTCTGGTTATATACCGAACCACTATAAATCTGGTGTCATTTACTTTATTGCTTTTACGTTTCCGCACTTTAAATTTCAGTTTTAACAACTCTGTGGTTGAAAAACATTTTTCTACAAACTTTAAAAGAAAATTTTATTTCGGTTCAACTTTATTATTAAGAGGGTTTAAAATTTTTAAAACTACCAATTCACCCCCCTCTTGGTAGCCGTGGGACATTTACTTAGGCTTAACAACCTAATTACTGGACTCAACAAGTGGTATCAGAGCATTGTTTCAAAATCATAAGTTTGAACTACTTTTTGATTAACGTAGATGGCTACATTTGGAAACCGTAACACACCTGAGGGTTACTCTATCACTAGACCTCCACTGTTTGACAATATTCCTTTTGATTTTTGGAAAACACGCATGTCTACTTTCTTACAGTCACTTGATTATCGCATGTGGATGCTAGTCCAGGAAGGTTACACAAAACTAACTAGATTAGTTGATGGAATTAGGTTAGAAACACCTTATGCAGATTGGACTATAGAAGAACGTGACTTAGCACAATTAAATGCGAAATGTTTAAATAGTTTCTTTTGTGCTTTAAAATCTGAAGACTACATGCGAGTTTCCACTTGTAAAAGCGGAAAAGACATATGGGATAGACTTTGTATTACTTATGAAGGGACAAATGAGGTTAAGCAATCAAGACTCAATATCTTGTTACATGACTACGAATTATTTCGCATGAAACCTAATGAATCTATATCTGACATGTACACAAGATTCACTCAAATTGTCACCTCTTTGCATGCACTTGGTAGGGAATTAACAAATGCTGAAATGGTTAATAAGATTCTTCGTTGTTTACCTACTGCATATGATGCTAAAATTACTGCAATTACAGAGTCTAAAGATCTGAACATTTATTCAATTGACAATCTTCTTGGTTCACTCATTGCTTACGAGCAAGGAGTAAGTCAAAGAAAGATTGATGCAGGTGAACCAAGAAAGGACAAGAATATTGCACTAAATGTGGAAGAGTCAGAAAGTGAACACTCACAACCTGAGGATGAAGACGATATTGCACTGATGACTAGACAATTCAGAAGCTTTTTAAAGAGGAAGCAGAAGAGACGCCAGCAATGGAATAGAGGTAAGTATAACAGAAATGGCAAGGTTTCTAATGAAGTGATTTGTTATGAATGCAGGAAACCAGGTCATATAAAGACTGATTGTCCAAAACTCAAAGCCACTCCTAGCAAGGAGAAGGTAGAGGAGAAACCAATGGTAAAGAAGGGCAAGAAGAAGTTTCAAAAGGCTTTTTGGGCGGACTCAGCTTCAGACTCATCTGAGACTGAAAAAGAAGAAGAAGTCACCAACCTTTGCTTGATGGCAGATAAATCTGAACAATCAGATCAAGAAGAGGTATGTGATTTAACTTATAATGAATTGTTTGAAGTTTCTGAACACATGCATGATGCATATAGGAAAACGAAAAAGATGCATGCTAGTTTAGTTTTAGAATTGGAAGAGCTTAATAAGGAACACGAAATCCTTAGGAAAGATCATGCTTTAATTGATAGCAACCACATGAAACTACTTGATGAATATGATGACTTGAATAAAAATTTTGAGAATTTAAAATCATCCTATGCTGAACTTGAAAAAGAATTTAAGAAATTTAAGGATGAATCTGAGAGCAAGACATATAGAATCAATTATACAAATCGAATCTTGGAGGATATGAATTCATTTTACAAACTTACTATAAGAGCTCTCGAGGATAATAGGAACCCCCCTAAACTTGAAGATTTTACAAATCCTAAATATTATCCTAAATTCATGAAATCCCTTAGAAGACAATCATATGAAAGAAAACATAGGAATATTTTTTCTAATGTTAAATGTAACAATTGTGGATTTTTGGGACATATATCTCACACCTGCACTTTAAAGATGAAACCTAATTTGGTGTGGAGAACTAAGATGCATAAACCTAGACATATCACACATGCATCTGATTATAAATTTCATAAAGGTGAACCCAAACTAGTTTGGGTTCCCAGGTCTAACATTTGAGAATTTTGCAGGAATACTCTCACACAAGACCTCGTGAGAGTATATGGTACCTGGACAGCGGATGTTCTAAGCACATGACTGGAGATACTGCTCAATTCATAACGCTGGAAGCCAGGAGTGGAGGCAAGGTTACACTTGGAGATAATACCACAAAGAAAGTGGTTGGATCAGGTATGATTGGAAATTTGAAAAACTTTTTCATAGATAATGTTTTATTAGTTGAAGGCTTAAAACATAATTTGCTTAGCATAAGTCAGCTATGTGATAAGGGCTATAATGTAAAATTTTTACCTACTAGCTGCATAATTAGCCTAAATGGGAAAATTGTTTTAAATGGAAAAAGGGTGAACAATGTCTACATGCTAGATTTAAATTGTATTCAATCTCCTACTGCTTTTTGTTTGAAAACTGTTTCTGATGAATCATGGCTTTGGCATAGGAGACTTTGTCATTCTAGTATGAAAAATCTTAGAAAAATTACCCAAAAGAATTTGGTGAGAGGAATACCTAAACTAGACTTTACTAAGGACCATCTGTGTGATGCATGTCAATTAGGAAAACAAGTGAAGTCCTCTTTTAAGTCCAATAAAGATCTTAGGACCAGTAAACCATTAGAAATTCTTCACATGGATCTTTTTGGACCTGTAAGCACGGTAAGTCTAGGAGGAAAGGTATATGGATTTGTTATAGTAGATGATTTTTCAAGATTCACCTGGGTTAAATTTCTTTTTCATAAGAGTGAATCATTTGAGGAATTCAGAAATTTTTCAACTTGGATACAAAGAAAACTAGGATGTGAAATAATTTCTATACAAAGTGATCATGGAGGAGAATTTGAAAATGAAAGATTTGAAGATTTCTGTAAAGAAAAGGGGATTGATCACAATTTTTCTGCACCTAGAACTCCTCAACAAAATGGAGTAGTTGAAAGAAAGAACAGAACATTAATAGAAGCCGCCCGAGCAATGTTAGCAGAATACTCTCTTCCTAGATATTTTTGGGCTGAGGCGGTTAGCACTGCATGCTATGTTCTGAATAGGGTGAATGTGAGATCAAATTTGAATAAAACACCCTATGAGTTGCTAAAAGGTAGAACACCAAATTTGTCTCATTTGCATGTATTTGGTTGCAAGGTGTTCATACATAATAATGGAAAATCTGCCTTAGGAAAATTTGATCCAAAATCAGATGAAGGAATTTTTGTTGGATATTCAAGTGTTGGAAAATCTTATAGAGTATTCAACAAAAGAACTTTAGTCATTGAAGAAACCACACATGTTGTTTTTGATGAAAATGGAAACATGGAAGAGCCAAAAGTTGTTGAAGAAGAAATTGAAGAAAACTCCCAAAAGATTGATAGATTAAATTTGGAAGAAAATGTGGAAGAAAATTTAGAAAGAGAAGACCCTTTGCCTAGAGATTTGAGATTTTCTAAAAACCATCCAAAGGAATTGATTATAGGTGAACCAAGTGAGGGTGTTAGAACTAGGCGTGGATTAAACAAGGAAGTCAATCATTCAGCCTTTATTTCAACTATTGAACCCACTAACATTGATCAAGCACTTTCAGATGAATTTTGGATATTGGCCATGCAAGAAGAGTTAAATCAATTTGTAAGAAATAAAGTTTGGGAACTAACTACAAGGCCAAAAGATCAAAGTGTTGTTGGAACCAAGTGGGTGTTCAAAAATAAAATGAATGACTCAGGAGTAGTCATTAGAAATAAGGCTAGATTAGTAGCTAAGGGGTATAATCAAATTGAAGGAATTGATTTTGAGGAAACTTTTGCCCCTGTAGCTAGACTTGAAGCAATTAGGGTTTTACTAGCCTTTGCCTGTTTTAAAGGTTTTAAATTATTTCAAATGGATGTCAAAAGTGCCTTTTTAAATGGGGTAATTGAGGAAGATGTTTTTGTAGAACAACCTCCAGGTTTTGAAAATTCTAAATTTCCAAATCATGTTTTCAAATTAAAAAAGGCATTATATGGATTGAAACAGGCACCTAGGGCTTGGTATGAGAGGTTAAGCACCTTCCTACTTGAAAGATCTTTTGAAAAAGGAAGTGTGGATACAACTCTCTTTTTAAGGAAAATTGGAAAGGATATACTTATTGTTCAAATTTATGTGGATGACATCATCTTTGGATCTTCAAATAAACATCTTTGTGATGATTTTTCTAAAACAATGAGTAGTGAATTTGAAATGAGTCTAATGGGAGATTTAAATTACTTTCTAGGATTTAGCATTAAGCAACTTGAGGAAGGTACTTTTCTTAGTCAAACCAAATATATTAAGGACATCCTCAAAAAATATGAAATGGACAATGCTAAACCTGTTAGTACACCAATGAGTTCTTCAGTTCAGTTGGATAAAGACCTTAAGGGAAAATCTGTTGATCAAAAGAAATTTAGAGGGATAATTGGATCTTTACTTTACTTGACTGCTAGCCGACCAGATATTATGTTTAGTGTTTGCTTATGTGCTAGATTTCAATCAGATCCAAAAGAATCACATTTGACAGCAGTGAAAAGGATTTTAAGATATCTACTAGGAACTCAAAACTTAGGAATTTGGTATCCTAAGTTTAGCTCTTCATTTGAAATTATTGGTTACTCAGATTCTGACTTTGCAGGCTGTAGAGTGGATAGGAAAAGCACTTCTGGAACATGTCAATTCATTGGAAATTCATTAGTTTCATGGTCTAGTAGAAAACAAAATTCAGTGGCACTATCTACTGCAGAAGCAGAATACATTGCATTAGGAAGTTGTGTGGCACAAGTACTTTGGTTAAAACAACAGTTGATTGACTTAGGATTAACTATAGGCACTATTCCAATTTATTGTGACAATACTAGTGCTATTTGCATTTCCAAAAATCCTATTCAACATTCTAGAACCAAACACATTGATATAAGGCATCATTTCATAAGGGATCATGTATCCAAAGGAGAAATTGAACTCATACATGTTTCAACTGAAAATCAACTTGCAGACATTTTTACAAAACCTTTAGCCTTTGATACCTTCAGTACTTTAAGAACAAGGCTTGGTGTTATTGATTTGAATGCTTAACCAAAATGTCTTTGCAACATTGATACTTGTTGTGTTTTGTTTTGTTTTTATGATTTTGTGAATTTTGTGTGTTTTTTGAATGAATTGTTTTTGGATTTATGATTTTGTTTTATGTTTTCTGTGTTTTTGAATGTTTTTGTTAATTTAAAAAATCAAAATTAAATTTTTTTTGGAGGACATCGTCCAGGACGAAATTGTTTTCGTACGGGACGATGTGTGAAGGAACAGTTTGCGCGAATTTAAACCGTTTTGAGAGCAGTTTTTAATTAGATCGTCTGTACGATATGTAATCGTCCAGGACGAATTTTTTTTCTCTCTCAAACGTCGGGACGATTGAATGCAGCGGTTGAGTGGATAAGATAGTTTTTAATACGAACTTCGTCTGTACGAAATTTTTTCGTCTGTACGAACATGTGTCGGTTCATTGTAGGGGACGGTTTTCAAGAGTCATTAAAACGATTAACTTTTTGATCGTCTGTACGAAATTTTTTCGTCTGTACGATCGGTCAAGTCAAAAAGCCTGTACGAAGGGACGCATCGTAAGTTGTGTTGAATATGAAAAGCCGTTACATTTTGGACGAATTGGATCGTCTGTACGAAATTACTTCGTCCAGACGAACGATAATTTTTCGTCCAGGACGAATATTTTCGTCCAGGACGAACGTATCATTTTTCTTTAAATATGAAGGCTTTCAAACTTGACAATCACACTTTCAAACTTCTTTTTTAATCCCTTTCTACATCAAATCAACAATGGCCTCCTCTAGCAAAAGACAAAAGGTTTTGGTGAGGAAACCAAATAGGAATGCCCCAGACAACTTTCTTTCCAAGGCAAATGAGGAATCTTTTCCTCGTTTTGCATCTGCAAAAATCACTCCGTCTCGCATTCTTATCCAAACAGAGTTGAAATTTCGGGTATTGCACCTCTTCGCCTCAACCCAATTTCAGTTCATTCTTTCTCTCGTCCGCTTCTACAATAAGCAAACCTACAACTACTTTCTAGCCAACATGAGTTTCAATTCTGATCACTCTATCATTAGTTCTTTTATTTTTAAGAAAAAAGTTGAGATCACCAAGCACGACCTTGGTGCATTTTTAAACTTAAGAACTGAAGGATATAGAGCCCACACCCTAATGTCAGAAACCTCCTTCAAATGGTTTCAAATCAATAGGGTAATTAGAGAAAATGCGATTGACAATCATGTTGCTAGAGTCTCCGGTATGACCCAAGATGCCCGAATCATCCAGCATATCCTTAGATCCTCAATTATTCCTAAAGCTGGTGATAGGATTAACATTACTCCTCTCCGTTCTTGTCTAACTTTTTTAATCATGCAAAGACATCCTATTGATGAAGCCCAACTCATCATAGACCATATCTATGGGCTTTCAGAAATAGGACATGCTGATCAGAAGAGGAAGAAGAACATTTCATTAGGGCACTTAATTACTTATATTTTGGAAAAGAAGTACAATATAGTGCATCCTGATGAAGAATATGAAGAGCCAGTTTACTATAACGATGCATCATTCAGATTGCTCTTCAAGGAGGAAAAAGAAAAAGAAAAAGCACATGCCAGTGCTTCAGAAGAAGAAGAAGAAGAAGGAGTGCAAGCTTCTGCTTCTCAATCAGATTACCAGAATCTGATTGAGAGATTTGATAGACTAGAGACTCACATTGATCAAAGATTTGATCAATTTGATGCTCAACTTACGCAGCAGCAACAAGACATTGGTAATATTAAAGATGAAGTTCATGAAATTAATACCAATGTAATGTTGATGGCCTCCTACTTCAATCTCTTTGGCGGCATTCCTCCTCCTCCTCCAGAACAGTAGAATTTTATTATGTGTGTCTGTTGTATTTTTTTTTTGTTTTGTTTTTGTTTGTTTTGTTTTTATCTTATCTGTGTTATTGTGATTGTTTTTATGTTTTTAAGTTCAATGTATCTTTTTTTTATGTGTAATCCGTTCCTTTAATTTTAATGAAAGTTTGTTTCTATTAGATTTGTTTTGAAATGTGGTTAATGTTTGTGAATTTCATTAGTATTATTTAATCTACATAGTGCTTAAATTCGATTGTAATTTGAGATTATCTATATTAGAAAATCTAGACTTTCTAAATTTATAATTTGTTTATAACTTGTTGTAACTAGAACTTTTAAATTCATGTCTATTCATTTAGACTACATAAAAGTTAATATTATTATTGCAATTTTGATGTTTTCTTATTTTGTATTTCTATGCTCAAATGATATTTATGCACCTAGAAATATTTGAAATTTTAGATTATAGATTTTGGAAAGAATTGGTCAAATTACTCTTGAAAATTGTACAAATGTACAAAAATCAAAAGGAATTCGCAAAAATTTGCAAAGTGAAAAAGAGGCACAAAATAAGCCCAACCAAAAAAAATGCACAAAAATGTGCTACAAAACTTTGAAAAGATGCGCAAAGCGCCACATGAGGTAATTCTCTTCTTTCCAAATTCATTCAATCTCTTAATTCAAATTGATCTTATGTTCATTTATATTATATTGAACTTTGAAATATAGAATTTGTTTTTACATCTCTCTTGTAATGATCTTCAATAGTCAAATGTCTAAATTGAATCATGTCTTTGATAAATTCTTCTTACTTACAATGTTATATCATTTCTTAAATTTTATGAATTTCTATGATTCACCTAATATCTTTAGTTTAAAATTGCATACCCTATGTCAAATCACAATTTAGATTAAATTTTAAAAATGAATTTCATATAATTATTTACATTTCTTGTCTTTTTCTTCTTCACTTTTTGTTGCTGTCAAAAAGGGGGAGAAATTATTATGTTTGTGTTTTGTGTTTTCTATTTTTTATTGTTCTGCGTTTTTGTGGTTTGTGTTTTCTATTTTTTTTTATTTATTATTGTTCTGTTTACAAAAGTTTTTTTTGTGTGTTAAAAAATTTGAAAAACAAAAATATTGTTCTTTAATTCCTCCTTATTTTAATGTACTCATAAATTTAGGGGGAGTTTAGGAGATAAGAGATTTGTTTTAACTTGAAACAATACTAAAAATAATTGTTTTGCCATCATCAAAAAGGGGGAGATTGTTTGAATAGTTGCTATTTGAATGATTTATATTTTTGCAACTTATGTAGTTTTGATGATTCCAAACATTATTGATAAGATGTATAGTTATCTCCTAACAATTTTAGAAGATTTGCATTTGCTCTTGTGTGTACTAACATTTCAGGAAAATCAGACTCCAGACTACGAAAACTTCAAATCAAATTCAACATGAGATATTTTGTTTATTTGTAGTTTGCCTTTTCTTTGAATTAATTTTGAAAGGGAGTGATTGTAATTGAGTGAATAAAATCTCACACACACAAATAAGGAGATCTTAAAATTCTATACTTATTGTACAGGACGATATTTATCGTACTGGACGATCTGTTAGTTATCTCTTATAGAGCACTTGGAACGAATAGGAACTTGTTTGAAAAATTTTTCTAAGTCCTATTCGTCCAGGACAAATTTTATTAACGTCCCGGGCGATGGGTTCTCTGTAAAATTTTCGTCCAGACGAATTTTATCATCGTACGAGGCGACCAGTCCTCTGGAAAATTTTTGTCCAGACAAAAATAAATATCGTACCGGACGATCAGCTCTCTGGAAAATTTTCGTCCAGACGAAAACAAATTATCGTCCGCGGCGATTGGTGCTCTGGAAAATTTTCGTCCAGACGAAATAAATAATCGTCCAGGACGATCGGCTCTCTGGAAAATTTTCGTCCAGACGAACATATTTTCGTCCAAACGATGAACCGACTTAGAACAGTTTTCAGCAGTTTTTAGAACCGACCTTGTAATAACCGTTCGTACTGGACGAACCTAGTTCGTACAGGATGATCAGCTGTACGAAGTCATTTCGTACACATATACAAATTGGGTCGTTTCAGATCGTTTAAGTAAAATCGTCCAGGACGATCCATGATCGTACAGGACGATCCACTGCGTACAGAATTGAAAACTTGCAGTTTTTGGGCGGTTTTTCATGTCTTTTGTATAAATAGTCCAAATTAGACTGCCACCCAATCTTTTTTTCATTTGATCTTCGTGCCTCTTGAGAGAATAGCCAAGGAGAGAGTGGAAGAGAGCATTCAAAGGAGGATTCCTACCACTGGAGCGAGAAGGCTTCACTTAGATTACTAAGGTAAGAGTCTCTACTTGTGAAATTGGATTTCTTCACTCTTTTCCTTCTTCCTTCTAGATTCTTGTGAGAAGATCAGTCAAGGAGATCCGGTTCTCTGCCGACACTTAGAAAGTGTGAACAGACGAAGGGTTCTCTGCCCACACTAGGAGAGTGTAAAAGGACGAAGGGTTCTCTGCCCAGACTAGGAGAGTGCAAAAAGACGAAGGTTCTCTGCCTACACTTGGAGAGTGTGAACAGCCGTAGGGTTCTCTACCCACACTAAGAGAGTGTAAAAGGACGACGGTTCTCTGCCAGCACTGTGGATTGTGTAAAAGGACGACGGTTCTCTGCCGCACCGGGTAGTGGTGAAAAGAGTGTTTTGTATAGGCTTCTCCGCCTTGCTGTGGGTGCTAAAGGAGAGTCACTTTGTGGTATTAGTGCAATACTAAGAGGGTGCCTCTGAGGAGTGGATGTAGGTCTGGTTATAGACCGAACCACTATAAATCTGGTGTCATTTACTTTATTGCTTTTACGTTTCCGCACTTTAAATTTCAGTTTTAACAACTCTGTGGTTGAAAAACATTTTTCTACAAACTTTAAAAGAAAATTTTATTTCGGTTCAACTTTATTATTAAGAGGGTTTAAAATTTTTAAAACTACCAATTCACCCCCTTCTTGGTAGCCGTGGGACATTTACTTAGGCTTAACAATCTAATTACTGGACTCAACAGTACTTAGGATACCAAATTTCTAAGTTTTAATTTCTAAAAAGATATGTCATAATCCTTTTTTCTACTATCAAATATGATTCTTTTGGATCTGATTGAAATATAGCACACAATCAAACTCTAAACATAATATTTGGTATGCTAGTTATCAAATAAAGTAAAGATCCAATAATTCCTTTAAATTTCTTTTGATCAATAGATTTTCCCTTTGGGTCCTTATCCAACTAAACTGAGGAACTCATAGGTGAATTAACTTGTTTAGAATTATCCATTTCAAACTTTTTAAAGATGTCCTTAACATACTTTGACTGACTAAGAAAATTTCTCTTCTCAATTTACTTGATTCTAAAACTAAGAAAATAACTAAGATCTCCCATTAAGCTCATCTCAAATTTACTACTCGTTATTTTGGAAAAATAATCACAAAGATTTTTATTAGTAGAACAAAAAATAGTATCATCAACATAAATTTGAACAATGAGTATATCAACTCCTAATTTCTTCAAAAAGAGAGTGGTGTCCACACTTCCTTTTGCAAATGATATCTCTAATAAGAAAGTGCTTAACCTCTAATATCAAGCACTAGGTGCCTATTTCAATCCATATAATATCTTTTTTAATTTAAAAATATGATTAGGAAATTTTGAATTTTGAAAACCTGGAGATTCTTCAATATAAACATACTCTTGAATCACTGTATTCAAAAAGGCACTTTTAACATCCATTTAATATAATTTAAATCCTCTAAAACAAGCAAATGCTAACAAAACTCTAATTGCTTCAATTCTTACTACAGGGATAAAAGCCTCATAAAAATCAATCCCTTCAATTTGATTATAACCCTTATCTACAAATCTAGCTTTATTTCTAACAATAACTCCTGAGTCATTCATTTTACTTTTAAATACCCACTTAGTTCCAACTATACTTTGATCGTTTGGCCTTACAATCAATTCACAAATATCATTCCTTATAAACAAATTTAATTCTTCTTGCATTGCAAAAATCTAAAATTCTTCCAAAAGTGCTTGATTTACATTTATGGGTTTAATTATTGAAATAAAGGTAGAATGATTGACTTCTTTGCTAAGTCCATGGCTTGTCCTAACACCCTCACCAGGTTCACTTAGATTCAATTTCTTAGGGTGGATTTTAGCAAATTTCAAATCTCTAGGCAAAGGGATTTCTTTCTCAAAATTTCCTTCCAAAACTAATCTTCTCAATCTTTCGAGAGTTGTTTTCTATATTATATTCCAAATTTTGCTCTTCTAATATATCATATTCATCGATTACATTATGTAGCGGCTTCAATTAATGTTTTTTCTTTCTTTCGACTATCCCATTCTATTAAAGGATCTTAGGTGCAAAAAAATTGTGATCAATTCCTTTTCCTTACAAAAATATTCAAAATTATTATTTTCAAATTTGCCATCATGATCACCTTGAATAGTTAAAATTTCACACCTTAGTTTCCTATGAATCTAAGTTGAAAAGTATCTAAACTCATCAAATAATTCATTCTTATGATATAAAATTTTAACCCACATGAATATCAAGAAATCATCAACTATCACAAATCCGTATACCTTCTCTTTTAGACTTATAGTGCTAACTAGTTCAAAAAGATCCATATAAATAATCTCCAATAGTTTACTAGTTCTAAGATCCTTATTGGAATGAAATGAGGACTTCGCATGTTTTTCTAGTTGACATGCATCACATAGGTGATGCTTAGTAAAGTTTAGTTTTGGTATACCTCTAACCAAACCCTTTTGGGTAATTTTCCTAAGGTTTTTCATGCTAATGTGATAGAGTCTCCTATGCCAAAACCATGATTCATAAGAAATAGTTTTTAAATAAAAAGCATTAGAAGTTTTATTATAGTTCAAATCTAGCAAATAAATATTATTTACCCTAATTCTGTGTAGTACATCGTTTCCATTTAGGCTCAATACGCATCTAGTGGGAAAATTTTTTACACTATACCCTTTATAACATAGCTGGCTAATACTTAGCAAATTATACTTTAAGCCTTCAATAAGTAATACATTCTCTATGAAAATTTTTTGTAAGTTTCTAATTATACATGTGCCAACCACGATCCTAGTTGTGTTATCTCCCAGTGTAACCTTGTCTCCATTCCTGGCTTCTAGTGATATAAATTGTGCTGTTTCTCAAGTCATATGCTTTGAGCAACTCTTGTTCAAGTACCAAATGCTCTCACAAGGCCTTGTATGTTATCATTCCTATAATTATTGGGAATCCAAACAGGTTTGGGTTCACCTTTTGGAAAAATAAAACTAGATACAAGTATGATATGACTTAGTTTATGCAAATTAGACCTCCACACTAAATAAGTTTTTTATGTAAAGTACAACTGTGTGTTATATGTCTAATTATCCCACATGTAAAACATTTAACTCTAGGAAATAAATTTTTCAATCTTCTATAATAAATTTGTATCTTCCTAGGTTTTAAAACCTTTGACCTCAAAATAGGAATAGTAAATTCTTCAAGTGTTGGAGATATCTTATTTTCTTCAAGAGCTTGCACTTTCAATTTAAGAAATGTGTTTATATCTTCTAACACATTCTTATCAAATTTCAAATACTACTCTCTACTCTCATATTCATCCTAAAAATTCTTAACTTCTTTTAATAATTTAGTATATAATGATTTTAAAAGATCATTCTTTTTAATCAAGTCTTCAAATTCATCAAGTAAGCTCATGTGATTATTATCTATCAGAGCGTGATCTTTCCTAAGGATGTCATGCTCTATTTGCAACTATTGCAATTCTAGGTTAAGTTTAGCATGCATTTTCTTAAGTATTCTATATGTATCATGTATTCTTTTAGAAACTTTTAGCAATTCATCATAAGGTAAGTCACATATCTCTACTTTCTTAAATATTGGCCATTAAATACAAGTTGATAACTTTCCCCTCCTTTTTTATTTCTAACGAATATGGAGCTAGCATTTCCTCTACTTTCTTTTAAGAAAACTCCTAAATTGCATTGTCATCAAGGAAATGTCATCCTCATCCTGATGTAGTGATTGATCACTCTTCAAATCATCTACTTTCAGTGCTATCTTCTTCTCCTTTCTCTGTTCTCCTACATCAATCTTCCTTTGATTCACTCCTTGCTCATAAGCAATTAGTGATCCAAGAAAATTATCAGTAGAGTAAATATTTAAATCCTTAAACTATATAATTACATTTATTTTAACATCATAAGCAGTAGTGAAATATTAAAGAATTTTATTGACCATTTTAGTATTTGTTAGTTCCCTACCTAATATATGAAAAGAAGTGAGTATTTGAGTAAATCTTGTATACATTTTAGAAATGGATTAATTTGATTTCAAGCAAAATAATTCATAGTCATGTAACAAGATATTTAATATAGATTAATTTACTTCATTAGTCCCTTCATATATAATACAATGTCTATCCCAAATGTCCTTTCCACTTTTGTAAGAGGAAACCCGCATGTAATCTTTGACATAAATGCACAAAACTTTATAATTATTTTGCATTTAGTAGTGCTAAGTCACATTCTTCTATAGTCCAGTCAGCAAAGGGTGTTTGAACTCTAATGCCATCAACTAATCTAGTTGGCCTTGTATACCCTTCTTGAACAAAAATCCATATGCAATAATCAAGTGATTGCAAAAATATAGACATGCATGTTTTCTAAAGATTTAAAGGGATATTGTCAGTTAATGGAGGTCTAGTGATTGAATATCTGTCAGGTGTGTTTTGATTTTAAAAAGTAGCAATTTGTATTTTTCAAAAAATTATCTAAACTTATGATTTTGAAATGAAGCTCTAATACCACTTATTGATTCATGATTAGGATGTTAAGCCTAAGTTATCATCCCATGGCAAACCAAGAGGTGGGGGTGAATTGGTAATTTTAAAAATCTCTTTTATTTTTTAAATTGAAAACCATTTTGAATCTCGTAGCAAGTTAAATGTAAGTTTTAAAATAAACTTTTCAACCATAATAAATAATTTATAATAAATAAATATGAAAATTAAAAGACATAATGATTTATAGTGGTTCAGTCAAACATGACCTACATACTCTCTGAAGTGTCCCTCTTCAGGTATTGCACTATTACCAAAGTGTCTCTCCTTTTACCCCCACAGCAAGGCGGTAAAGCCTTTACAATTCTTCTCTTTCACCAATCTCTAGTACGTAGAAAACCATTATCCTTTCATATCCTTCAAGTGTCGGCAGAGAACTATGATCTATTTACACCCTTCAAGAGTCGGAAGAGTACCATCGTCTGTTCATATCTCCAAGTGTCGGCAAAATACCATCATCTGTTCACACCCTCTAAGTGTTCTTAGAGTACATTCATCTGTTTACACCCTCCAAGTGTCAGCAGAGTACTAGATCTTCTTCAAAGATCTTCTCATGAGCAACTAGAAAGAAGAAAAGATGAGTTATCACTAAAAAAACATAAAGAGAACCTTACATTTGAGTAACCTTGTGAACCCTTCATACTCCACTTGCAAGAAATCTCTCCCAAACACTCTCACACACTCTCTTTCACTTGCCCTTGAAAAATCACAAAGAAAAACTCTTTTAACATTAGTTTTAGAGTGCCTTTTATATCAAAGATAGAAATAAAAACCATACAAAAAATTGAAATTTTCCATTTTGAGCATATATGATCGTATAGTACGATCATATGTTTATACGTATGAATAGTTCAAAATTTTTTACGTACAAACCTTGTGTATCAATAAAAAGTGATTTCATACACGATGATTGTTCAAAATGAATCTAGTTTGTACTTTACAAACTGTTAGAAAATTTTCATCTTCGTCGGGATGAAGAGGGACCCCACTATTTCATACCAATGATTGCATACATACAATGACGACATCATACGGTATGATTAGTTACAAAAATTTTCAAGTTTGTCAAGACGAAATGGGTCCCATCCAATTCATACTCTGGATGACGTACATACAAATGTGATATCATATAATACAATCAATACTTAGAAAAATATTATACTTTTTATTTGTTTAACTGTTCACAGGGAAAATAGCTGAATTTATCTTCCCGTTCGAAAAGACCTCATACAGTAAGATCAATTTAAAAATTATAGATTTTAAACTCTCCCCTGATGTGTATGTGCACAGTTACTCAATTACAATCATACTCTATCAAACATAATTAAATGAAAAATACAAACTTCATTTATAATAACTCCTAAACTAATCTGATTTGATGTCTTCAATAATCTGGAGTATGATTTTCTTGAAATGTTAGTACACACAAATAATAAAATAATGCATCTAAAATATGATAAGAGAAATTATAATCAAAGAATTATATTTGGAATCATCAAAAACATATATGTTACAAGAATATCAATAATAAAAAAATAAGTTGCAGCTATCTCAACACAGACAACTCCCTAAGGTAATGTATTCAACTTCAACAGTAGATAGGGCTATATAATTTTGTTTTCTATTGGTCCAAGAAACTAAAGAATTTTCTATAAATTGATAAGTTCCAAATGTACGCTTTCGATCAACCCTATAACCTGCAAAGTCTGAATCTGAATATCTAATAATCTCAAAAGAAGAGTTGTACTTAGGATACCAAATCCAAAAGTTATGAATTCCCAAAAGATATTTCTTAACTGATTTTTACTACTGTTAAATATGATTCTTTTAGAACTCATTGAAATCTAGCATACAAACAAATACTAAACATAATATTAGGTTTGCTAGCTGTCAAATAAAGAAAAAATCCAATTATTCCTCTAAATTTCTTTTGATCAAAAGATTTTCCCTTTGGGTCCTTATCCAACTGAACTGAGGAATGCATAGGTGTACTAACTAGTTTAACATTATCGATTTTATACTGCTTGATGATGTCCTTAACATACTTTGACTGACTAAGAAATGTTCCCTCCTCAATCTGCTTAATACTAAAATCAAGAAAATACTAAGTTCTCTCATTAGGCTCATCTCAAATTCACTTCTCACTATTTTTGAAAAATCATCAAAAAAAAATTTAATAATAGATCCAAAATTGATTTCATCAATATAAATCTGAATGATGAGTATATCGTCTCCCAATTTCTTCAAAAAAAGAGTGGTGTACACACTTTATTTTTCAAATGATCTCTCTAATAAAAAAGTTCTTAACCTCTCATAGTAAGCCCTAGATGCATGTTTCAATCAATATAATATCTTTTTTAATTTAAAAACATGATTAGGGATATTTGAATTTTAAAAATCTGAAGGTTTGTTGAACATAAACATCCTCTTGAATCACCCAATTCAAAAAGGCACTTTTAATATCCATTTGAAATAATTTAAATCCTCTAAAACATGCAAAAGCTAACAAAACCCTAATTACTTTAAGTTTTGCTACAGGGGAAAAAGTCTCCTCAAAATTAATCCCTTGAATTAAAAGATACCCCTTAGCCACCAATCTAGCCTTATTTCTAATAAAAACTCTAAAATCATTCATTTCATTTTTGAATACCCACTTAGTTCTAACTATACATTGATCCTTTGGCCTTGTAATTAATTTCTAAATAACATTTCTTACAAACTAATTTAATGCTTCTTGCATTACCAAAATCCAAAATTGATTTGAAAGTGCTTGATTTATATTTATAGGTTTTATGATTGAAATAATGGCAGAATAATTGACTTCTTTTGATAAGTCTACGTCTAGTCCTAACACCCTCACTAGGTTCACCTAAAATAAATTCCTTAGGGTGGTTTTTAGAAAATTTTAAATCTCTAGGCAAAGGATTTTCTTATTCCTAATTCTCATCCAAATTAATTTTCTCAATCCTTTGGGACTTATTTTTTATCTCATCTTATTCCAAATTTGTCTCTTCCAAAATACCATAAATACAATATGTGTGGTCTCCTCAACTACAAAAGTTCTTATTAAATAGTCTATACAATTTTCTAATACTAGAGTATCCAAGAAAAATTCTTTTATCTAATTTTGGATATAATTTTTCTAAAGAAGATTTTCCATTATTATATATAAACACCTTATATCCAAAAATATGCAAATGAGATAAATTAGGTTATCTCCTCTTAAGAAGCTCATAGGTTGTTTTATTCAATTTTAACCTTATATTCACCCTATTCAGAATATAACATGCAGTATTAACTGCTTCAGCCCAAAAATACATAGGAAGTGTAGATTTTGCCAACATGGCTTTAGCGGCTTTAATTAATATTATGTTCTTTCTTTTGACTTCCCCGATCTGATGAGGGGTTCTAGGTGCAAAAAAAATGGTGATCAATCACTTTTTCTTACAAAAATTCTCAAATTGTTTTTTTTCAAATTCAGCTCCATGAACACTTTGAATTGTTAAAATTTGACACCCTAATTTCCTCTGAATCCATTTTGACAAATCTCTAAATTCCTCAAAAGATTTATTCTTATGAAATAAAACTTTAACCCATGCGAATCTTGAAAAATTATTAACTATCACAAATCTGTATACCTGACCTCTTAGACTAACAGTGCTAATTGGTCCAAAAAGATGCATATAAATAATCTCTAATGGTTTACTAGTTTTAAAATCCTTATTGGAATGAAATCAGGACTTCACATGTTTTCCTAGTTGACATGCATCACAAAGGTGATTCTTAGTTAAGTCTAGTTTTGGTATACCTCTAACCAAATCCTTTACTTAATTTTCTTAAATTTTTTTATGCTAGCATGACAAAGTTACCTATGCCATAATCATGATTCATCATAAATTATTTTTAAACAAAAAGCATTAGGAGTTTTAATATAATTAAAATCTATCATATAAATATTATTTATCCTAATTCCATGCAATGCATCATTTCCATTTAGGCTTAATATGGAGCTAGTGAAAAAAAAAACACTATACCCTTTATCACATAGCTGGCTAATACTTAATAAATTATGCTTTCAGCCTTCAACAAGTAATACATTTTCTATGAAAAAATTTTGCAAGTTTTTGATCATATCTCTGCCAAACACTTTCCTAGTGGTATTTTTTAAGTGTAACCTTGCTTCCATTCATGTCTTTCAGTGATATGAATTGTGTTGTGTCTCTAGTCATATGCTTCGAGAAACTATTGTCCATGTACAAAATGCTCTCACAAGGCCTTATAAGAAAGTGTTCCTATAAAAATAATCAAACGTTAGTCTTGGGAACCCAAACAAGTTTGGGTTCTACTTTTAGCAAAATAAAACTAGATAATGTATGATATGACTTGGTTTATTCATCTTAGGTCTCCAAAACTAAATGATTTTTTCTATCTAAAGTATAAGTATGTGAAATATATCTAATCATCCTACATATAAAATATTTTAACTCCAAGAAATGGATTTTTCAATCTTCTATAATACATTTGTCTCTTCATGGGTTTTAAAATTTTTAACTTCAAAATAGGATTAGTAAAATCTTCAAGTTTTGGGGGAATCCTATTTTCCTCAAGAGCTTGCACTTCCAATTTAAAAAATATGTTTACATCTTCTAACACATTCTTGTCAAATTTCATATAGTGCTCTCTATTTTCAGATTCATCCCTAAAAACCTTAAATTCTTTTTCAAATTTAGTATATTATGATTTAAAAGATCATTATATTTATCCAAATCATCGAATTCATCAAGTAAGCTCATATAGGTATTGTCTATCTGTGCATGATCTTTCCTAAGGATTTCATGCTCTTTTTCTAATTTTTGCAATTCTAGGTTCAATCTAACATGCATTTTCTTAAGTTTTCTATATGTTGTGCGCATTCTTTCATAAACTACAAATAATGCATCATAGGTTATGTCACATACCACTTCTTGATCTAACTAATAAAAATTGTTTGCCATTAAATATAGGTTGGTGACTTCATGTTCTTTCTTTATTTCTGATTAATCAAAAGTTGAGTCTGCCCAAAATGATTTTTGAAATCACTTCTTGCCCTTTCTCCCATTTTCTTTCTCCTCTAACTTCTCCTTACTAGGAGTGGCTTTAAGATTAGGGTAGTCTGATATTACATGTTCATGTTTTCTTTATTCATAACAAATAACATCATTAGAAACCTTAACATTTTTATGAAACTTACCTTTGTTCCATTGCTGGTGTCTCCTTTGCTTCCTTTAAGAAAACTCCTGAATTTCCTTATGATCAAGGCAATTTCAGCCTCATCCTTAGTTAGTGACTGATTACACTTCGAATCATCCACATTCAATGCTATATTCTTCTCCTTTCGTTGTTCTCCTGCATCAATCTTTCTTTAATTCACTCCTTGTTTGTAAGTAATTAGTGATCCAAGAAGATTATCAATAAAGTAAACATTGAAGTTCTTAGACTCCATAATTATAATTATTTTATCATCATAAGTAGCAGAAAAACAATGAAGCATTTTATTTTTCATTTCAGCATTCGTTAGTTCCCTACCTAATGCATGGAAAGAAGTGACTATTTGAGTGAATCTTGTGCACATGTCAAATATAGATTCATTGGGTTTCATCTGAAATAATTCATAATCATGTAACAAGATATTTAATTTAGATTATTTTACCTCATTAGTCCCTTCATAATTAATACAAAGTCTATCCCAAATATCCTTTCTATTTCTGCAAGTGAAAACTCACATGTAATCTTCTAACTGAAGTGCAAAAAAGAAACTATTTAAGAATTTAGCATTTAATTGTGCTAAGTCACATCCTTTTACTGTCCAGTCAGCAAAGAGTGTTTTAACTCTAATGCCATATACAAGTCTAGTTGGCCTAGTATACATTTCTTGAACAAAAATCCACATGCGATAATCAAGAGATTGAAAAAAAGTTGACATGCTTGTTTTCCAAAAATTGAAAGGGATATTATTAAATAATGGATGTCTAGTGATCGAATACCCTTCAGGTGTGTTTTAGGTTCCAAATGTAGCCATTATCATTTTCACCTCGGGTAATCTATAATGTCATTCTCGTTTATTTATAATAAGGATTTTTCTTTTTAGTTGAATGAGGATTTTGTTAAACGCTTCCGCCAGACCTTTGGCTTTAGGATAATAGATTGAGGAGTATCGCCAATTAATGTTATGGCGGTGGGTAAATATAGCAATCTTGGTGCTTATAAATAATGGACTGTTATATAGGGCTTTCACTAGTATCTCTCTCAAGTCAGGGGACATCATTAATGTATCATAGAAGCTGAGAAGATAAAGAATTTTCCTTAGATGAGCCAATACATTATAGTCAAAATCTAGCTGAGGTTTTCCCTTTCTTCTTAGATTTCTCTTGGGAGGAAGGGGTAGGCTCATCTTGCTAGATTATAATATTTTATCTTTTTCTTTTATATTCCTAGCTATCCGAGGTGGAAGTACCTTCCTTGAATGCAAGTGAACATCTTATATTGAGTTGTCCTTAACATGAGATTCACTTGGCTCTAGGGTGGTGTCTTATGCTAGCTCTAAGGAGAGTGTTTGGAGTGAGTTCACGGATTCATCTTCTAAATCCATGTAACAACTACCCTTTAGAATAATAAAAATTGGTTCATCTTCATGCTCAGACTCATTTTCACATACAATATGATTTATATCATAAGAAGTTTGTAAAATATGAAAAAGGTGAGTGCTAGAAGAAGCAGAAGCAAAAATAAGAGCAGAAAATGAATAGTAGCCAGAATCACCATCTTATATTATTTTATCATCAATCAAAAGGAGAATAAAGTCCTTTAGTGCAAGTGCTGGAAGGAACCCTATCTTCCCTTCTAAAGTTATAATAAGTTTTTCTTTTTTATGCATCTTTTTAGTAATTGTAAAAGAAGTAGAAGAAATGTGCTCATTAGGTACTTTAATAGAAAAAGAAGGAGAAAAAGGTGTTGTCATAGTAACTGGAGTCATAATTATCGACTCAGACCAGGGAGGCCTCCTCTCAACTGCCTCTAAACTCTGAACTGCCCAGTCAATCATCTTATTTATCTTTCAAGAGAGGGCTAGCTACCACTCTCTCTCAAAAATGTTGGGTGACCTGCTACTACTGCCTTGACTATCACTACTGCTATCGCTTTTGTTGGACTCATATATCACCTGAACTATTTGAGTAGTCTTACCCTGTGACTACACTAGGTCAATGTCCTACAGATGTATCTTCCTACTAGCCATGAGCCTCTTAAACTTATCCATAAAAACATAGCAGTCCTTTAAAGTATGCCCGATATATCTATGAAAGGGACATTAGGTTGGGTGGTCTGTCTACCCCTCCTCCTCCACTCTATTGTTGTTTGAAATTGTTAAGATATTCATCTTAGTATTGAATTTAAAGATCTTTTTCACACTTTCTCTTTTGAACAAATATTTCTTACTAAGCTTCTCTTGTAGGTACTGCTGACTCTTCGGAGTCATATGAGAGGAACTCGACTGTTTTATGGATTGATTAGGTGAGTACGACTGTTGTGGTGGTGCTGAACTGACAGTGGAACTCTTGCCATTATCTGATGTCCCATAAGTATTGTGTACCTCCCCTTTCTTAGGAGGAAGTACCCTTAGAGACTCATGCCACCAAGGTTTTCGTAAAGGATGACTCTCAATCTTAGGAGGAACTGCATCAAGTATACTGTCCTGCAAGATAATAACCTTCATTAGCATGTTCTAGAAGGTTCTAATATTGAAACTCTTAATGTAGGTTACTATGTGACTATTGATTTTCTTAATAGGATGTCCCCTACATACTGTTAATGTAACTAGGGCTCACACTACATGCTAAGTTTTCTCCATCTGACTATATAATCTGGGAGACTCTCTCAAGGATGTTGTCTCGCCATAACTAACTCTCTAACTGTGACCCAGTACTTTGCACTGACAAAACTCTAAATAAAAGGCTATTATAACTCTACAAAGGTATGGACTGAGTCATTTGGTAGGTCGACGTACCAAGCAAAGGCCACCCTAATAAAGGTTTCTAATAAAGAGTCTCAACATCAGTACATCATTTCCTTTATGTTACAACATACGGCCTGATACTGAGTCACATGCTTCCTCGGGTTCCCAAACCCATAAAAAACTTTGAAACATGGGGGAATGAAGCTAGGGTGTAGGTCTCCCTCTCGTACTCAACTGGGTAGAGTGTCCCTCTACTAACAACCTCTCAAGCCTTCCTGGAAGAAATCACCTGCTCAACCTTCTAGGTTATCAAGTCCTAAATTTGTCCCGCTAATAACTGTTCTAACTGACTCTGAACTATGGTGGTAACTACTGTAAGTGGGTTTGGTGCTAGTGGGGGTACTGTGGGTTTGTTCCTGAATATTATAGGAGTGGCTACGCCCATCATCTAAGGCATCGCCCCAAATGCTGTCAACTGTGCAGTCATTACCGACATGGCTCTTGCCATCTTTGCCATATGAGTCTAAAGGTGTAGAATGGTTACCTTTATATCAACCAACCTGGGAGATCCACCCATCTCGGGCTCTCCCTGCTCATCCTCATCCTCGGGCTCTCTCTGGTCCTTTGACTGACGTCGATGGTTAACTACACAAACTCTGTGTACTGGTAAGTCCTCGTTTGACTCATCCTCTAATACATCATCCAAAAAAAAAGGTCTGACGAAGTGCCTTTAAGTGTGGACCCAATGAACTATTAGGGAAAGATATAACATTAATATCACAATCCATCAAAACTATCTCAGACCCGGTAAGAGCAACTGTCTCTATCTGCTCAATTGCCTCTGCCAACTGTACTATCTCGATAGGGGTGGATGCCTGTCATCTTCTCTAAACCCACCTACTACGGTGGGACCCAGAAGGGGCAACTAGCTGGTGAGTGGCCATAATTATTGAACTGATATAAGCTCCAGTAGGCTCCAATAAATATTTTAGTTTTGACAATATGGGGATTAGCCAACTCTTGGAGTAATTGTATGTGGTCAGACTGTCGGAATTGAATTAATTGGCTACCTTGGTGGCTTTCCTCTCTATCACCTATTCCACTGTCTCAAGGTCTGGCTCTATAACTGAAGGGATGCATGAGAGATCTGGCAAAGTAACCTCTACTAATAGATAGGCCTTTGACCCTATACTAGGCAGCCGATACTCAAAATCCTATGAGAGAGGGTTCGGGTAGCATAGTCCCTAGGGGAACTAGCTTGGGATAAATTAGTGGTGACAAGAGGGGTCTCCATAATACAAGTAATGTCCTCCTCATCACCATTATGCGCCAATAGAGAGAAGCATCCTCCCTAGACAACTTCTATCTCAGGCGCTTCTACAATAACTATGGTGGGTGGAACTTAAACAGGTCATGGCTCCCACTGCACGGAGACTACTCTCCTATAAACAAGCTCCTAGTGAGCCACTACCTCTATCTTTTATTTCAATTCCTCTTGGCCCTTCTCTGAAGGTCGGAGGTGGAGGAGGAAGGAACAACTGAACCCAGTACTTGGATGACCAGGGGGACAAGAACTATAGGAACTATCAGGGTCTGCTAAAAGGTCTTAGGGAGAGAAAGCTGAGAGAACACAAAAGTCTGATTGGAAAAGGGCAAGGAGCCTCAGTCTTGGTAGCACTCTTCCTAAAGGAAGATGGATGGGGAACCCGAACTCGAGCTACCTATGTCGGAACAACAAGAACAACAACTGGCTACCAAAATTAAGGGGTCAGAATAGCCTACATAATACGAATAGTAGGTAATAGTCGCTTAATAACTGGATGAGTAAGAGGAATTGGGAGTGGTTTAGGCACTAGCTACCTAACTATAGGGAGCACTGGCCATATAGGAAGGGAAGCAGGACGAGCAGGTGCCCGGGCTATCCACTGACCCACTAGTCATCAAAAGGTGCGCATGGCTATGCATCCTCTCCTCTAGGGAGGAGAGAATAAAGTAGCCTCAGCTGGGGTCAGCCCTCCAAGTGTGATGAAAGCCGAGTTCGTGAAGGAACCAAAATTGATCCCTCCAATGGGCGGACTAGTCAGTAGAAACTCGGGGAGAGTCACCTGTGCATTCGAGGTAATGCAAAAACTCATAGAAGAAGCATGTGAAGCCATGGCACTATTGCCAAAAGATAATAGAATTTAAAAGGAGTAGTCAGAATTGAAACTATGAGAGAAGAAGAGAATTTGATAAGGTACAAAATGGCCTTAAAGGCTAAAAATAAAAGGTCCATAACTAGGGAAAACCTTAGCTAAGCAGGGAACCTAACAAAGAAAATGATCCTATTTAAGAGTATGATTAACCTAATCTAAGGAGTACCAATCATAGAGTAAACATAAGAAAGAATAATATATGATTCAAATATGGAGAGTCAAATGGCTCCCACTGTGCTCGCCAAGATCCAGTGGACCTCCAAAAGGACACCGCTCAACTATAGAGTACTGAGAGTTTACGACTGCATAACCTTGAGGGATAAAAATAATTATAGGCCTCCATACTCTTCACAAGTGGGCCAATGGAAGGGCAGATTAGATCTCACATACAACTAATTATTGAGAATTCCAGCTCTTGCCAATGCACCCCAATGGATAGTAATATATATGACATGATCAAAACAACAGGTTTCACCCACTCAATACATTAGCTCGAGTGGGGTTTATTTGATGGTGGAGTTCCATTTCTTATGGGTGCAAGCCCCCGGGGTTAATTATATCTTGAGCCTAGGGCCTAAAAAAACTCTTAACTAAGTATCTGATATTATTTTTCCTAAAAAGGGGATTGGCACACAAAAGGAGACTAGGATATTCCTACTCAAAGGGAATGAAGGGGCTCAAGTGGCTTAATCAACATATACAGCTCATCTCAACATTTAAAGGGACTAATACAGTAAGAAGATAAATTAAACCAATCACTCAAATCATACAGAGGGAAAATATGGAAGTGGCGTCATCTATGTGACATGGATATGTAGAATTTATAGTTTCTAAAGGATAGAGAACTTACCCACTATTTTGGCATACTACAAGACACCCAAGTGTAGTAGCCATAAACCCTAAATCTAAGATGGGTTTAGTGTTCTACATAATACTAACACTCGTGTCCTAACTAATGCATCTTGACTTATATCATGCCTTAAAAGGAAAGTAGGGCTGACATCTAGAGAGTTTCCAAATTGGCCTAGACTTATGTAGGGTCAATCCTCCTAGAGCTAATGTAATTAAATTTTATTTAGGTTTATTTTTAATGCCATGCATGCTAGTTAAAAGGTTCAAATCATGTATTCTTAAGATTTTAAAAATTGGTTTATAGAAAATAATTTCTAGAAAAAGACTAGACTTCCCCAGGTCTCGCACCTCATCCTCATAGGCCAAATTATCCAGACTATTCCCAAAGGTGGGGAAGCATATTAGAGTAAGGTGGAAGAATAAATACAATAATATGCATGCAACCCCAAATGATTCTGGTTTTTCCCTACGTCATTAAATTTCTAAGTCATTTAATTCTTAAAATAATGAATATTTAATTACAAGTAGAAAATGTTTTTTTTATCTTAAAGAGCCTAGAGAAAATAGGCCACACACATATAAGAAATAAACATAGAAAAAATAAGTAATTTCTATTGCACACAAAAAATAAACATATAGAAATAAATCTATAAAAAATAAAGTAAGAAAGTTTACGGCAAGTGCCGTATAAATACTACCCATGGTCTGCAGAAAAGTAATGGTAGATAGGCTCCAGCGACAACAATCTGGATTCTAATCCTAATGAATGACTCAAGTCTTAAATGCAAAATATTTTGTCTTCAAATCTTCATCTTCAAATGAATCATCCTTCTCTTGATCGTCTCCCTTCGGATCATCTTCTTTGGGCTCCGTATGTTTCGTCCTCTAAGAGGGTATCCAAATGAATAAGAAATTCCCCAAATGGGGGCCTTTCTTCTTCTCTTTGGGTATCTTAAATTTGAAATACCTTCCCTTTGAAGACTTTCACAAGTCGATATGAATACAAATTATTTTACATTATAAAAAGAAAAATCTAAACCTGGACTTCTGTATGGTTAACCTAATAAAAATCTTAATTAGTTTATCAATCCAAGAAATTATGTATATATATCAATCTATACTCTTTTCATTTTAGGGGCTAAGCAGTATGAAGCACCTGTAGCAAGCATTTATGATTATTAATTAATTTAGCCCCCTTTTTTACGTTGTATGAGCATGACCACCAACATAGGATATCATTACTATAAAAGTTACCCTAGCCCATGGTAAGTCTAATGCACACATCACATTATAAGTAGGAAATTTAGTGATAAAACTTCACAACAATCATAGTAAGTCCAACCAAAGCAAATCAATCAATCACATGTGCCACACATAATCACATCACAAAAATCAAAAAAGAAGGTAAAACATCAGCCCTATTCCTAAAGTTAGAAGTGGTGCCCTAGTAAATAATTCTATGTGTGTGGTAGGCTTGTGTGGCTTTGGATAGTTCCTATGTATGATAGTTAATTCAAGTTGCTTAAGGTTCAGATTTATTGAGGGTCTAGAAAAGAAACTTTATTTAAAATTCAAATATTAATGGATTAGGACTCATTTTAGTTAATTTAGTTTGTTGATCCATTTTTAATACTTAGGATAGTGATCTTTAAAGTTCAAATTTTATTAGCCAATTTTGGAAGGTCTCGGGCCCTCCTTTGTGCTAGGTTAAGGGGGTCCAAAAAGCCACTATAGGAAATAAGCCATGTTTGGGGGTCTTAGCATTTTAGTTAAATATTAGGCGTTACAAGGAGTAATTGGGCTTTGATTTTGCTAGAATTAGAGTCTTTTAGGCAAAGTTATGAATTTTAAAAGTTTTGAGCAATTAAGGAATTATTTAAATTATTTAATTTGGGATAACTTAGGAGTTTTGATCAAAATCAGCTCCAAACCTCTTGGAATCACCCCCAAAAGGTTTGAAATGACCTAATAAGATATTTCCAAGTGTATGGAAAAAATTTAAAAAAAATTTAGTAATTTTTAATTATTTAATAAGGGCAAAAAGATAATTTTTAGTTAAAGTTAAATTAATGCTCAGATTAAAGTCCAATTAATGGTCCCTAATTATTTAAGATTTAGATCTAGATTCTAAAGAGTTTGAGGCCATATGGGTAATTTTTAAAGTTGAAATAAATTTTTTAAATTTTTTAAAGTTATTAGGGTCTAATGGGTTAAATTAGGGTTTGTTAATTAAGGGGCTTAAAGGGCCCTAAAACTTCCTAGAAATTTTTGGGAGGTTTAGGATATCACTAAGTTTAAGTTTTTAAAGTTTTAAGTCATTCAAGGATCTACCCTAGCTCCTAAAAGTTTTCTAAGTTTGCTAGACGGGTCCTTAATTATTTTTCTTAGGATGTCGCTATGATGAATGGGTTTAAATCACATGTTCAAGACTAACCCTTAAGATAACATGCAAGGAATGCATAAAAATAGTAAACACACCAATCCTAAAATGTACGAGGGTGTAAACTAGGTGCTCGTGCGTCCTTCACATAGCAGAAGCGATAAAAATAGTAATTAAGCACATTTATCGATGCAATTAGTGGATGATTGGAACTTAACCACCCGCTAATCATCTCCCCTTTGAATGATATTCATAAACATAGCCTATGTTTAAAGTTTCATGAAATGGATCTCCCAAAATTAGTGTAATTTAATAATGAGTAATTTTAAAATAGGTATATATATATATATATATATATATTTAAAAATAATACAATTAAAAAAATTCAGTTCATATGTGCAGGAGGGATCCACTGGCCACGCAAGAGGGGTTTTAAAATAATTTAAAAATAATTTTTAATTTTAAAATAATTAAGTTATTAACTATTTAAATAATATTTAAATAATGAAAATAATTAAATAACACATAGAATGAATAAAAAAAATTTGACAATACATATTTTTCTTACAAATACGAGGTATTATATGTCAAAATTGGATTTAAAATGAAAAAGTTAAGAAATTTTGAAATTTAAAGTATTTATAAAAAATGTAACTTTAAAATAATTTAAAGTAATTAGTAATCAAAATAATTAAAAAATCAAATTAAATTGAAGGTTAAAGTCTCTAGAATTTAAGATAATTTAATAAAATAAGTTTTACAAATTTTAAAAATATAATTATATTTTCTTTTAATTTAATTAGTTATTAAGTATTTAGTAACTAGATAATTATGAAAAATACTTAAAACTAGAAAATATTTATTAAATGAAAAATAGGGGTAAATAAAAAAAATATTCTATGATTTTCTTTAAGAATAATAAAATATTATAGTACATTTACTATATATTTTTACTTAAAATAATTATTTTTAATATATATATATCTATATACTACTTAGGTAATAAATACATAATAATACAAAGTAATTATTTAGAATATTTAAAATTAAAGTTTAAGTTAAAAATAATTTGAATACTTTCTGGTATCAAAGATGATTTAAGGAAAGTACTAATTTTAGGAAAATAATTAAGTTTTAGTTATTAATTAATAATTTGAATACTTGATTAATTAAACTTACCTAAAATATAGAAAAATACTATTTGAATTATGATTGATTTAAAATAACTGTAAATAAGTTTTCAATTTTTTTTTCTTTTTTTTTTTAAATAGGAATATATGCCAATCATTATATAAGTAATTTTTATTTAACAAATATTTATTATATATTTAAATTACCTAAATAAGTTAAAATTTCTTTAAAAATATAACATATATTTAAATAATAAGAAATAAATAAATAGATCTAATTTTAAACCAAACAGTTAATTAATTAGAGTATTTTAATAAGAAAGAAATAATTTTAAAATAATATTTAAATTAATGCTAACTTAAATATTAATTAAATAGTTAAAATAGAATTAACTAAATAATTTACATAAATATATAATATTTTTATTTGAAATTAAAATAAAATAATAAAGGACAAACAATTTGACATATTATACTTATTTTTTGAATCAAAATTGAATTTTAATGAATTATTGAAGTTAAAATATGTTAAAATCATTTAAATATTAAAAAACACAGAAAAGCTATCGGGATGACATCTGGTGGCCCGAGATTGATTCTGCGGTTACGGGGCAATCATTGCCTCGCAGCGTAGAGATTACGCCATCGCCAATGATTACAACAATCAAACCGCGCTTTGCGATTTAACTTAATCGCGTCTGCGTGGTCTGCTAGCCGTCCTATCCTCCACTGTTTAGAACACACAATTGTGATCAAGCTGAATGGATGGCGGATACGCAGGATCTGATACACGGCCTAACAGGACTGCAGAGTGAACAAATTTGGACCGTTGATCGCATGATCAACGGACCAAAAAAATGTACACTAAACATACATTTTGAAAAATGCCATAGACTAGGTTTTTCGACCCGTTCGTTCGATCAGATGGACCAAATCTAACAAAATTTTAAAACTAATCTGTATGAATGATGAGCATTCATGGGGTATTATTCTTGCGGCAGAAAATGCTTTATGTGAAAAGTTATATATTCTAAGTCTTTCTAAATAGGGTTAGGGTTATACCTCAATCCAATGGATGGATTCAATAGATCTTGGGTTCTCTAAACTTATAGGTTATCCACAAATAATTATCCTATTGAACTCGAGCCTCAAAGTGCCCTTGATCAACGAAAGGATGTCTTGGAAGTTTTGAGGTCTTAGATCGCCAGAGATCTCGTCGCTGCTGACTTTAACTAGTAAGATTTGATTGGAAAAAGGTATATATAATGTGTGGGAGCTCAAGCACAAGAGATCTCAGCCTTAGATAGCTTGTAGGGAGAATAGAATGCAAGTTCCTTTCTTTTGAATGCTAGAAGAGGTTTTTAAAGGATAAGAGCCGTAATGGATGACCAAGATCTGATCTAGGTTAAATTAGGAAACAATTAAAGTTGAATTACTTGTGGCATAAGTCTAGGGAGAAAATGGAAGGATTTAAATACATTAAAGGGCTTTAATTTGATCTAAATAGGTCAAATTTGATCTTATAAGACTTTAGTTGTCCAAATCAAAGGTTAACATAGTCAACATGGTCAATTTGACCTAAGGGGATCAGGGATTAGGCCCAAGGATGTTTGAAATTGAATTTGATTTGGACCCATCTAGGCTAATTGGGTTAACCTGGGTTGACCTAGTCAACTTGGTCGACCCAGGGCACATGTCTCAGCCTAATGGGTTAGGTCTTACCCACGGAGTCCAAGGGAGGTAAGAATTGATCTTGAGAAGCTCTAAATTGTATTTGAAATCAAAAGAAAGTATTTGGGTCGACCCTAGTTGACCTAGTCAACTAGGTTGGCCCAGGGCCTGGGTCTTGGCTCCACATACTAGGTTTGACCCAATGAATTTAATGGAGATGGTCTTGGGGTCTGGCATGGTCAATTTGACCATGTCAACTCCTTTGACCTAGAGTTTGGAGAAAAATAATGTCAACAAGCAGGAAAGTAAACATCGTCCTAGCCTATATCTAGAGTTGGTTTTCCTAGAAAACTATCTAAAGTGTGTATAGAAGGTCGTGTAGTTGGGGTAGGACCTAAGGTGGGTAGTTAGTTGGAGTTGCCTAAAGTTTTGAATTTTTTAAGGCTTATGGGGAGGTTTATATTAGAGTTCAAATATTAATGTACAAAGGATTAATTTTATTTTAATTTAATTATTAAGTGATCACTATCTTTGTTTCACACCGAGGCCGTGAAATTTATTTCACCTTCCTTGGGGCTAAGCTAATAATCTCGTAGGCTTGGGTTACCTAGTAGCGATCTGGGTTGATTAAGTTAATTTATGTTAGTTAAGATTAAAGGTAGATTAATATTAAAAAGGTTAATTAGTGACTGATTTTAAGAAGTTGGTTAAATGTTTTATTAATCAAGTTAAAAAATTTTGGAAAGTTAATGGATTATTAAAATTTTGAATTATTTTAATGTGTTAATTAAGGGGTTAAAATTTGACTTTTAAAATTAAAGTTAATCTTGAATGTCTTAGATTTTTAACAAATATTAGGCCCGGTTACAAGTTGTTAGACTATTAGCATGCTCAATTTAGAGTTTTCTATAAAAAGTTATGAACTTTAGAAATTTGGGTATTTATTAAATTTTTTTAATTGTTTTAGTTAGAGGCCTTTTAATGATATGAACCCAAATAAGTTCCAAACTCCTTGAAATCACCTAAAAAGATAAAAAATGATCTAAGGTGAGATTAGCAAGCGTTTCAATTTTTTTGGGGATTTTTAATAAATTTTAATTAATTAAAATTGATTAAACATTGAATTTCATTTAATATTAAATTAAGGTCGAAATTGATGTCAAATTAAATAGATTTCAATTTTATTGATTAAGGGTTGAGTTGTGGTCTGTTAGATATATTATGCATATTATTTAGATTTAAAATTGATTTATTATAACTTTTAAAAGGCTAGGGGGTTAATTAAGGGCTTAAACTTAAGTAAATTAATTAAGGGGCATAATGATCTTAAAAAAATTAGTTGCGTAATTTCTATGGAAGTGAATTCTTATTATGTTTATTTGTTCAACATCTCAAGTCAAAAGAACATGCACCCTAATTGTTACAAATTTCTAAGCCACCTACACAAGTCCTTCATTTTTGTCCTTAAATGTGTCACTAAGTTGTATGGAATTAAATTAATATTGCTAACCTTTATGCAACACATATGCAAATACACAAACATAACACTTAAGTCTGTAGATCTATGAGTTCCTAAGCTTGGTGGTGGGTACATCCTAGACATGCAACAAAAAAATATATATATATATAAATAATTAATAATTATATTAGTGAACAATAAAATCATTATTATTTACAAATCAATTCCCCATTGATTCAATCCAAGTATCTTAATAAAGGTCTAAAATTTACTTGGGTCTCTCGAAGTCTAAGAGTTTAAATACATATAACATATATATATATATATATATATATATATATATATATATATATATATATATATATATATATATATATATATATAAGCTTTTTAAAATTATGTAATATATAAAAAACCAATAAAAAAAATGGTTTAATGTACATTGGGAGATCTACTATTTTTTTTTATAAAATATATATAATTTAATTAAATACTAGTTAAATGTTAAGGACATTTAAATAATCAAAATTACTTAAACTAAAATAATATTTAAATTTTCAAATTAACTTCAAAATAATATATTTAAAATTTTATAGTTTTTTTTTGATATATTATTCAAAATTTTCTGAATTAATTTGAAATTAATTTGAATTTTAAAAAGGTTAAGGTTTATAAAATTACTTAAACAAAATTAATTAATATTTAAAATATTTCTTAAATTAAATTAAATTAAACTTAATCATTCTATGGAAATTTTAAGATAAATAATAATAATAACAATAATAGTAATACTAAATTTTTTTAAAAATTTAACAAAATATTTTAATCATTTTTAATTAGAATTTAACTCAAATTACTTCAAATTTGTTATTCAAATTAATTCAAAATATATACTTAATATTTTAAATTAATAACAGATTTAAATTAAAGTGTTAATTTTATTGAGAGTATTGATATAAATTTAATTAATTTTGAATTTGTATTTGAGTTTCTACAATTATGTTAATAAAAATTGAATTAAAAGGGTTTTAAAATTAATTTAAATCTAAAATCATTAAAATGACGGCCAGCATGCCATGTTGTAAACTATGGTTTGTTAGTTCAGAACAAATACGGTGGCGGTAGTGCGCCACGTCCTCCATATGGTGTCCCAGGAGCAAAACACGTGTCGGGATGTGGTTAGCCACTTAACCATGTCAGTGGATGATAATGGTCGTAGGAACCGTGTGGGTTATAACAGAAAGCTATGATTATGTACCGCAATTTGATCTCAGCCGAACAAGATCAAACGACGGAGATATGATCATGCGGTCCGAAACGAAGGGCCTGGATCAAGTCGGATGAACCAATAGTCGTAAGAATGAATCCGTAATCGAACGGAGCTATGGTGGGCTGCAATATGTGCCATTCATCATGAGATCAATGGGCAAGAAAATTTACACTTACAACGGGCCATGATTAACACCCTAAAATTAAATTATCACTTTTTTACACAATCCAGATGATCAAATTTTACAAAAAATTAAACAAGGATTATACTACTGAATAGATTAAATTGGGAAACAACCTTGCATTTTAAAATGCACTCTATAAAATTTTATTTTATCCTAATGATTGTGACCTGGGCCTAGAGTTTTCAAGAGATTTTATTGTTGGATCTTTGAGTTCTTTATACGGTTGAAGATTGTCCGGCCATGTAAGTTTTCCTAGTTAAAAGCATCGCTCAATATGCCCTGGATTGACCATTACAACTCCTTGGGTGAAAAATGGTTGAGATTACTGGAAAGCTAGCCATTGAGAGGTGTTTTACGGTGGGTTTTGGTCGAAGAATGGAGAAGGTGATTGCTGGAGCTTGAAGGAACACTTGAAATGCTTTGAGAAACTTGGGGATGTGAGAGAGTGTGGGATGATGAATTATGCACAAAATGAGCCTTTTTCTCAATTCAAATCTTTAGTATTAAATTAGATGTCCCTAATGCTTTAGAGGCCTCCCCTAGATGCCCAGCATGTGTCCCAGGCCGTTGGAAGGTTACCTTAAAGGCTGGAGTGGCCTTGCTCCCATTAGGTGGATTTGGGTGAGTGGGAGGCACCATTGCCATTTAAGAATAAACCAAGGGCTGAACTAGGTTAAGGAGTCCATTAGAGAGCTTTAGGATATAAATAGGTCGACCCACAGCAACCTAAATTAAGAGAATGTGTCTTACAGGGTGAGCATGACTTTTTGGAAAGGTTTGAGACTTTGATTTGACTATGTTGACTAGTTAAAGGGTCAAGGGAGGCTAAGGTGACAATCAGAGGGTATAGGGAGCAGGTTGGATGACGTCCAAAGCTAAGGCCAATGCTCTTGGGATCAAAGGGAGGGTTTGACAACCTCAAAGAGAGGTTTAAAGGCCTTCTTGACTTAGTTTGACTAGTCAACAAGGTCAAAGCTGGTGATGAGGCAGCTAGAGGTTGTATATGGCTAGTTGAGTTAACTTGGGCAAGGGTCAAGGGTCAAAGTCAAGGCTAGGGTAAGTAGGAGCAAATGTCATAGAGGTTTGACAAAAAATTAAGAGTTGACTTGATCAACTCAAGATGGGTTGAGTTGACTAAGTGTCAAGTCATGCTTAGGTCATGGCTAGGAGTTAATTTGAATGGGTGATAAGAGTTGGATAGCTCAAATGGGTTAGTTTAACCCATTTAAACCCCTTAAGGGTTGAGGGGTCAATCTTGGTTGACTTGGTCAACTAAGTTAACCCAAGACATGGTTTTGGGTCAAATAAATTTTTTTGGATGTTTGGGGTCTAATAGGTACAGTCTCAAGGTCTAAAAAGGTCATTGGAGTTAAATGACCCTTTTTGGGATCTTAATGGGTCATTAGGTAAACCTGGGTTGAATTGGTCAACCAAGTTGACCTAGGGGTAATGAATAGGATCAACAAGTTTGAAATGATATTTAGAATGTGTTGCAAGGGTTCCAATATATGGGGAGGTCATTCCAATCAAAATTACTATTTTGACCCTAAAAGGCTTTTAGGTCAAATTAGGTTGACCCAGGATTTGAGATTGGGTCTAATAAGTCCCAAACAATGTTTGAAAATGATTGGAGGAAGTTTCAAGGGTTGATAAGGTTATGTCATATTGAATTCTAGTCAAAAGTCCAAAAAATACCCTTAAAGGGCATTTTGTGTTAAGAGAGTTGTTATTTGCATGTTTTACATTCTTGCAACTTGTATTATTTTGATGATTTCAAATATTATTGTTTTATGTATAGATATCTCCTAAAACTTTTTTGAAGATTTGTTTTTGCTCTAGTGTGTACTAACATTTCAAGAAAATCAACTCTAAACTATGAAGACTAAAATTCGTCCCGGGACGATCTCCTCTGGATTCTCACTTTGCACTGTTCGTCCAGAATAAATGCATGGTTCATCTCTGGACAAGATTCTCTTTTTAAAATCGTCCAAACAAAATTTACCCTTTGTCTCTAGATGAAACTCTCTGTTTAAAATCGTCCAGGATGAAAGCCTGTTCGTTCTAGGAGGAACCGAACCTACTTACGACAGTTGGTTACGTCGTGCAGGGATTTGGGAACCGACCTATGAAATAACCATTCGTACCAGACGAACCTAGTTCGTATGGGACGATGATCATGTATGAACATAGTTCGTACCAATATACATTAGGATCGTTTCCGACACTTTAAATAAAATCATTCGGGACGATCCACGATCATACGGGATGATCCACTGTGTACAGAATTGAAAATTTGCTGTTTTTGGGTAGTTTTTCTTGTTTTTCCTATATATAGTCCTAATTAGACTACCACCAAATCTTTTTGGTCATTGATCTTCGTGCCTATAGAAAAAAGAATCAAGGAGAGAGTGAAAGAGAGCATTCAAAGAAGGATTTGTTCCACTGGAGCGTGAAGGATTTGCGTGGTGTTCAAAGGTAAGATTTCCTACTTGTGATTTGAGATTACTTCACTCTTTTCTTTATTCTTTCTAAATTTCTTGTGAGGAGATCTATCAAGGAGATCGAGTTCTCTGCCCACACTATGAGAGTGTGAAAGGATGAAGGGTTCTCTGCCCACACTAGGAGATTGTGAAAGAACGAAGGGTTCTCTACCCACACTAGGAGAGTGTGAAAAGACGGATGGTTCTCTGCCAACACCGGGGATAGTGTAAAAGGACGATGGTTCTCTGCCGCACCGGGTAGTGGTGGAAAGAGTGTTTGTAAAGGATTCTTCGCCTTACTGTAGGTGCAAAATGAGAGACACTATTTGTATTAGTGCAATACTCAGAGGGTGCCACTGGGGAGTGGATGTAGGTCTGGTTTAGACCGAACCACTATAAATATTATGTCATTTATTTTTACTATTTTTTATTTTCTGTATTTTATTGTTTAAAAATTTGTGGTTGAAAAACTTTTTATAAAAATTCATTAAAGTTTATTTTCGATTCAACTCATCTAAAAGAGGGATAATTTTTAACTACCAATTCACCCCCTCCCCCTCTTGATAGCCGTGGGACATTAACTTAGGTTTAACAACCTATTCACTAGCCTAAAAAAGTGGTATCAGAGCTTTGTTTCAAAATCATAAGTTTAAACTACTTTTTGATTAACGTAGATGGCTACGGTTTGAAACCGAAACACACTGAGGGTTACTTTATTACTAGACCTCCACTGTTTGACAATATACCTTTTGATTTTTGGAATACTCCTTTCCTACAGTTACTTGATTATCATATGTGGATCTTAGTCCATAAAGGATATACAAAACCAACTAGATAAGTTGATGGAGTTAGAGTTGAAACACCTTTTACAGACTGGACTGTAGAAGAACATGACTTAGCACAATTAAATGCAAAATATTTGAATAGTTTCTTTTGTGCTTTAAAATCTGAAAACTACATGCGGGTTTTCACTTGAAAAAGTGGAAATGATATATGGGATAGACTTTGTATAACATATGAGGGGACTAATGAGGTTAAATAATCTAGACTTAATATCTTGTTGCATGATTATGAACTATTTTGCATGAAACCTAATGAATCCATTTCTGATATGTACACAAGATTTACTCAAATAGTCACCTCTTTGCATGCACTTGGTAGGGAACTAATGAATGTTGAAATGGTTAATAAGATTCTTCATTGTTTACCTACTACTTATGATGCTAAAATTACTGCAATTATAGAATCTAAAGATCTAAACATTTATTCAATTGACAATCTTCTTGGTTTACTTATTGCTTACAAGCAATGAGTTAGCCAAAGAAAGATTGATGCAGGTGAACCACGAAAGGAAAAGAACATAGCACTAAAAGTGGAAGAGTCTGAGAGTGAACACTCACAACTTGAGGATGAAGATGACATTGCATTAATGACTAGACAATTCAAAAGCTTTCTAAAGAGCAAGCAGAAGAGACGCCAGCAAAGGAATAGATGTAAATTTAATAGAAATGGCAAGGTTTATAATGATGTGATTTGCTATGAATGCAGGAAACCTAGTCATATCAAGACTGATTGCCCTAAACTCAAAGCCAATCCTAGCAAGGAAAAGGTAGAGGAGAAACTTACTGTAAAGAAAGGCAGAAAGAAGTTTCAAAATGCTTTCTAGGCGGACTCAGCTTCAAATTCATTAGAGACTAAATAAGAAGAGGAAGTCACTAATCTGTGCTTAATGGCTGACAGTTTTGATCAGTTAGATCAAGAAGAGGTATGTGACTTAACTTATGATGAATTATTTGAAGTTTATGAACACATGCATGATGCATATAGAAAAATGAAGAAAATGCATGCTAGTTTAAGTCTAGAATTAATAGAACTTGAAAAGGAACATGAAATTCTTATGAAAGATCATGCTTTGATTGATAACAACCACATGAAATTACTTGATGAGTTTGATAACTTGAATAAAAATCATGAGAATTTAAAATCATCCTATACAGAACTTAAGAAATATTTTAAGAACTTTATGGATGAATCAGAGAGCAAATTATATAAAATCAGTTATTTAAATCAAATTTTGGAAGATATAAATTCATTTTACAAATTAACGATAAAAGATCTCGAGGATAAAAGGATACCTCCTAAACTTGAAGATTTTACTAATCCTATTATGTATCCTAAATTTATGCAATCCCTAAATAGACAGATAAATGGTAGAAGACTTAGGAATCCTTTTCCTAATGTCAAATATAATAATTGTGGATTGCTTGGACATATAGCTCACACATGTACCTTGAAGATGAAAACTAATTTGGTGTGGAGACCTAAAATGCATAAACCTAGACATATCATACATGCATCTGATTATAAATAACCAAAAGGAGAACCTAAACTTGTTTGGGTTCCCATGTCTAACATTTGATAATTTTACGGGGTTGCTCTCACACAAGACCTCGTGAGAGCATATGTTACCTGGACAGTGGATGTTCAAAGCAAATGACTAGAGATACTGCTGAATTCATAATGCTGGAAGCCAGGAGTGGAGGCAAGATTACACTTGGAGATAACACCACAAGGAAGGTGTCTGGAACATGTATGATTGAAAATTTAAAGAATTTTTTATAGACAATGTGTTATTGGTTAAAGGCTTAAAACATAATTTGTTAAGTATAAGCCAGCTATGTGACAAGGGTTATTGTGTAAAATCTTTTCCTAATAGTTATATGTTAAACCTTAATGGTAAAGATGTTTTGAATGGAAAAAGGGTAAATAATTTTTATATACTAGATTTAAATTGCATTCATACTCCTACTGCTTTTTGTTTAAAAATTGTTTCTAATGAATCATGGTTTTAGCATAGGAGACTTTGTCATTCTAGCATTAAGAACCTTAGGAGGATTACCCAAAAGAACTTAGTGAGTGGTATACCAAAACTATACTTTACTAAGGACCACCTTTGTGATGCATGTCAATTAGGTAAGCAGGTGAAGTCCTCTTTTCAGTCCAATAAGGATCTTAGAACTAGTAAACCATTGGAAATTTTACACATGGATCTTTTTGGACCAGTTGGAACTGTGAGTCTAGGAGGGAAGGTATATAGATTTGTTATTGTGGATGATTACTCAAGATTCACTTGGGTTAGATTTCTATTTCATAAGAGTGAATTATTTGAGGAATTTAGAAATTTTTCAACTTGGATTCAAAGGAAATTAGGGTGTGAAATTATTTCTATACAAAGTAATCATGGAGGAGAATTTGAGAATGAGAGATTTAAAGATTTTTTGTAACGAAAAATGAATTGATCATAACTTTTCTGCACATAGAACCCCTCAGCAGAATGGGATATTCAAAAAAAAATAGAACATTAATAGAAGACGCCTGAGCAAAGTTGGCAGATTACTCACTTCCTAGATATTTTTGGGCTGAGCCAGTTAGCACTGCATGTTATGTTCTGAACAGGGTGAATGTAAGATCTAAATTAAATAAAATACCCTATGAGTTGATAAAAGATAGAACACCTAATTTATCACATTTGCATGTTTTTGGTTTCAAGGTGTTCATTCATAATAATGAAAAATCTGCCTTAGGAAAATTTGATCCAAAATCAGATAAATAATTTTTTGTTGGATACGCAAGTGTTGGAAAATCTTATAGGGTATTCAATAAAAGAACTTTGATTATTGAGGAGACCACACATGTTGTATTTGATGAATCTAGAAATTTGAAAGAGTCAAATGTTATTGAAGATGAGATTGAGGATAACTCCTAAAAGATTGATAGAACAAACTTGGAAGAAAATGTGGAAGAGAATTTGGAGATAGATAACCCTTTGCCTAGAGATTTGAGATTTTCTAAAAATCACCCAATCAAATTGATTATAGGTGAACCTAGTGAGGGTATTAGAACTAGGCATGGATTAAACAAGGAAGTCAATCATTCAGCCTTTATTTCAACTATAGAACCCACTAATATTGATCAAGCACTTTGATATTGGCCATGCAAGAAGAGTTGAATTAATTTGTAAGAAATAAGGTTTGGGAATTAACTTCAAGGCCAAAAGGTCAAAGTGTTGTTGGAACTAAGTGGGTATTCAAAAACAAAATGAATGACTCAGGAGTATTCATTAGAAATAAGGCTAGATTAGTTACTAAGTGGTATAATCAAATTGAAGGGATTGATTTTGAAGAAACTTTTGCCCCTGTAGCTGGACTTGAAGCAATTAGAGTTTTGCTAGCATTTATCTATTTTGAAGGATTCAAATTATACCAAATGGATGTGAAAAGTGCCTTCTTAAATGGAACATGTCAGTTCATTGGAAATTCATTAGTTTCATGGTATAGTAGAAAATAAAATTCAGTGGCCCTTTGTATTGCAGAAGCTGAATACATTGCTTTAGGAAGTTGTGTGGAACAAGTACTTTGCTTAAAATAACAATTGATTGATTTAGGATTAACTATAGGAACTATACCAATTTATTGTGATAATACTAGTGCTATTTGTATTTCTAAAAATCCTATTCAACATTCAAGAACCAAACACATAGACATAAGACATCATTTCATAAGGGATCAAGTATCTAAGGGAGAAATTGAACTTATCCATGTTTCAACTGAAAATCTACTTGCAGGAATTTTTTCAAAACCTTTGGTCTTTGATAGTTTTAGTGCATTAAGAACAAGGCTTGGAGTGATTGATTTAAATGCTTAATTAAAATATTTTTTGCAACATTGATTTTTTTAATTCTATGTGATTTTTATTTTGTTTGTATGATTTATCTTTTTAAATTCTGTGTTTAGTTATTTTCTTTGTTTGTTTTTTTGTTTGTTTTGTTTGAGTGAGAAAATTTAAAAAATAAAAATTTTAAGTCATCATCGTACGGGATGATTTATACAATGCGTAAAAACTACCAAATTTTAAACCGTGTGCAGACAGTTTTTCAGTTTAAAATTATCACTTCGTCTGTACGATCATAGATCATCCAGGACAAAATTCAAATTTCGTCTGTACGATCATTTTGGTCAAAAGCCTGTATGAAAGGATGCTTCATAAGTTGTGTGTTTACAAAAAGCCGTTTCTTTTTTTACTCATTCGTTCGTCCATACGAAATTTGTTCGTACGGGACGAAATAAATTTTGTCTGCTATGAACAGTCATTTTCTCATAAATTGACGGCATTTTTTAACTGAATAGTCACTTTCACACATCTCTTTCAAACCTTTCTTCTCTTAAGATCTTTCAATGGAAAGTTCTAGCAAGCACAAAAAGTCTTTGGCAAAGGGTTCACCAAGAAACACATCTAAAAATTTCCTTTCTAAAACCAACGAAGAATCCTATGCTAGGTTTGTCTCCACAAAAATTACCCCATCTAGAGTATTCCTACATAAATAATTAACTTTTAAGGTAATGCACTTGTTTGCCTCTACTCAATTTGGTTTAATCCTCACCTTAGTAGACTTGTACAACAAAGAAACCTTTCATTATTTTTTGACAAACATGTCTTTCAACTCCGACCATTCTATCATCAGTTCCTTTGTTTTTAAAAAGAAAATTGAAATCACCAAGGATAACCTTGGTATCTTCCTAAACTTAAGGACTGAACGATTAAGAGCACACACCTTAACCTTCATAAATTTTAATTAACTGAAGTTAATCGAGTGATTAGAGGAGTAAACTTTAAGGATCATTTACCTAAGGTAGCAACTTTAGTTCGTGATGCCCGTATCATCCAGCACGTACTTAGAACTTCCATTATACCTAAAGCTGGTGATAGAGTCAATATCACTCTTCTTTCTACTGTTACCTACTTGATAATGACCAGACAACCTATAGATAAGGCCCAACTCCTAATTGATTATATTTATATTCTTTCTGAAATTGGTCATGTTGATCATAAAAGAAAGAAGAATATAACCTAAGGACATCAGATAGCCTATATTTTGGTAAAGAAGTATGATTCATCCACAACAAGATTTTGAAGAACCACTCTACTACAACGATGCATCCTTTAGAGCAATCTTCAATAAGGAAGAGCCTAGCAAAACTCATGTTGTTCTGAGTGAAACAGAATAAGAAGCTGAACCTACATCAGCTACTAAATCGAATTATCGGAATTTGGTTCAAAGATTTGACAATTTAGAGGCTCATTTTGATCAAAGGTTTGATCAAATTGAAACTCATTTCCAACAGCAGGACATTCAGTATAATCAAGATATGGGATTTATTCGTGATCAGATAAATAACATAAATACCAACATGCTTATGATGAGTAGTTACTTCAACTTCTTTGGTGCAACACCACCTCCTCCTCCTCCAGATCAGGGTCAGTCTGAATGATTGTTGTGTTTGTTCTGTGTTTCTTTGTAGGTCATGTGTTAAGTGATTTCTTTTAGATTGTTGTATTTTCCTTGTTTTAGTTATGTTATTATTGATATCTAGGACTTAAAATTGTAATATCTTCATTTGATATCAATATATGTTACAATGTTTTGCTGTTTAATTATTTTAGAAATATGTGTTAGAGTTTATGACATTCATTATTTTTTTTAATCCTAATAGTGCTTTAACCTAAATTGTAAATTAAAATTAATTTCATTAAAAAATTTAATTATTCTAAATTTAAGTGATGCTTATAACTTGATATTATTAGGATTTTCAATTCCATGTCTCTTATTTAGACTACATTATCTTTAATATTATTATTATAATTTAGATGTTTTCTTATTTTGTATTTCTCTTTTCAAATAGTATTTATGCACTTAGAAAAATTTGAAATTTTAGATTATTGATTTTGGAAAAAATTCAATTACTCTTGAAAATTGTACAAATGTACAAAAATCAATAGAGTTGCACAAAATTTTGCAATAAGAAAAAGAGGCACAAAATAAGCCCAAAGTAAAAAGATGCACAAAAATGTGCCATAAAATTGAAAAAGATGCGCAAAGCGCCATATGTGATAGTTACTTCTTTCCGGCCTCTTTTAATCTCTTAATTAAAATTGATCTTATTTTTATTTATAATTGACATTGAAATTTGAAATATAAAATTTTTTTATTCATCCTTAAAGCAATGATTTTCTTTATCTTAATGTCTAAATTGACTCATGCCTTTGATAAATTCTTTTTATTATTTATGTTATATCACTTCTTAAATTATATAAAATTCAATGATTTCTCTAATGTTTTAATTTTATTTACATACCTTATTTCAATCACTTTCAAGATTAAATTATCAAATGAATTTCATACTTCTGCTTACATTTGAATCCTTCTTTCTTCTTCACTTTTTGTTGTTCTCAAAAAGGGGGAGAAATTGTTTAATTATTTTGTTTATTTTTTATAGTCCTTTTATGTTTATCATTATTGTAGTTGTGTGTTTTGTATGTTTCTTGTTTTGTATAAAATTTTTGAAAAAAAAAAATTTTGAATTTATGTATCATTATTTTTCATGTATTCATCAATTCATGGGGAATTTAGGAGATTCTTAGAATTTGAAATCCTACAAACAATAATAGTTTTACCATCACAAAAAAAAGAGAGATTGTTAAGAGAGTTGTTATTTGCATGTTTTACATTCTTGCAACTTATATTATTTTGATTATTTCAAATATTATTATTTTATGTATAGATATCTCCTAACACTTTTTGGAAGATTTATTTTTGCTCTAGTGTGTACTAACATTTCAGCAAAATCAACTCCAAACTATGAAGACTTCAAATCAAATTTAGCATCCAATCATTTATAAATTAAAAGCTTTAAAAATGTCTTTGAATTGAGAGGGAGTTATTGTAATTGAGTGAATATTCACAACACACACATATGGGGGAATACGTTTTGTGAACTGATCGTACGGGACGAACATAGTTTGTACGGGACGATCATGTCAATTAACCCCTCGGAAGAGTAATGGATCGAACAAGCAGCGAGAAAATTTTTCTAAGTCCTAATCGTCCGGATGAATTTAATATTCGTCCCGGGACAAACTCCTCTGGATTCTCACTTTGCACTGTTCGTCTAGACGAAATGCATGGTTCGTCTCTAGACAAGATTCTCGATTTAAAATTGTCTAGACGAAATTTACCCTTCATCTATGGACGAAACGCTCTGTTTAAAATTTTCCAGGGCGAAAGCCTGTTTGTCCCAGGACTAATCGAACTGAGTTACCACAGTTGGTTATGTCCTGCAGGGATTTGGGAACTGACTTATGAAATAACAGCTCGTACCGGATGAACCTAGTTCGTACGGGACGATGATCGTGTACAAACATAGTTCGTACCAATATACATTTGGATCGTTTCAGACACTTTAAGTAGAATCGTCCGGGACGATCCACGATCGTACGGGACGATCCACTGCGTACAGAATTAAAAATTTGCAGTTTTTGGACAGTTTTTCTTGTCTTTCCTATATATAGTCCAAATTAGACTTCCACCAAATCTTTTTGATCATTGATCTTCATGCCTATTGAAAGAAGACTCAAGGAGAGAGTGAGAGAGAGCATTCAAAGAAGGATTTCTTCCACTGGAGTGTGAAGGCTTTTCTTGGTGTTCAAAGATAAGATTTCCTACTTGTGATTTGTGATCATTTCACTCTATTCTTTCTTCCTTCGAGATTTCTTGTGAGGAGATCTATCGGGGCGATCAGATTCTCTGCCCACACTAGGAGAGTGTGAAAGGACGAAGGGTTCTCTGCCCACACTAGGAGAGTGTGAAAGGACGAAGGGTTCTCTGCCCAAACTAGGAGAGTGTGAAAGGATGGACGGTTCTCTGCCAACACTGAGGATAATGTAAAAGGATGACGGTTCTCTGCCACACCGGGTAGTGGTGGAAAGAGTGTTTGTAAAGGCTTCTCCGCCTTGCTGTGGGTCCAAAAGGAGAGACACTATTGGTATTAGTGCAATACTCAGAGGGTGCCTCTGGGGAGTGGATGTAGGTCTGGTTTAGACCGAACCACTATAACGCTTGTGTCATTTATTTTTACTATTTTTTATTTTCCGCATTTTACTGTTTAAAAGTTGTGGTTGAAAAACTTTTTATATAAATTCATTAAAGTTTATTTTCAGTTCAACTCATCTAAAAGAGGGATAATTTTAAACTACCAATTCACCCCCCCCACCCCCCCTCTTGAGAGTGTGGGACATTAACTTAGGTTTAACAACCTATTCAATAGCCTCAACATTTTGGTCATTTTGTCCTCAAGTAAATGAATCCAGAAAAATGTAGATTTATGCTTAACATATCAATATCAAAGGATTGGGATGGATCAAAGGGTTAGGAGGGAGCTCCAAGGTCAAATTATATTGGGTGATAGGTCTAGTGGCATGGGTCATAAATATTTGAAGGTTATGCAACTTTGAGAAATTAACATAGTTTATGTGTTAGAGTCCTCTAAATGAGCTCAAATTTGAAGGGTTAGTACTAGAGACATGTTATATCAACATACATTGATAGACTCTGAATCAGATGCTAATTACTTGGATTTCAAGGTGACAGAAAAATCAACTAGGAGGGGTTTCAGAACATGAGTTCTTAACCCAAAGATTTGGTTTAGAATGTTAAGTTTGGATTGATCTAAGATCTAAGTTGATATTAAAGTCTATGCACTAGAAGGATCCTAAGATCTAGAGACTGGAAGGGGCCTAGGGTCTAGGAAATCCTAGAATTTAGAATCCAGAAGAGATTAGAGTGATCTCATACAAAAGTGAGATCAACTAAGAAAAACTTGCTTTAAAGAATAAGAACAAAATTCTTCCTCCATATCATCATCAACGTCAACATTAATAGAAGAAGGAACTAGAGTAAAAAAATGATTAACCATGAAAGGGATATGGCTCATGGTACCCATACTACGAACAATAGAATCATTGATCACATTACCCATATTGTTACAAATAACCTCTTTATGACTACTAAAAACAAAACTAACTACAAGATTACAAAACTCTTTATTAACACCTCCATCATCAATAATGTCAGTATCCAAAACAGTAGGACCTACAAGGGCCAAAGCCACAGGTTTAACATCACAACAAATGCCCATTAGAACAATAGTTTCCACAGGAAGGCCAGAATCATTCGAAACCCCCCAACCCCCTCCTCATTAACAACCAATGACGAAACAACAATAATATTACTTTTAGGATTCCCAACAGGCAAAACAGGATTCACGTGAGAATGTAGATCAGACAAAGAGGCAGAGGAAATACAACACTCGCCCCTATGATGAATAAGATGCTTGCATGACCCGCATAAAGGAGGAAATTCCTCCATATACACCCTTTGAACATACCCAGACTTCTCAGGCCTAAGCTAGATTTGCTTAGGAAAGTTTTTATTAATGTCTAGTTCCACTAAGATTCACACAACAGATGGCCTAGAATAAATAGAAGTGGCATTGTTGACCTTCAAGGGTCGACCAAATATAGAACCAAGAGCGTAGAGGATACGAGGAGAGATAAGATGGGGTGTCATATTGGGAAAAGAAATCCATATAGGAATCATTGGAGATTCAATATCAACATTCAGAAATGGGGGCTATTTTGTGAGTTTCATGAAGCAATTATTCATCAAATAGGATATATGGCAAAAAAACTCTACTATAATCAAGGTCATTTGAAAGCTTAATCAGATAGTACTATTGATCAAGAACAGTCACAGATAAATTGGCATTTAGCTTCAAATTGAAAAAGAATTTGCGAATTACATCCAAAGAAGGATGACCCGTAGGAAAAAAGCCAACCTGAGAAAATTTAAAAGGAATTGAAAGAGTCAAAATTTCTTTTTCTGAAATCCACAAAGAGGGCAAACCCGAAAAGAGCATTGTTAGAGCTCAGGAAACAAACAGAAGGCGGAGAACCAGAAAGGGCATCAATAAATGATCGCGATTTAAATGACCCATAGAAAAGATTGGGATCACCAATACGTCTAATGTTCTTCAAACTACTTGACGCCTTCCTCCATCGTAACATACGTTACCCTTGCAATAAAATGTTTCTTTATAGAAATTATTAGTATAATCATCTATATATATAAAAAAACAAATTCAACAAGTCTTTTTTGATACTGGTTAATAAGGAAAAAAATTAAGATGGACCCAATGACTCAAACTTAAGTTCAGGCAACCGCCACCCCGCCGCTCCAGAGCTACCGGCGACATGCCCCCGCGCTTCGGCTCCCGCGTTGCCGGTAACCGTTCCCGCGCTGCCGGCGACCGCTCCTGCCCCCGCGCTCCCGCGAGATGCCGGCGATGCGCCCCCCACTCTCGCTTTCACGCTGCACCGGAGACACTCCCGCCCCTGCGCTCCCCCGCTCCCGTGTGTGTGCGCCCGCGCCTGCGGGCCTTGAGGCTCGAACTGGCTTTAGTTGGGAAGAAACTCGGGCTATTAACCGAATTGCTAATTGTCTAAATGTGTTTAAAATGTAAATATTTTTTATTTAAACTATATTCTAACCGTAAATAAATAAATTTTTAATTATTTTTAAAAAAGACACTAATTAATTTAAAATAAAAAATAATATTTAATATAAAAAAAGTAACTATCTAATTAATTTTAAAATGAATATTAATTAAATAGTTAATATAACTTTTAATATTTATTTATTAAATCAATTATATAGTTTTAAATTTTATTAATTTTCGTTAAATTTTTAAAAGCCGCCAGAAATTCCGCCGGAAAATTCCATGGGAAAAAACCGTCGGAAATGCACCGGAAAGCTGCCGGAAACGTGGGGTTTTGGTCATAGATTCAAATCTAAATATTTAGGTTAGAGTTGGTTTTGAAATTCCTATTATATGTTTAAACCTAGTTCAAATATGGTTCGGATCTAATTCTAACATGTTTTGATTCTTATTGACCTAATATTAATATTGTCTAAACTTATTTCAAATCTCTTGTTCATGAGTAGATTGAGCCTATTTTTGTATCGAATGATGAGATCTCCGGACAATCGATGTTGGAAGAAGTGATGAATGCTTTTTTGTCAAAATAGGAAAAATGCTTCAACATTCCATCATCATTTTTGTTCGTCTCTTCACAAGTTAATGGATTGAAATGAAGACGAGCCGTAGTAGTAATACATTATAGCAGACCTATCTCTCATAATATAAGACAACTAGAAAAGAAAAAATATCCTTGAAAGAGAAACATTCCATCATCATTTTTGTTCGTCTCTTCACAAGATTACGAGGAACTACGACTCGTACATCAATAACAAGGGCATTCTCATTAAAAATTGAAATTTCCAACATTATTCATTAGATAAAGCATAGTAGCCATATAAATCTAAATTTAACAATTATTAGATATATAAAGTCATATTTTTCATAAAATGTATTTTAATAAAAATTGTTGTAGCATTGGTATTAACTTCGAAGTTACTAATAAATCAGGCTTTCGTAGCACTTTTTTATACCTATTGCAGCGGTGGAGAACACGCTAATGGGAGATGAGAGAGCATGCATTGACCGTCGCACTTGTGTTCGGAAACTTGGAGGGAGGTAGAGAGCGGCTAGGGCATTAATTAGCCAAATGGAGAAGGCAATGAAAAGAAATTGCGGATTAAACCTGGCATAAAGATGGCGATTTAAACCACAATTGAAAATAATGTATAAATTTTTATTTGTTTAGTGCCTATTAAAATCACTGTTATAGGTGTTATCTGCTAGTTAATGAAATTTGATCTCTTTTTAGTAGTGTTCAAATTTGATCAACCAAACCATCTTCAGCAATGAAATTTCCTTAAAGATAAAGACAGTGAAAGAGAAAATGATTTTCTTATTATCAAGAGAGAAGTACAACAGACTATTTATAATAACTCCTATGTCCTAAGTGGACATTCTAGATAACAGGCATTGTACAGGTACATAAATGAATACAGGTTATTACGCCCCCTCAAGATGATGGGCATCTTGCACAGTCAGCTTGTCTCTTAAAAGATGGAACCGGGGAGTGGAAAGAGGCTTGGTGAAGATGTCGGCGAGTTGATCTTTAGTAGAAATTGGAAGAATTCGGACGGTGTTGTCTTGAATGTGATCTCTAATAAATTAGTGATCAATTTCAATGTGCTTGGTTCAAGCATGAAACACAGGGTTGTTTGCTAGAGCTATCGCCGAAGTGCTGTCACAATATAGTCGTGTAAGAGGTATGGCCTGAACGCCGAAGTCACCTAGAAGCCGCCGGATCCAGTGTATATCTGCTAGTGCCGTAGCTAGGGAACGATACTCTGATTCGGTGGATGAGCGAGCCACCGTATGCTGCTTTTTGACACTCCAGGATATGAGAGTGTTACCGACAAACAAGCAGTAGCCTGACGTCGATCGACGGGTATCCTTATCGCCAGCCCAATCTGCGTCCGCATATGCAGTTAAGTCCATAGTTCCCTGCAAAATTGGTAAACCAAATGTTAGTGTGGCTTTTATATAGCGAAGTAAGCGGTAAAGAAGAAGAAAGTGAGGAGGTTCAGGATTATGCATATGTTGGCATAATTGATTGACTGCAAATGAAATATCAGGTCGGGTGAGAGTAAGATATTGAAGAGAGCCCGTGAGTTGTCTGTAGAGAGTCGAATCCGATGTGGAGATCGGATTGTTGGTAGGATCTAGAGATTTGGTTGGAGCCGGATTGGATAATGGCTTGTAGGAGCTAAGGTTGGCTGATTTTAAGATAGAAGCCGCATAGTTTTGCTGAGAGAGCATATACTTATTATTTGTTTTATCAATATGAATGCCCAGAAAACTATTGGCTAATCCAAGAACCTTCATATCAAACTGCTGGCTTAGCTTGGATATCACGTTATAAATTTGTTGTGAATTGTTGCCCGTTATTAAGATATCATCGACGTATATTGCTATATATATGCAACTGTTGCTGTTGTTGAGTATGAAGAGGGATGAATCTGCTTTGCCCGGAGCGAAGCCGAGTGTGTGGAGGAATAGGGAGAACGTGTGAAACCACTGGCACGGGGCCTATTTAAGACCATAAATGGCTTTCTTGAGTTGACACACATAGTCGGGATGGCTGTCGTCTTCAAATCCTTTGGGCTATTGCATATAGATAGTTTCCTGAATGCTTCCATGGAGAAATGCATTCTTGACGTCAAGCTGATGCACAGACCAATTGTTAGAAACACCAATAGTGAATAACAGTCGTATAGTTTGAAATTTTGCAACAGGACTAAAAGTTTCAAGATAATTTATTCCGTATTGTTGATGGTTGCCTTGAGCCATTAGCCGATCCTTGAACCGAGCAACCGTGCCGTCTGAGTTGTGTTTGATGCGAAACTTCCAACGACTGCCAAGAATTTTAGTATTGGACGGACAGGGAACTAGTTCCCATGTACCCTGTTTTTGCAAAGCATAGAATTCCTCAGCCATTAAACTGCGCCAGTGAGGTTGTTTAACCGCTTCAGTATAAGAGGTTGGCTCAGAAAGCTCAGTAACCTGCATAGGCGTTTGAAAATGCATCAGGTTTAGTTTTTGAATTGGTTTGAGGGAACCTGTTTGTCGGCGAGTGACCATCGGATGACATGATTGAGAGGTGTTGTGTGAACTGTCTTTAACACAGATATGCTCGGGAGCTTGCTGAGACCGAGCAGGGGATGAAGAAATTTGGTTGCTAATCTGAACAGGAGCATAAGTAGGATATGTAGTATTATTTGGAGATGACTGTGTGCTAACGTTGTGTATTACCGGAACCAAGAGCGAGGGGGGTAACTGTGGAGACGTTGTAGATATACGTGTAAGAGGTTGTTTAAATGGGAAGGAGCTTTCGTCAAACTTGACATGCCGCGAGATGTAAATTTTGCCAGTGGTAGTATCCAAGCATTTGTACCCCTTAGAGATGTGCGAGTAGCCAAGAAATACACAGCTGCGGGATCTTTGTTGAAGTTTGTTACGTTGCGTTGGTGGTATCCACGGGTAGCAAGCGCATCCAAACACTTTGAGTAGTTTGTAATCAGGTTGTTTGCGAAACAAGATAGAAAGAGGAGATTGGAAGTTGGTAGTAAACGTGGGAAGCCTATTGATTAGAAATGATGCCGTAAGCACAGCATCTGGCCCAAATTCAAGAGGCAGGGAGGCAGTGTGGATCAGCGTGCGGGTAGTCTCAATTAGATGACGATGCTTGCGCTCCGCTAATCCGTTCTATTCAGGAGTGTAAGGGCAAGAAGTTTGATGAGTAATACCGTGAGTAGTAAGAAAATTTTTAAAATTATGATTCAAATACTCTGTGCCACCGTCAGAACGAATACATTTTATTTGAAAGTTTTTTTGTTTTTCAATGAAGGTTTTAAAGTTGCAAAAAATATTGAAGACTTCCGATTTATGATGCATTAGAAAAACCCAAGAAAAACGCAAAAAATCATCAATGAATACAACGTAATACATGAATCCTTGATGTGACGGTACCGGGGCCGGACCCCAAACATCAGTGTGAATAATACCAAGAGGCATAGAAGCTCGAGTAGTTTTATTAGAAAACAGTAATCTATGACATTTAGATGTCGTACAATAAGAACAGAAATGCTTCTTGTAAGGTATGTAAAGATGTTTATTAGAGTTAGAAATAGTTTAAACAATGCTTGAGTGGGGATGACCAAATCTTTGATGCCACAGAGAAGCCGTTTGAACGCTTGCTGTAAGAGCCATTTTATCCGGTCTGATCATGCTGACCGAACGAATTGGGTAGAGGCCTTTGCGTTTTGGACCCGACAACAGTGTTCTGTTTGTCTTCAAATCCTTAATGGCAAAACCAGTTGGGCTAAAATTCACAGAAATGTTGTTATCATGAGTAAGTTTGGAAATAGAAATAAGATTATGAAAAAGATTTGGAACATGAAGTAAGTTTTTGAGATGAATCTTACGATACGGTGTTGGAAGAATACCATTGCCTGAGTGCGCAATGGGCATAGATCTGCCATCACCTATGGTAATAGTATCGGTACCATTGTAAGATTGTGCTTGCGAGATGTTATCCACTGAGTTTGTAAGATGCGCAGAGGCACCCGAGTCAAGATACCAATCAAGATTTTCATTATCGTTGGACGCAATCAGAGCTCGAGCAGAAGTAGATGAATTTGTGACGTCAGGAGGATTAACAGTAGTGTTGAACCGGTGCCAACAGTTATGCGCTAGATGTCCTCGTTTGCTGCATATTTGACATTGCGAAGCATTTGGATTGACAGAGCGAGAATTTTGGGTTCTCAGTCTTGAACGCCCCCTTTTTCCACGAGCTCTGTTAGAGTAAAGAGCAGTAGTTGTATCTCCAAGATTAAGGTGTCGAAGAGATTCCGACTAAAGATTAATTTCTTCTGTGATCAGCAGTGAGTACAAAGTATCAAGATCCAGCGGGGATTGCATTGCCCTGATTGTGGTTTTGAGGGCATTATATGATGGAGGTAGACCATTCATAGTGTACAGAATTATGTCTTCTTGATCGAGAGTGGCGCCGGCGGAGCTAATATTGTCGACGATAGTCTTGATTTGTTGCAGATATTGCGACATGTTCTGGTTTTTCATTTGAATGTTGTGCAACTCATTTTTGAGTTGGATGACCCGAGATCTATTGGAAGATTGAAGTCTCTTTTCATGAGTGTGCCAGATAGCCAAGGTTGAAACCAGATGAATAACATACAGACTGATGGCCGGAGAAACAGTAGAACAGAGGGCAGCTGCGAGGTTTTGATCAACAAGAACCCATTCTTGATATTTTGGATTGGGTTCCTTGCTGCCATCTGAAAGAGTTTTGTGTGTAGGTGGAGGAGAGGGCGACGGGGAAAGAAAAGAAGCAAACCCGTTGGCCGTGAGAAGTTTCAGGACCTGAGATCTCTACACCGGATAATTGTCCGATGACAGCTGAATCGGGAAAATTACTTTAATGTTTGAGATAACAAACTTGAGTGATGCCGGTATGGAAAGATTGTCGGTGGAAAACTCCTCATGAGTTTCTTCCGTCTGGGACGAAAAAGAAGTCTCCATAGATCAGAAAGATAGAAGAAGGATCAAGAAGCAAGATTTCAGAGATGCTTTACGCCGAACAGGGATGGAGTTTCCCGGAATGGAACCTGCTCTGATACCATAAAGACAGTGAAAGAGAAAATGATTTTCTTATTATCAAGAGACAAGTACAGCAGACTATATATAATAACTCCTATGTCCTAAGTGGACATTCTAGATAACAGGCATTGTACAGGTACATAAATGAATACAGGTTATTAAAAGAGTATATTGTTAGAGAAATAAATTGAGCAAAGATGTCCTAATAAATTTTTTTGTCAAAAAATTAAAATTACAAATTATTTTGAAAAAAACTATAATATTAATTAAATAATTAATCATATACAACAAAAATTGTAAATTAAATCATTATTTTAAAATTTACTATGATTAAATTGAGTAGAATATTCTTGACAAGTATTATTTTATAAGTATTCTCTCAATTATATAGAATGAAATACCCTCTAAAGAAGGGCGTTTACCAACTTTTAGTCCTAGTAGAACATTAATTTCAAATTTGTAGAAAAACCAAGAAACGAGGTAACCTGGACCAATTTCTGCTACGCGGTCCTGATTGAGTTTGTGGGGTCTTCCCACGATCAGTAGTTACAATATTTTAATTAATAATAATTAATGATCAAACTTTATATCTTTCTACATTGAAAACATACAAGATTCTTCCAAGTTAGTGGCACAAATTAGTTGAATTCTAAATGCCTCGCCTTTCTTAGTTTCTTGTCTCGCAAGATGCCCTTTAGATCGTACGAACAACAAATCGCAAATTTTACAATAATTATGATGAGATTACATTCATATTGTATTGGTCAACAATATTTCAATATTGTTTGACGTATCGATTACTTCGGTCAAAATTCGACATTTCACTCTTTAAATAAATCAAACCAATATGCCCTTTAGATCGTGCCAAGTCCTTTTCTTAGAGAAAAAGAGTGATACATATGTTTGACATGTTTTTTTTATAATTTTCATTTTCTTAATAACAAGTTGGGTTTTAAATTATTCTTGCCATGACGAACCCTTTAATTATTTATAGTTATAAAAGATAGATGCATAGCTTGCACATCAGTTGCACGAGTTCAAGTGATATCGTGTGAGCACCTATAAAATAAAACATTAAGGATTTGTTTGTGAGGTTTAAACTTATATAATTTTTTTTCAAAAATTATTAAAGAAAAAAATTACATTTTTAAAAACTTTTTGTGACTATTATGAATTTATTTATCTTTTTTAAAGTGATATCTGTTGCGTGTCGGAACATTTGCCTAGTTGAAATATATACAATTTTTCGTCCTAACTTTATATGTAGATCCAACGGACATACAAACAAGTAAAATGGGTCCAAAAGTCATAAGGGACACAGGTTTTTACGTGAAAAATCATGATAAAGGGAAGAACAAAGGGGATTGGCCTAGTTAAAATGATTGTGGTCAATTACAAATGATGCCCTTTCTCAGGGGAAGCCCTAGTCTAAATATTTCAAATATATATCATATAGAGCACATTACATTGAGGGAGTTGGAAGAATATAGTGATATGTGAGATTTTCTCAAAGGAATGTTAGCCCATATGTTTGGTCAGTTTGATTGTAATCGGGCAATGGAGGCCATAGGGGCTGGAGTATGGAGACTAAGGTAGAGGGGATTTTTGGGTGATAAACATTATAGGGACTATAGTCGGCAGGTTAAAGTTGTCGGGGGAACCATAGTCGTCTTAGTTGGAGGGTATTAGTAGACAACAGGATCTTAGTAGATGGGCGATGGTTGTCAAAGAGACCGCACTCTGCTACTGACGGGGGTCAAAGTAGTTGGTTGGGTATGCTGGTCGAAATAGTTAATAGACGATGGTGGTCAGAGTCCTAGAGGAGAAATTATGGCTAGATAGTCCATAGTCATTGGGTGAAACTGGTTGGAGGGACCATAATTTGCCAGAAATCGAGGTAAAAGGGATTGTAGTCAATTTGAGATGGTGATCAAAGAGACTGTAGTCAGGAAGAAATGGTTGTCGGAGGGACCATAGTCCAAAATTGAGAGTAGTTAGAGGGACCATAATCGGTACTCGAAGGAGGTCAAAGTTGCCAGTAGGTAAAGGTGGATAGATGGACTATAGCCGACAGGCGATGGTGAATAAAGAAACTATAATCCGCATTTGATAGTGGTCGAAGGGACCATTGATGGTAGGTGATATAGGTTGGATTAGCCAGTAGGTGATTTCAGCCAGATGGTCATTAATCGCTGAGGGATGGTGGTTGGAAGGACTGTAATCAAGGGTGATAGGGGTTAGAGGGAACTTTTATGGTGGGTAATGATTGTTTGAGGAAACATAGTCTATGAGCAATGTGTAGAGAGAGTTTCTATTTGCATGTTTTACATTCTTGCAACTTGTATTGTTTTGATGATTTTAAATATTATTGTTTTATATATCTTCTAACACTTTTTGGAAGATTTGTTTTTTGCTCTAGTGTGTACTAACATTTTAGGAAAATCAACTCCAAGCGATAAAGACTTCAAATTATTCATTTGTAAATTATAAGTTTTAAAATGAGAGGGAGTGATTGTAATTGAGTGAAAAATCACAACACACACTCTTGGGGAACACTTTTTGTAAATTGATCGTACGGGAAGAACCTGGTTCGTACGGGACGATGATGTCAATTAAACCCTCTAAAGAGCAATAGATCGAACAGGCGGGTAGAAAATTTTCTAAGTCCTAATCGTCTAGGACGAATTTAATATTCGTCCCGCGACGAATGTCTCGGGATTCTCACCTTGCACTGTTCGTCCAGATGAAAAATATGGTTCGTACCGGGACGAAGCTCTCTTTTTGGAATCGTACAGGATGAAATAAATTTTCGTCCCTGGACGAATCTCTCTATATGAAATCGTACAGGACAAAATAAATTTTTGTCCCTGGACAAAGCTCTCTGTATGAAATTGTACAGGACAAAATAAATTTTCATCCCTGGATGAAACTCCCTATATAACATCGTCCCAGGATGAAACCCGTTCGTCCCAGGACGAACTGAACCGACTTACGTCAGTTGGTTACGTCCAATAGAATTTTTGGAACCGACCTATGTAATAGCCGTTTCGTACCGGACGAACATAGTTCGTACGGGACGATGAGCACGTACAAATATTATTCGTACCAATATACATTAGGATTATTTCTGACACTTTAAGTAAAATCGTCCAGGATGATCCACGATCGTACTGGACGATCCACTGCGTACAGAATTAAAAACTTGCAGTTTATTGTTAGTTTATATTGTCTTTTGTATATATAGTTCAAATTAGACTGCCACCCAATCTTTTTGCTCATTGATCTTCATGCCTATTAGAAGAAGAGTAAAGGAGAGAGTGAGAGAGAGCAGTCAAAGAAGGATTTCTACCACTGGTGCGTGAAGACTATGCATAATATTCAAAGGTAAGATTTCCTACTTGGTATTTTAGATTATTTCACTCTTTTTCTTTTTTTCCTTCTAGATTTCTTGTGAAGAGATCTGTTAAGAAGATCCGAATCTCTGCCGAAACTATGAGAGTGTTTAAGGACGAAGAGTTTTTTGCCCACACTAGGAGAGTGTGAAAGGATGAAGGGTTCTCTGCCCACACTAGGAGAGTGTAAAAGAACGAAGGGTTCTCTGCCTACAATAGGAGAGTGTGAAAGGACGACGGTTCTCTGCAAACACTAAGAAAAGTATAAAAGGACAACGGTTCTCTGCCGCATCGGGTAGTGGTGAAAAGAGTGTTTGTAAAGGCATCTCCGCCTTGCTGTGGGTGCAAAAGGAGAGACACTATTGGTATCAGTGTAATACTCAGAGGGTGCCTCTAGGAGTGGATGTATGTCTGGTTTAGTTCGAACCACTATAAATCGTGTATTTTTTTATTTTACTATTTTTTATTTTTCTGCATCTAATTTTGTGTTTTAAAAAAAAATTGTGGTTGAAAAACTTTTTATAAAACTTCATTAAAGTTTAATTTCGGATAAATTTATCAAAAGAGGGAAAGTTTTTAAATACCAATTCACCCCCCCTATTGGTAGCTTTGAGATATTAACTTAGGTTTAACAACCTATTCACTAGACTCAACAAGTGGTATCAGAGCTTTGTTTTAAAATCTTAAGTTTAAACTACTTTATGATTAACGTAGATGGCTACATTTGGAAACTGAAATATACCTGAGGGTTACTCTATTACTATACCTCCACTGTTTGACAATATACCTTTTGATTTTTGGAAAACACGTATGTCTACTTTCTTACAGTAACTTGATTATCGTATGTGGATCTTAGTCCAGGAAGGTTATACAAAATCAACTAGATTAGTTGATGGAGTTAGGGTATAAACACCTTTTGCAAATTGGGCTATAGAAGAATGTGACTTAGCTCAACTAAATGCTAAATGATTAAATAGCTTCTTTTGTGCTTTAAAATCTGAAGACTACATGTGAATTTCCACTTGCAAAAGTGGAAATGACATATGGGATAGACTTTGTATAACTTATGAGGGGACTAATGAGGTTAAGCAATCAAGTCTTAATATCTTGTTATATGATTATGAATTGTTTTGCATAAAACCAAATGAATCCATTTCTGATATGTACACAAGATTCACACAAATTGTCACCTCTTTGCACGCACTTGTTAAGGAATTAACGAATGCTGAAATGGTTAATAAGATTCTTCGTTGTTTACCTACTGCTTATGATGCTAAAATTACTACAATTACAAAGTCTAAATATCTAAACATTTATTCTATTGACAATCTTCTTGGTTCACTCATTACTTACGAGCAATGGGTTAGTCAAAGAAAGATTGATGTATGTGAACCACGAAAGGAGAAGAATATAGCACTAAATGTGGAAGAGTCTGAGAGTGAACACTCACAACCTGAGGATGAAGACGATATTACATTAATGACTAGACAATTCAGAAGCTTTCTGAAGAGGAAGCAAAAGAGATGCCATCAATGGAATAGAGGTAAGTTTAACAAAAATGGCAAGGTTTCTAATGAAGTGATTTGTTATGAATGCTGGAAACCAGGTCATATCAAGATTGATTGCCCAAAACTTAAAGCCACTCCTAGCAAGGAGAAGGTAGAGGAGAACCCAACTGTAAAGAAGGGCAAGAAGAAGTTTCAAAGAGCTTTTTGGGTAGACTCAGCTTCAGATTCATCAGAGACTGAAAAGGAAGAAGAAGTCACCAATCTTTGCTTGATGGCAGATAGTCTTGATCAATCAGATCAAGAAGAGGTATGTGACTTAAGTTATGATGAATTGTTTGAAGTTTCTGAATACATGCATGATGAATATAGGAAAATGAAAAAGATGCATGCTAGTGTAAGTTTAGAATTAGAAGAACTTAAGATAGAACATGAAATCCTTAGGAAAGATCATGCTTTAATAGATGACATCCACATGAAATTACTTGATGAATATGATGATCTGAATAAAAATCATGAGATTTTAAAATCATCCTATGCTGATCTTGAAAAAGAATTTAAAAAATTTAAGGATGAATCAGAGAGCAAAACATATCGAATCAATTATACAAATCAGATCTTGGAAGATAAGAATTCATTTTATAAGTTGATAATAAAAACTCTCGAGGATAATAGGATACCCCCGAAACTTGAAGATTTCACAAATCCTAAATTTTATCATAAATATATGGAATCCCTTAGAAGAAAAACAAATGGTAAAAGACTTAGGAATACTTTCCTAATGTTAAATGTAATAATTGTGGATTAGTTGGACATATAGCACACTGTTGACCTCATTTTTGTATGAGGTCACTAAGGCCCTTCCAAACCCCAGATTAATTCTAGATCCCAGGATCTACTCTAGATCTTATGATCCTTTCCTAGAGCCAGACCGTAGGATCCATTCTAGAGCCTAGGATTCCCTTATACCCTAGATCTTAGAACACCTCTAGATCTTAGGATCAATCTAGACTCAAATAAATCCCTACCCTTGATCAACTTCAACCTCAAATCAATTCCTACCTTTGATCAACTCCAACTTCAATTTAATTCCTACCCTTGATTAATTTGAATCTCAAGCTTCATTCAACTCAAATCCCAATTAATTCAAATTTTAAATATACCCAAATTTTGATTCAATCCACTTGAGAATCCAAATTTCAACTTAGACTTTGATTCCACCTTTGATCTAGCCTTGACCCTATCCATTCATTAACAATCAACACATGATTGTAGATGATTTGGATACTCCAATCATTCAAACTTAAGATCCAATCCAAATCCAGAAATCCAGACTCAAATCCAAAGTCTTAAGGCCCTGTCCTAAAGACCTTTTTCAATGATTTTTAAAACATTTCAAAACCCAGTCAAATGTCCTCTGATCAGGGTCTATCACTTACAAAGTGATAAGACATGTCTCTAGAGGCTACCCTCCAATTTTGAGCCCATTCCGATGTCTTTAACCCCAGAATTTGAATTAAAATCCAAAAGCTGTAAAACCTTCAAATATTTATAGCCTATGCCACTAGACCTAACCCCTTGAAGAGTTTGATCTTGGAGCCTTTATCAAAGCCTCCAATCACTTCCAAACCCTTGATTGCAACCTATTGACCAGTAAACTGCATCTTTTAGACCCATTTTTGACCCTAGTTGACCAATGGGTCAAGATTGGCCAAAATACCCTTATGAGATTTCAAATGCCCATTTCAACTCAAATCAATTCCAAACTCTTTGAAACCACTTTCAATGAATTTCAAATATCAAACCCAACTTGTTGAACTCAAACCCAGACCTTGGGTCAACTTAGTTGACCAAGTCAACCAGGTTTGACCCATTAACCCATACACCCCTCTTCTTTCAAATTTTTGAACCAAGTCCATTCCATGTCCTTTGAATGCATGGGATGATCCCTTGGATACCCAAGAGACCCCTCTTGGAGACCCAAGCCTTGGGCTTACTTGGGTTAGCTTTATGGCTTGACCCAAGTGACCAAAGAGAGGCCTCCCTTGAGCCATCTTTTGATCTTAATCAAATTGAATTCAAATCAAGGTGCCATTGAGTTCCCATTAACTCAATACACCTTCCTTGACCAGCCTAACCCCTGAGCTTACTTGGGTCAAGCGTTAGGCTAACCCAAAGTGCCCAAAATCACTTAGGATTGGGCCAACTCTCAACCTAATCCCAATTGAACTTGATCAACACCTCTCCTAGGTGGCCCTAGGTCCAATACACTTCCTCCAACCAGCCCATGCCTTGGGCTAACTTGGGTCAAGAGTTAGGCTAACCCAAAGTAGCCAAAAACACTTGGACCCGAGCCATCTTCCAGATCGAGTCAAATTGGACCCAATTGCCACTTGTATTGGGTGAACCAGACCCAGACCCACTTCCCACCTCAAGCCTAGGGTCTGACCTGACCTGGTTTGAGTCCAAATCGACCCGAACTGAGTAGATTTGGATCAACCCGAGCCAACTTTTTACCCAGACCAAATTGGATCCAATTGTCAACTGTATTGGGTGCACTAGATCCAGACCTATATCCCATAACAAACTCAAGGTCTGACCTGACCTGGATCAAGCTCAATTCGACTTGAACCAAGCAGGTTTGGGTCCAATCCAGCCACCAGTCTGATCCAGACCTCCCCAGGCCAAATCGACTCCACCCTTGGCTCCAGCATGTCCCCATCGGCCTCCCCCAGCCAACAAGACCTAGACCATGGCCGGCGGCGGTCGGAGCCAATAGAATTTGAGCTCTGGTGGTCTCCCCAGACAATTCCTGGCTCAAGGCTACTGTCCACCAGTTTGATCCCCACGATCTCACCTGGATGTCACCATTGTCCACCTGGCAGCGATCCGAGCCCTCTCCAGCTCAATCCTGGCCGTCTAAGCTCTTGAAAGGTGGCCGAATACCCTTGAGCTTTCCAGACCTCCAAAGGCATTGGCATTCGCTCTCAATCAATTCCCAGAACTCTTTTGAACTCCCAGACACTTCCTCCGAGCTCCCAGATTGATCCCTCCTTCCATTCGAGCAAGCGCCCGTGAAAGCCTTCGGCGTCCCGCTCGAAGTCACACCTCCGGCCGTCCTCCGGTCCCGACGTCTGAATGAGAACTTTTCACCACCTTCCCCTGAAGCTTCATGATAAAGAAGCTCATTCATTGAGGCCTTCTCTGCGGTAATCTCTCCATCTCGAGCTCCCTAGCTAGGTAGTCTGGTCAAGTGTGAAGGAAACCTTCACCCCAATGGATTTCCACCGTTGGATTGAAGGTTCCCACCATCCTGATCCTCCCTGTGAAATTTCATCGGAGTTCGCTGGCGGGATCACCGGGATTAAGCCGGAGAAGCCCTGGGGTCTCGGATACGAGCGGGAGGTTGAAGACGAAATCCCAGTCGTTGATCTCGATCAATGGCTCGGATTAAATCCCACGGTATCAGAGCGCTGTTAATCCTAGCCATTCGATCCGCCATCCAACAGCTGTGGTTAACCCAGCCGTTAACTGTTAGCGCCAATCATTGCCTGGCAAATCGACGCGCGGCGCGTGTCAACGGCTGCTGACTGTGTAATTGTCAGATTAATAAATCCAGAAATTCAAGGGAACTTCAAAAATTAATAACTCCCTGCACACTTGTCAAAATAAGGTGTTCTTAGGCTCATTGGAAAGGTCTCAGGGAGCTCTATGAAAGCACTATGGTTCTAGACCTTGGTTAGATCAGTCTTAGGCTTAATTTCAATTTGAGCATTTTATGTATTTCTTTAATTAATTTTTAAATACATGTCCACCGGGTCTAGAATTTTGGGAGATTGAAATTGGACATGTTTCTGACATGTCCAAATTTTATCTCCCTATTTTATGTTGTTCAAGGGCATTTTCCCTAATTTTTAAGTTTAAGGGTCATGGTTTGACCCTTAAATTCAAAAGGGGATATAGACCTATCCAATGGGATTTAGGGTGTGATTTTTGGTGTGCTGATGATGTGTATGATGAGGAGTGTAGAGCCACTGATTTTTCCCCAATCCAAGCCTAGGATAGACCCCCATAGTGATTTGAAGGTGACTTAGAGATCACCTTGGGTGGTTTGGTTAACCACCTTAGAGTACTCCATTTGATCTCAAATTTGGTGGGTTTAGTACTTAGGGTCAGGTGATCCTATGGTCCAAATTTCATCAAATTTGGAGTTCATTTTGTTCCCCAAGTAGGAGCCTCAAACATCCTTCTTAGAAATGGCCTTAACCCTGATTAATTGATAATGAACCATCCTTAGCTTGTAAAATCCATTAAAATGTCCTTAATTGTCTTTAATTAATCCCTTAACCAATAATAATTGAAACCCTCTCAAATTGGTTCCTAGATTTGTCCTAGCTTGATCCTTAGGTAATTAGGGTTTAACTAATTTTGATTAATCTTAAAAATCCTAAAAATCCCAAAAGGGCTCTAAACACTTATTGATCTGTCCTTGGGTCATTTATGACCTTTGGAATTGATCCCAAGGAGTTTAGGGCTCATTCGGGTTCAAACCCTTAAAGCAGACCCTTTAGTCGTAGTAATTTAATAATCCCTACGAATGTGTAAAATTTCTAAAATTCACTGTTAATTATAGAAAAATTTTGATTAATCAACTTAGTGGTTAATGAATTCAATTAGAATATATCATTCCCTAAAACTTTAAACCTCCATAATTTAGTTAAAACCAAGGACTCAACATCTTAGGTTACCTTAGGTCAAAACGGGCTAGAACTTCTAAAAATCATAACTTTTCGTAGAAAACTCCAAATTGAGTGTACTACCTATCTAGCAACTCATAATTAGGTCTAGTATTTAATAAAAATTTGAAACCCTTAAGATTAACTTTAATTTTAAAAGTCATGTTTTTACCCCCTAGTTAATGTATTCGGATAATCCTTTAAAACCCATTAATTTTTCTAACCTCTAAATTCCATTTAATAGGTCATTAAAATTCTCAACCAACCCATTAAAATCAGTAATTAATTCCCCTAATATAAATTTACTCCTTTAATTTCAACCTATTTAAAATAACTTAATTAACCCCGATTGCTACTAGGTAACCCAGGCCTACGAGGATATTAGCTTAGCCCCAAGGAAGGTGAAATAAACATCACAGCCCCGATGTGAAACAAAGGTAGCAGTCAATTAACTCTTAAAATACATTTAACTAAAATTCCTAATTTATTAATATTTAAAGTTTAACTTAAATCTCCCTCTTAGGCTTTAACAAATCCAAAACTTTAGATAACTTTAACTAATCACCCACCTTAGGATCTATTCCTGCCACACGACCTTCTACACACACTTTAGATGATGTGCTAGGACAACCAACTCTAGATCTAGGTTATGCGAGAGTTTACTTTACTGCTGTGTGCCAGATTTTTCATGGTTTTCACTGCATGTTGTGGATGAAATTGCTTTGCTGTGTCTGCTTACTTTTCTACACTCTGTGGATGGAATGATGTGTTTGGCGACTAGATTACCCTTAGGTTAGGTATGGTCTGGATGTCCACATAACTTTCTACAGGTGGCCACGCTCATGCAGGGCAGTAAAAAGGGGGGGGGGGGGGGGGGGGGGGGGGGGCTAAGTTAATAATAAATATCAATTGTTATAAATGCTTGCACAGGTGCTTCAGCTGCTAAAGCCCCCAAATAAAAAGAACGTGGCCAGTGTGTTTTACTTCCTTTTTGCACATATATAACTGCTTGGGAATAATTGCTTCTTATTTATTAATTGCTTTGGATAACCCTACAGGTGAGTCTAGATTTTATTTTTGATGTAAATGTAATTTGTATAATTGTCAAGTGTTGTGAAAATTAATTTTGAGATGGGATACATAGATCCAAAGCTTAGATTCCAAAGAGGAAAGGATGCCCTTTTGGGAAGAATTCCTTCTTCCATTTGGAAATCCAAATTTGGATCACACTTATCTTATACCCAAAGAGGAAAGAGTGGCCTTCCCCTTAAGGGGGAGGTGCCCTCTTATCCATTTGGGTAGTTCGCTGAGAAGAATCCAAGGAGTTTGAAGGAAAGGAGTCCAAAGAAGGGCAAGACTAAAGACTTGAAGATTGAGAGTATCCCACTCAAAATTACTTGCGTCATTATTAGGCTTAGAATCCGGGTTATTGTCAGTGGTGCCCGGCCACTTTACTTTCTGCAAAACTCTGGTTTGTAATAAGCAGGGCAACTTTGCCTATGGACATTTATTAATTAGTTAATATTTGATGTGATGAATTGATTGCCTTAAGTATTGCTTGCTTTTCCTAGTTTTTTGGCGATTGTGTGCCGCTTTTGTTTTTGCCTGGATACGTGAGACTCGTGAGGGTGTGAAAGTTTTATACTCATAACTTTAAAAGTTTAAATTTTTAGTGAGTATAAATAACATAGAAAGATAACGAATCTAGGGAATTAGCCGGGGATCGACCCCGGGGTCGCATGCATATTATTGCATTACTCTTCCCTTATTTTAGACCCTTCCCTGCCTGCGGGTAGAGTCTGGATAGTCTAACTTATGAGGACGAGGTGCCGGATCTGGGGAAGCCCAGTCTTCTAAATAATTATTTTGTAAGCCTGTTTTAAAAATTTTAAGCATTTTTGATTTAAGGTTATTAACTAGCATGCATTGCATTAGAAACAAATTAAAAGAGTCAAAATTTTAATTTCATATTCCTTAGCATTTTGCACCCAACATAAGTCAAAGGGGCCAATTAGGAAAATTTCTAGATGTCGGCCCCAACTCTCTAAAACTTTAAGTACAACATCCCTACCACTCTTTCATAAAAGATCGGACTCATCTCTTTTAAATCGACTATGTGGTTAGCTGGCTCCCTAATCCAGGCCGGGGTAAGTCCAGGTTTTGCACCGCATTAGTTAGGATCGGACGACTATGGTCCAGTGTCCAAAATAGATTTAGAATCCGGGGTAGATCTTTTATTATAAGACCCCAAATTTCGGGAATATAATCCAAAATTTCTAATAAAATGCTCAAATAAAATTAAATTTTCTTTCAATTCTAAAATGTAAAGCCCAACACTTAGATTAAGTTGGGACACTTCCGGATGGTTATGGAATCTCAAAGTGTCCCCTACCTCTCTTCCTTTGATTCTGTTAATAACTGTTCAATTTTGATCCACTCCCCTTTGATTTTCCAAAAGATTCTATTCAATTTTTTTTGATATCACTCCTAAAAAATCTAACAAAATTTCGTTCTTATTTTAATCGAGAGTTTTCGTAGGGGACTCTGTCTCCCTACGATGTAATTAACTACGAGGGCTTGCGCTCGTAGGAGATTTGGAACCCCACACACCTGATTTCAAAATTAAGCTTTTTAAAAAACCCTCTTAGATTTCTTTGGGAAAAGTAAAAAATGATTGCCGTTATCATATTAGAAGAATTATCATTGAAAGGTGATACCTCTTTTTGGGGAGATACATCCTTCTTTGGTAAGGCTTTGGATATGAATTCGGCAATCACACTCCTTGAGTATCATAACTAGATTATTTAGTTGAACTCTACCTCGTCCCCTCGGGGCCGTGTCGAGTTCTCTTTAGAATCTAGCCGCGATATTCAAGACGAATTACATAATTCTAAGCCTGAACACCGTTGTGGAATTTTATTTTCGCCTTTCGGGGCGATATACTTTTCCGAGCGAGTTAATTCGACTTTTAGAATTAGAATTAAATCTCAATTTAAAAATTCTCAAAGAAAACTAATATTTTCAAAATCTGTTTTCAAAATTCCACCAACAAAAAAAATGGCATGCCCAGTGGGACAAATCTCTCTCTCCATCTTTAATAAGAACGAAATTTTGTTTCATCGGTAGTCTTAAATACCTTCCTTTCGTTGGTCCCTCAACCCATTTCTTCCTTGGGGGAGTGTGGCCAACATCTAAAAAAAAAACAATTTTAAGACATTAAAAGAGAGGTTCTACCTCCCAAAATTTTGTCATTTGCTAACTTAATTGTCCTGATTTTGACCTTCTGCCATGGGATTTCCTATGAGGCGACAATGTCAAATCAGATCTTCAAATATTCTTTAAAATTTTGATTAAAAAATATCACATTTAATATACCTTTGCTTTCCAAGTCGAAAGGATTCTGAAATTTTTTTTGACTTTAAGAAAGTTCGAAGTATTTTAGTCTTAATTCCTTTACTCCCCTTTAACTTTCAGGAGTAAGGAGGGTTAGACTATCTACTTTACTTAGGCTTTTTCTTACAATTCTATAAGCCTTCGGGCAAGGGGAAACTCTGTCCGTTGTGTTTTAGATTTCGTAGAAAAAACCCCATCTTAAATCATTTAAATTTCAAATTCCCTTCAAAATGTGGAAAGAAAGATAATAACAATTTTTTTCAAGTTCCAAACCTTCATATGTTACCCCATACAACCATCTTATGGGCTAACATATGTAGACCTTTTGAGAAGACCTTTCTTTCGGTATGTATTTAGTCTCTTTATCTTCCAAATGTGTGTTGGGTGTTTTTTTTTTACCACTCAACATGTGTTGGAAGGTTGAGACTATTCTACAAGCCTTAAGTTTCAAAATAACAAATTCTTTTTCGCTTCTTTTAAAAGAAATCTAATTTAAATCCTCTCTTAAACTTTCAGAAAATCCCAAATGGCTGGCCAATTGATTTTCTCTTTCGACCGAGAGTTGTCCTCAACTGTTAATGACCAAGGAAGCACAATCATCTTTCGAATGGGATTCAGTACCCTTGAGCTTTCTATGGATGGACATCAGATTGTTAGTTTGGATGCCAGTAAGGAAGTTCCTTCAGTGGTTGAGTTGATTGTGGGATCTGCACCCACCTTGCCAGTGATTAGTGATGATCAGAAACAATCTGAGCCAGTTGTTAAGGCTCCCACTGAAGTCAAGTCTGTTTTTGAAGAAGGATCTAGTTCTGGACTTAACTTTTCTACTAAGAATCAAAAGAAGAACTATTTGAGGGGACATAGAAAGAAGATATCTAAGGCAAAGAGAGTTGTGCCTTTTAAGACTTTAGCTCAAGTAGAGCCTGAGGTTGATGAGGAGCTACCTATTCCTGCCACCTCTCCCCTTCTGAAAGGTAGCCGCTTCTACCCCTTAGCTTCTGCTCAAGTGGAAGAGAGGATAGGTAGGATAGCCTGCTCCCCACCATGCCCGGTAAACTACTCAACTAAAAAGACTCCAAAAGAAATGCATCTGCATAAAATAAGGGATTTGAGAAATATAATCCACACCTGTGCTGCACAATCTGGGCAAACAAAAGAGCAGTACATGAAGCAGTTAAAGGGAGTGATCTCTCATCGCTTCCAAAAAGAAGTGTTAAAAGAAGAGGCGTCTGAGACAAAGAATTTGACTCTAAAACCTGTTAGGAGAAATAAGAAGTATGTCAGACAGCCCGCCACCTCAGTACTAGTTGATGGATACCACTGGGCGCCACACCCTCCTTCTTCCAAGACAGAGGGTATTGTGTTGACTGGGTCTAAGAGAGGCCACCATTCCGTTGGTAGACCCCTGGTACTCCATTCCAAAGCTGTAAGGTTGGCCTCAGTAGTTGTCAAGCCTAAGGGGAATGAAATTCTGAAACATTTGGACATAAAGGGAAAGAGGCCCAAATCCCCTGAGAAGAAGTTTGTCCCGAAAAGAACTAAGTTAGAGAATTTACCACCACCTCCAAGAACCCCAAAGTTCATTCTCCAACTCCAATGAGTCCCAGTTGAATCTCTTCCAGTTTTGATTGAGTCGATGGATGTTCAACCTAGTGCTCCAGTTGATGCAGTAGATAATTCTTTTCTAGTCAGTGAGGTTCCTTATTCAGTGATGATTCCAGTTGATGATCCAGTGGTTGACAGCCAAGATTTATGTGTCATTCCTAGGCTTCCTACACAAAAGTATGAGGACCTTACCCTACCTAATGTAGGAGCTATTTCTCTACAAGCTCCTGCTTCACTTCCTGAGATATATGTCCCTCTCCTTGTAGAGAATGCCACTTCCCCGACTACCGATCTTAGGATAGTCGAGAAGGAAGGAATTGACCTAGATCTTGAGATAGAAGAAGAGCCAGTTATAGAGTCTCAGTCAGATCCTAATTCAAAACTTACAGAAATCATTGCTCTCCCGGATTCTGAAGAGTTGTTTGATATGGCTAAATACAAGGGATACTTACCCCTCAATCCTAAGTCAATTGGGGATAGACCGGTCGAAGAGGTAGTATAAGAGATAAGAAACATTATGTTAAACAAAGAGGGAATGGCTTCTTTTGATCCAGACCTGGATGACCTCCTAGGAGAGGAAGATGATTATGCTGGTAGCGTCTCCATGGTCGAAACGAGAGGTTCCAACAAGGAGGCCGAACCTGGTAGACGCCAACTTGCCAGAGATGATGACCCACAGGTTTGCTGGGTCCGATTCAGATGAGTCCATAAGGGCTAGGGGTGAGGAGCATATTAAAGATTTGGAGAATCAATTGACAACTATGATGTCACAGGTCAAAGAAATGCAAGAAAGGTTTTATAAGTCAGAGCAGGATTCACTTAAGATTCAACAAACGGCTCGAGAGATTGTGGAAAGGGTTAAGAAAATATAATCTACTCCTAAGCCTCCAAAGTCAACACCAGTGATTCCTTCTTTCCTACCAGAGGCATCTCCAGCACCACCTACAGTTCCCCATGTTCCTTCAACTCTGCCCCAGAAAGATATTAAGCAACTGATTGAGGACCAGGTAAGGGAGGCCTTAGCCTTTTCCCAAGGAATCACATATATTCCAAAGGGTTGACCTTACCCCGAAGAATATGATTCAGTTCCTTACCCAAAAGGCTTTGTGCCACCAACTTTTAAAATTTTCACTGGAATAGAAAACCCGAGACAGCATCTAGCCCACTTCAGAGCAAGTTGTTGCAATGCGGAAGAGTCAAATACTCTACTATTTCTCCAGTTCGTAAGTAGTCTTTCCGGCATCGCTTTTGAATGGTACGCCGATCTGCCCAATGGTTCAGTAAAAACTTTTAGCGATCTAGAAAACCTTTTCCTTAAAAGATTTTCAGGAGCGCAATAATGAACCTTTGTGGGCGATCTTGTTATTGAGAAACAAAAGCCAGGAGAGTCTCTGGTTGAGTACATCTTGAGGTGGCAAAACCTCTCAATGAAGTGTGAACCCCAGTTGCAAGAACAACATGCGGTGGAGATCCTCCTCAAGAATATCCACGGCCCTGTTGCTTTTCTCCTGAAGGGTTTCACCATTAAAATTTTTAAAAAACTTCTTAATAAAGCTAGCAATTTGCAGGAAGAGGCTCATAAGATGCCATTCCTACGAGAGCAGTCTAAAGACAAGAAGGGTCCTAGATTGGTTAAAACTTTTGAGAAGAAGGCAATAGTGTCGATAGTTGACAAAGGGAAAAGGCCAATGACTAGTCAACCCAGTGTTCCTCCACCACCGCTGCCATAGCCAGCTCAGAGACAGCCCTTTCAGGTCACTCCTAAGTACACCAGAGATCCTAACTTTTTCCCTTTTAGAGAGAGATTGACAAAACCATATCCATTTAAGAGGAAAGAAGTTAAGAAGATTTTCAGGAGTCTGTTAAAGAAACCAGAGTTTCAGCTGCCAGAGGCCAGGAGGCCTGAGAATGAGAGTAAGAAAGATGATCCCAAGTATTGTCCATACCACCGGATGCTTAGTCACCCTCTTGAAGATTGTGTTGTGTTCAAAGATTGGCTTGAGAGGAACTACACCCAAGGTAACATCATAATACCTAAGGAATACTTGGTCGATCTAGAGAAAGCCTCAATTAAAACTATTTCAGGTAACCCTCTTAACTCTTCTTATTTTGTTGAAGATGGTTGGGACATTGCTTTGTCCCGGGCACTTAAAAAGTTGATTAACAAGTCTTTTCGTCTTTCTCAACAGCTGACTACGATAGCCCAGGCCCCGGGGTGGAAGGTTGACCTGAACGCTTTGCAGGAGGATGTTGAGCCACTTTCCTCTCCAGTAGTCACAGAAACTACTGTTAAATGCTTAAAAGAAAAGGAAGTTGATTTTGTAGAGAGGAAGTGTGTAGATGAGAGATGTATTAGGATGGCGGATGGGGGTGTTAAAACCCTCTCCCCTCTTTTGTTATCTGACTTTTTCTTTGCCCCATCAAAGGCGAAGGGTCAGAGGATGAATAAAAATATTCTTCTGCTTCTATCTTGATGATTAACCATGGAAATGAAATGCAAGTTAATAATTCTCATGTTTTAAATAAAAATTCCGGTGAAGAAAGTCTCAATATCAAAGAGATTGACCTTCCCGAACCAGCTATTCAAGAAGAGGTCGAATGTGAAGTTTTATCAGAAAGTGATTTCCCTCAAATCAATTTTCAAGGAAATCCTATCTTGATAGAACTTTCAGTTTCTGACTCGCTTTAGGGAAGTGATGATCCAACGCCTATGGTGTGTGTAGACACTGCCCTAGTTTGCCCTCTCGAAGATATCGAGCAGGTGCAACTCCGTGGCGGTAAAGTCTTACCCCCTTGGCTTCCCCCTCAGGAGAAAGGCAAGCAAATTCCCTTCGAAGATCTAAATCAAAATTCCCCTCAACAATCAGACTTTCCTTTAATTCCTCCCAGGTTTTGAGTATGTCATTCCTAAGGTTGATTACAATGCTTTAGCCTACCTTAAGAAGTTGCTAGCGAAATTAAGTATTTATGACGCCCTCCTTCTCTCCAAAGAAATGAGTGAGTCTTTGATTAAAGCACTTCTCGACCCCGAGATTTGTTTAACCCAGTTGGATGCAACTTCAAAAGGTGAGGCATTTTACTTCAAAGAGGTTCTTGGAGTTACCTTTTCAGATGAAGATTTGCTCTTTAGAACTGCCGACCATAATCGTCCCCTTAACATTACTATAGATATGGGAAACTTTAAGTTATCAAGAGTCCTTGTTGATCTGGGTGCATCAGTCAACATAATGAACTTAAAGACCCACGCATACCTTAGAGTTGATAATAACAAGCTCTCAATCGATAGGTTAGTGCTTCGTGGGTTCAATGAAAAGGGCGAGAGGGCTCTAGGTTCAATCACCTTACTCTTACAAATATGAGATTTGAAAACTAAAGCTATGTTTCATATAATTGATTCGGCGACATCCTTTAATGCTCTTTTAGGTAGACCTTGGATTCATGAATATAGAATTGTTCCATCTACCCTTCACCAATGCATCAAGTACCAATGAGACGGCATTGAACATGTGATTAAGGGTGATCTGCAACTATTTTCTATTCAGGAAATTGGGATCTATGAAGATGCTACATATTTTGTTCCAAAAGGGTCCTCGTCCCGCTATAAGCTAGAGATCAAAATTGAGGAGAAGTTTGTTGGACAAAAGTCTAATCAAAAGAAAGAAAAAGAAAAAGAAAAATTTGTTGATCAAGAAATGATACAATTAAGTAGTGAAGATGACTCCGACATCATTGTCCTTAGGCCTCCAAACACATTACCTCAAAGAGGTGGGAGGATGGCCTTAAGGGCACGAGGTCGAGGCCATGCCTCATCAGAAAGGAGAACAACACCTGTTTATATTGATTTGGAATCGGATTTCGATGTTGAATCTAAGGACCAAGGCGCTGCTTTCTCCCTCAATTATAAAAATGCAAATACTTCTCCAAAATTTGATCTCACCTTAGAAGAGAACAGTGACATTGAGGGAGAAATTGTAAAGGTGAAAAGTGACGAGCCTGAATTAGCTATGTACGAAAAGCTCAGTAGAAGGATTGAGGCCCTTTCTCTGACCCCACTATCAGCTGGCAGGATTGCAGGGTTAGAAGTTAAAGTGGCCCCCAACCTGAACGGCGAAGTAAAGAAAGTCTAGAAATTCTTTCCTGGCTCCTCCTTCGCAAGGGATGAAAGTGATGTGACCCTTGAGGAGACAGAGTTTAATGAATTAATGGAATTGCCTTTCGACTACTTTCCTGTTTGTGTGAAAAATACTTTCTCTAAAGGTTCAGTACCATATCGATGGACTAAGGGTCAGGCCAGATACCACAAAAATATTTGGAAAACAAAAATTAAGGATAATCTCGAAAGTGGTATCGGCTTTGGAACCGTTAGTTTATTCGATGACTATGCGTATTACCTAATGATAACTTACCATCTTGAATCGTCAAATGTCCCTACAGATCCTTTCTGTGCTCTTGATGGGCTATGTTTGGAGACTTTAGATGATCCCGATGACCTTCAAGTTCGAGATGCACCCCCTGAATTAGAAGAAAAAATTAAATCGACTGCCGATGAATTAAAAGAAATTAACCTGGGAACCGATGATGACCTCCGTCCAATCTTTATACGTGCTATGTTGAGCGAGGGTGAAACCAAAGATTTGATTCAACTTTTATCTGAGTTTACGGATTGCTTTGCCTGGACATATGATGAAATGCCAGGTTTACCTGCTGAGGTAGCAATTCATAAACTTGGAATTCGGCACGATGCCATTCCTGTCAAATAAGCTCTTCGATGCATGCGTTTGGAAATCGAACAACAAGTCATTTCTAAAGTTAAGAAATTGGTCGAAGCTAGGTTTATTCTGATTGTTCGCTAGGGATGTTAAGCCCTATAGAACTGGCCCAAGCTAACCAAGAGGGGGAGTGAATTGGTAATTAAAAATTTCTTTTCTCAAAGAATAAAAATCACAAACTAAAATCACCACAGAACAACAATAATACGGAAATAAAAGTGCGGAAGCAAAAATAAGAACACAGAAATTTATAGTGGTTCGATCAACTCGACCTACGTCCACTCCTTGGAGGCACCCTCCAAGTATTGCACTACAAAACGTGACTCTCCTTTAGCCCACACGGCTAGGCGGAGAAGCCCTCACAAGAACATCCTTTTTGCCACACCCGGTAAGGTAGAGAACCTACCTCCTTTTGCTTCCTCCTGAAGCTGGCAGAGAACCACAACCAAAAGCTAACTCCTTACCTCTACCGACCCTTCCACGGACGAGAAACTCTATACGAAGAAAAAGTAGAACGATCCTTAAAGCAACCCTTGTGAATCTCCTCACAAGCTCCCCCTCACAAGATCCTCTCTCTCTCCCTTTGTCTCTTTCTCTCCTCAAGGTCTTCTCAGGTCAAGGTAGTTGTCAAAGGTCTTGAAAAACATTGAACAAGAGCTCTTAAATAGAAGAGCTTCAAAGGAGCTCATTAATTGCAAGTTGCCGACTATATCATCCCGGCCGATATGGACATCGGCCTGGCCGATCAGTACAAATCAATGAAGATCGGCTAGAGCATCGCCTTGGATGAAAAGCAGGATGATTAAAAATTGGCTTGATCGTCCAGGCCGATCTCACGATTGTGCTGGCCGATCAGTTCAAATCAGAGGAAAATCGTCCTGACAATAGCCCTGGATATGAACTGGTCGATACTTATCGTCCTGAAGTAACTTAAGGTTTTTGACTGGATCGTCCTGGCCGATCCTGCGATCGTCCAGGACTATATGATCGTATCAATCATCCTTAATTACTCCCTTGATTTCCTGAATAATTATGGCATAATTTGTGAAGATCGTCCAGGCCGATCCTAGGATCGTCCTGGCCGATAATTTAAAAATACAGTATACCTTAATTGTCTATGGCGGCAACTTCTTTCTGTTTTGAGCTTATCGTCCTGGCCGATACACGTATCGTCCAGGCCGATATGTTAATGTCAGCTGCCTTAATTAGAAATCCTTATTTAGACTTTCTATTTTAAGCCTGATCGTCCAGGCCGATCCAAAAATCGTCCTGGCCGATATGAGTAAAAATAGAAATTCTAAGTCTCTCAAGTGTGTGTGTGAAGGGTTACTTAGCATCAGTCTCTTTGACCATTACAAGTAGACTCAAGAAGTGAAAAACAAAAGTACAGACTGACTCAACCCTAAACCTACACAATCCTAAACTGGCTTCTTCTTGATCGTCTGATCTTCGATTCCTGAAAAGTTAGAAGCAACAAGCAGTCCAAGAGAAACAATGTTTGTCAATCATCAAAACATAAGTCATGAAAAATAGATTTGCAACAATCTCCCCCTTTTTTATGATGGAAAAACACTACGAAAAAAAAATAGTTAATAGCAAAAATTCAGGATTGATGAAAAAAGAACCTCATAAACTTCTCCCCCTTTTAACATATCAAAAAGGAAGATACAAGAAAGCAAAGCAAAAGAGATCCCTTTCTTTCTTTTTTTTTTTTTTTTTTTTTTTTTTTAACCAAGGCATGAACATGATATAGTATTCCATGTGATTGATTTAAAAATTGGTGAGTTAATGTGTTAATAAGCTCTTCAATCTATAGAATAGTAGAATATCCGATCATGGTTACCCTTAGCTCAGACGTTCTCTTATGATAGAATCGTCTTTTGAAATCAATGACCTAACTCAAGAAATTAATTAGATATGAGAAAAGGAATCCACCCATTACTAGGCTTAAAAAAAATATCATATAAAATAATGAAGTAAAGTAAATTTGTCACAATCGCAAAATAATCGAAGTCAAGCATTTAAAAACCAACACTTCTAAGTTTTAAAAGATTTAAAAAGGGAGAGTAGCTTGCTTTTGAGTGGGCTCATTTTATGCATATTGTCAATTTCATGGCGCTTTGCGCATCTTTTTATAGATTTTTTCAATTTTTGGCGTCTTTGCGCATCTTTTGTTGGCATCATTGGCCAAATTTTGTTGTTTTTGCAAGCTATATTCTCTTTTACAACCTTTTAAAAACAAAGTTGTGAATATATCTTCTCAGATATTAGAGAATAGGAGCACTCTCTCTAACATAAGGAAGAGTTACCACAAGCAGATTTAATAATCAAGGACAAGAGTAACGAGAAATCTTGATGTGACAAAAAGACTTTAAACATTATAAGTATAAGATAGATTTGCTTAAGAAAGCTTAAGAAAAGATCTCAATTCCATAAACAATCTTTAACTTTGAGATAGATTTTTGATTAGAAAAGAAAACTATACCACTAAAATAGGTTAGAGAAAGAGACACAATCACAAAATATTCCTACAATCTAAGAGATTGAGTAGATAGAAACATATTGACTACAAATTTATAAAGGCAATGACAAGGAATATAGTATCATATTAGCGATGTTTTTTTAAAACTAAGTAAAAAGAGACAAAAGGGAAAAATAAAACACAAAAAAAAAAGCTAAATCAATAAAAAGGAAACAAAAACAAAAGAAAATGAAAAGAAAAACAAAAGAAAAACAATTTCATGCATTAATGTCAATCACACCCAACCTGGTCCTTAAAGAGCTGAAAGTATCGAAGGCCAGCGGTTTAGTAAAGATGTCCGCCAGTTGATTTTCAGTTGTTACATGGTGTAACTCAATGTCTCCCTTAGTCACATGATCTCTAATGAAGTGATGCCTAATGTCAATGTGTTTAGTCCTTGAATGTTGGATAGGATTCTTAGAGATGCATATGGTACTAGTATTGTCACAAAAGATTGAGATGATACTTACATGTAATCCTAAATCCAATACCTATTGTTTCAACCAAAGAACTTGGGTCACACAACTTCCAAGAGCAATGTATTCAGCTTCAGCAGTGGAAAGTGCAACAGAGTTTTGCTTTCTACTAGACCAAGAGACCAAAGATTGTCCAATGAATTGACAAGTTCCAGAAGTTCTTATTCTATCCACCTTGCATCCTGCAAAATCAGAGTCAGAAAAACTAATAATCTCAAAAGAAGTGCTATGTCTAGGGTACCAAATCCCTAAGCCTTGTGTCCCCAAAAGGTATTTAAGAATTCTCTTAACAGCAGTCATTTGGGATTCCTTAGGGTCAGCTTGAAATCTAGCACAAAGACAAACACTAAACATGATATCAGGTCGGCTCGCAGTCAAGTAAAGTAAGGATCCAATCATGCCTCTATACTTCTTTTGATCAACAGACTTACCACTTGGGTCCTTATCCAATGGAGCACTAGAAGTCATGGGAGTGTTAATTGGCTTGGCTTTGTCCATCTCATATTTCTTCAAAATATCCTTTATGTATTTTGTTTGATTTAGAAAAGTTCTATCCTCCAATTATTTTATGATAAACCCTAAAAAGTAGGACAACTCTCCCATCAAACTCATCTCAAACTCTCTACTCATTGTTTTAGAAAAATCATCACATATTTTTTTATTAGAAGATCCAAAAAGTATATCATCAACATAAATCTGAACAATGAGTAAATCAGCTCCAACTCATCTAAGAAAAAGGGTGGTGTCTACGCTCCCCTTGACAAACTCCCTCTCTAGTAAGAATGTGCTAAGCCTCTCATACCAAGCTCTAGGTGTCTACTTTAAACCATACAAATGTTTGAATAGTTGCTATTTGAATGATTTATATTTGTGCAACTTATGTAGTTTTGATGATTCCAAACATTATTGTTCAAATGTATAGTTATCTCCTAACAATTTTAGAAGACTTGCTTTTGCTCTTGTGTGTACTAACATTTCAGAAAAATCCGACTCCAGACTACGATAACTTCAAAGCAAATTCAACATGAGATATTTTGTCTATTTGAAGTTTGCACTTTCTTTGATTTAATTTTGAAAGGGAGAGATTGTAATTCAGCGAATAAAAAAAAAACTTACACACACACATAAGGAGATCATACAATTTTATACTGATCGTACAGGACGATTTTTATCATACTGGATGATCCGTCAGTTATCTCCTATAGAGCACTTGGAACGAATAGGAATTTGCTCGAAAAATTTTTCTAAGTCCTATTCGTCCAGGACGAAATTTATTATCATCCCGGACGATGGGTTCTCTGTAAAATTTTTGTCCAGACGAATTTTATCATCGTACGAGGTGACCAGTCCTCTGGAAAATTTTCGTCCAGACAAAAATAAATATCGTACCGGACGATCAGCTCTCTGGAAAATTTTCGTCCAGACGAAAACAAATTATCGTCTGCGGTGATTGGTCCTCTGGAAAATTTTCATCCAGACGAAATAAATAATCGTCCAGGACGATCGGCTCTCTGGAAAATTTTCGTCCAGACGAACATATTTTCGTCCAAACGATTAACCCACTTAGAACAGTTTTCAGCAGTTTCTAGAACCGACCTTGTAATAACCGTTCGTACTGGACGAACCTAGTTCGTACAGGATGATCAGCTGTACGAAGTCATTTCGTACACATATACAAATTGGGTTGTTTCAGATCGTTTAAGTAAAATCATCCAGGACGATCAAGGATCATACCGGACGATCCACTGCGTACAGAATTGAAAATATGCAGTTTTTGGGCAGTTTTTCATATCTTTTGTATAAATAGTCCAAATTAGACTGCCACCCAATCTTTTTGTCATTTGATCTTCGTGCCTCTTGAGAGAATAGCCAAGGAGAGAGTGAAAGAGAGCATTCAAAGGAGGATTCCTACCACTGGAGCGAGAAGCCTTCACTTGGATTACTAAGGTAAGAGTCTCTACTTGTGAAATTGGATTTCTTCACTCTTTTCCTTCTTCCTTCTAGATTCTTGTGAGAATATCAGTCAAGGAGATCCGGTTCTTTGCCGACACTTGGAGAGTGTGAACAGCCGAAGGGTTCTCTGCCTACACTTGGAGAGTGTGAACAGCCGAAGGGTTCTCTGCCTACACTTGGAGAGTGTGAACAGCGGAAAGGTTCTCTGCCTACACTTGGAGAGTGTGAAAAGCCGTAGGGTTCTCTGCCCACACTAGGAGAGTGTAAAAGGACGACGGTTCTCTACCAGCACTGTGGTTTGTGTAAAAGGACAACGGTTCTCTACCGCACCGGGTAGTGGTGAAAAGAGTGTGTTGTAAAGGCTTCTCCGCCTTGCTGTGGGTGCTAAAGGAGAGTCACTATTGGTTTTAGTGCAATACTCAGAGGGTGCCTCTGAGGAGTGGATGTAGGTCTGGTTATAGACCGAACCACTATAAATCTGGTGTCATTTACTTTATTGCTTTTACATTTCCGCACTTTAAATTTCAGTTTAAACAACTCTGTGGTTGAAAAATATTTTTCTACAAACTTTAAAAGAAAATTTTATTTCGGTTCAACTTTATCATTAAGAGGGTTTAAAATTTTTAAAAACTACCAATTCACTCCCCTCTTGGTAGCCGTGGGACATTTACTTAGGCTTAACAACCTAATTATTGGACTCAACAAGTGGTATCAGAGCATAGTTTCAAAATCATAAGTTTGAACTACTTTTTGATTAATGTAGATGGCTACATTTGGAAACCGAAACACACCTGAGGGTTACTCTATCACTAGACCTCCATTGTTTGACAATATTCCTTTTGATTTTTGGAAAACACGCATGTCTATTTTCTTACAGTCACTTGATTATCGCATGTGGATGCTAGTCCAGGAAGGTTACTCAAAACCAACTAGATTAGTTGATGGAATTAGGGTAGAAACACCCTATGCAGATTGGACTATTGAAGAACGTGACTTAGCACAATTAAATGCGAAATGTTTAAATAGATTCTTTTGTGCTTTAAAATCTGAAGACTACATGCGAGTTTCCACTTGTAAAAGCGAAAAAAACATATGGGATAGACTTTGTATTACTTATGAAGGGACAAATGAGGTTAAGCAATCAAGACTCAATATCTTGTTACATGACTACGAATTATTTCGCATGAAACCTAATGAATCTATATCTGACATGTACACAAGATTCACTCAAATTGTCACCTCTTTGCATGTACTTGGTAGGGAATTAACTAATGCTGAAAAGGTTAATAAGATTCTTCATTGTTTACCTACTGCATACGATGCTAAAATTACTGCAATTACAGAGTCTAAAGATCTGAACATTTATTCCATTGACAATCTTCTTGGTTCACTCATTGTTTAAGAGCAAGGAGTAAGTCAAAGAAAGATTGATGCAGGTGAACCAAGAAAGGACAAAAATATTGCACTAAATGTGGAAGAGTCAGAAAGTGAATACTCACAACCTGAGGATGAAGACGATATTGCACTGATGACTAGACAATTCAGAAGCTTTTTAAAGAGGAAGCAGAAGAGACGCCAGCAATTGAATAGAGGCAAGTATAACAGAAATGGCAAGGTTTCTAATGAAGTGATTTGTTATGAATGCAGGAAACCAGGTCATATAAAGACTGATTGTCCAAAACTCAAAGCCACTCCTAACAAGGAGAAGGTAGAGGAGAAACCAATGGTAAAGAAGGGCAAGAAGAAGTTTCAAAAGGCTTTTTGGGCGGACTCAGCTTCAGACTCATCTGAGACTAAAAAAGAAGAAGAAGTTACCAACCTTTGCTTGATGGCAGATAATGTTGAACAATCATATCAAGAAGAGGTATGTGATTTAACCTATAATGAATTGTTTGAAGTTTCTGAACACATGCATGATGCATATAGGAAAATGAAAAAGATGCATGCTAGTTTAGTTTTAGAATTGGAAGAGCTTAAAAAGGAACACGAAATCATTAGGAAAGATCTTGCTTTAATTGATAGCAACCACATGAAACTACTTGATGAATATGATGACTTGAATAAAAATTTTGAGAATTTAAAATCATCCTATGCTGAACTTGAAAAAGAATTTAAGAATTTTAAGGATGAATCTGAGAGCAAAACATATAGAATCAATTATACCAATCGAATCTTGGAGGATATGAATTCATTTTTCAAACTCACTATAAGAGCTCTCGAGGATAATAGGAACCCCCCTAAACTTGAAGATTTTACAAATCCTAAATATTATCCTAAATTCATGAAATCCCTTAGAAGACAATCATATGAAAGAAAATATAGGAATATTTTTCTTAATGTTAAATGTAACAATTGTGGATTTTTGGGACATATATCTCACACCTGCACTTTAAAGATGAAACCTAATTTGGTGTGGGGAACTAAGATGCATAAACCTAGACATATCATACATGCATCTGATTATAAATTTCATAAAGGTGAACCCAAACTAGTTTGGGTTCCCAGGTCTAACATTTGAGAATTTTGCAGGTATACTCTCACACAAGACCTCGTGAGAGTATATGGTACCTGGACAGCGGATGTTCAAAGCACATGACTGGAGATACTGCTCAATTCATAACGCTGGAAGCCAGGAGTGGAGGCAAGGTTACACTTGGTGATAATACCACAAAGAAAGTGGTTGGATCAGGTATGATTGGAAATTTGAAAAACTTTTTCATAGACAATGTTTTATTAGTTGAAGGCTTAAAACATAATTTGCTAAGCATAAATCAGCTATGTGATAAGGGCTATAATGTAAAATTTTTACCTACTAGCTGCATAATTAGCCTAAATGGGAAAATTGTTTTAAATGAAAAAAGGGTCTACAATGTCTACATGCTAGATTTAAATTGTATTCAATCTCCTACTGCCTTTTGTTTGAAAACTGTTTCTGATGAATCATGGCTTTGGCATAGGAGACTTTGTCATTCTAGTATGAAAAATCTTAGAAGAATTACCCAAAAGAATTTGGTGAGAGGAATACCTAAACTAGACTTTACCAAGGACCATCTATGTGATGCATGTCAATTAGGAAAATAAGTGAAGTCCTCTTTTAAGTCCAATAAAGATCTTAGGACCAGTAAACCTTTAGAAATTCTTCACATGGATCTTTTTGGACCTGTAAGCACTATTAGTCTAAGAGGAAAGGTGTATGGATTTGTTATAGTAGATGATTTTTCAAGATTCACCTGGATTAAATTTCTTTTTCATAAGAGTGAATCATTTGAGGAATTCAGAAATTTTTCAACTTGGATACAAAGAAAATTAGGATGTGAAATAATTTCTATACAAAGTGATCATAGAGGAGAATTTGAAAATGAAAGATTTGAAGATTTCTGTAAAGAAAAGGAGATTGATCACAATTTTTCAGCACCTAGAACTCCTCAACAAAATGGAGTAGTTGAAAGAAAGAACAGAACATTAATAGAAGCCGCCCGAGCATTGTTAGCAGAATACTCGCTTCCTAGATATTTTTGGGCTGAGGCGGTTAGCACTGCATGCTATGTTCTGAATAGGGTGAATGTGAGATCAAATTTGAATAAAACACCCTATGAGTTGCTAAAAGGTAGAACACCAAATTTGTCTCATTTGCATGTATTTTGTTGCAAGGTGTTCATACATAATAATGGAAAATTTGCCTTACGAAAATTTGATCCAAAATCAGATGAAGGAATTTTTATTGGATATTCAAGTGTTAGAAAATCTTATAGAGTATTCAACAAAAGAACTTTAGTCATTGAAAAAACCACACATGTTGTTTTTGATGAGAATGGAAACATGGAAGAGCCAAATGTTGTTGAAGAAGAAATTGAAGAAAACTCCCAAAAGATTGATAGATTAAATTTAGAAGAAAATGTGGAAGAAAATTTAGAAAGGGAAGACCCTTTGCCTAGAGATTTGAGATTTTCTAAAAACCACCCAAAGGAATTGATTATAGGTGAACCAAGTGAGGGTGTTAGAATTAGGCGTGGATTAAACAAGGAAGTCAATCATTCAGCCTTTATTTCAACTATTGAACCCACTAACATTGATCAAGCACTTTCAGATGAATTTTGGATATTGGCCATGCAAGAAGAGTTAAATCAATTTGTAAGAAATAAAGTTTGGAAACTAACTACAAGGCCAAAAGATCAAAGTGTTGTTGGAACCAAGTGGGTGTTCAAAAATAAAATGAATGACTCAGGAGTAGTCATTAGAAATAAGGCTAGATTAGTAGCTAAGGGGTATAATCAAATTGAAGGAATTGATTTTGAGGAAACTTTTGCCTCTGTAGCTAGACTTGAAGCAATTAGGGTTTTACTAGCCTTTGCCTGTTTTAAAGGTTTTAAATTGTTTCAAATGGATGTCAAAAGTGCCTTTTTAAATGGGGTAATTGAGGAAGATGTTTTTGTAGAACAACCGCAAGGTTTTGAAAATTCTAAATTTCCAAATCATGTTTTCAAATTAAAAAAGGCATTATATGGATTGAAACAGGCACCTAGGGCTTGGTATGAGAGGTTGAGCACCTTCCTACTTGAAAGATCTTTTGAAAAAGGAAGTTTGGATACAACTCCCTTTTTAAGGAAAATTGGAAAGGATATACTTATTGTTCAAATTTATGTGGATGACATCATCTTTGGATCTTCAAATAAACATCTTTGTGATGATTTTTCTAAAACAATGAGTAGTGAATTTGAAATAAGTCTAATGGGAGATTTAAATTACTTTCTAGGATTTAGCATTAAGCAACTTGAGGAATGTACTTTTCTTAGTTAAACTAAATATATTAAGGACATCCGCAAAAAATATGAAATGGAAAATGCTAAACCTGTTAGTACACCAATGAGTTATTCAGTTCAGTTGGATAAGGACCTTACGGGAAAATCTGTTGATCAAAAGAAATTTAGAGGGATAAATTGATCTTTACTTTACTTGACTGCTAGCCGACCAGATATTATGTTCAGTGTTTGCTTATGTGCTAGATTTCAATCAGATCTAAAAGAATCACATTTGACAGCAGTGAAAAGGATTTTAAGATATCTTCTAAGAACTCAAAACTTAGGAATTTGGTATCCTAAGTTTAGCTCTTCATTTGAAATTATTGGTTACTCAGATTCTGACTTTGCAGGCTGTAGAGTGGATAGGAAAAGCACTTCTGGAACATGTCAATTCATTGGAAATTCATTAGTTTCATGGTCTAGTAGAAAACAAAATTCAGTGGCACTATCTACTACAGAAGCAGAATACATTGCATTAGGAAGTTGTGTGGCACAAGTACTTTGGTTAAAACAACAGTTGATTGATTTAGGATTAACTATAGGCACTATTCCAATTTATTGTGACAATACTAGTGCTATTTGCATTTCCAAAAATCCTATTCAACATTCTAGAACCAAACACATTGATATAAGGCATCATTTCATAAGGGATCATGTATCCAAAGGAGAAATTGAACTCATACATGTTTCAACTGAAAATCAACTTGCAGATATTTTTACAAAACCTTTAGCCTTTGTTACCTTCAGTACTTTAAGAACAAGGCTTGGTGTTATTGATTTGAATGCTTAAACAAAATGTCTTTGCAACATTGATATTTATTTTGTTTTAGTTTTGATTTTGTGAAATTTTGTGTTTTTTAAATGATTTGTTTTTGGATTTATGATTTTGTTTTATGTTTTCTATGCTTTTTGAATATTTTTGTTGATTTTCTTATTTTAAAAAATTCAAAATTAAAAATTTTTTTGGAGGAAATCGTCCAGGACGAAAATGTTTCGTACGGGACGATGTGTGAAGGAACAGTTTGCGCGAATTTTAACCGTTTTGAGAGCAGTTTTTAATTAGATCGTCTATACGATCTGGTGATCGTCCAGGACGAATTTTTTCTCTCTCTCGAACGTCGGGACGATTGAATGCAGCGGTTGAGTGGATAAGACAGTTTTTAATATGAACTTCGTCTGTACGAAATTTTCGTTCGTCCAGACGAACATGTGTCGGTTTGATGTAGGGGACAGTTTTCAAGAGTCATAAAAACGATTTACTTTTTGATCGTCTGTACGAAAATTTTTCGTCTGTACGATCGGTCAAGTCAAAAAGCCTGTACGAAGGGACGCATCGTACGTTGTGTTGATTACGAAAAGCCGTTACATTTTGGACGAATTGGATTGTCTGTACGAATTTTTTCGTCCAGACGAACGATAATTTTTCGTCCAGGACAAATATTTTCGTCCAGGACGAACGTATCGTTTTTCTTTAAATATGAAGGCTTTCAAACTTAACAATCACACTTCCAAACTTCTTTTTCAATCCCTTTCTACATCAAATCAACAATTTCCTCCTCTAGCAAAAGACAAAAGGTTTTGGTGAAGAAACCAAATAAGAATGCCCCAGACAACTTTCTTTCCAAGGCAAATGAGGAATCTTTTCCTCGTTTTGCATCCGTAAAAATCACTTCGTCTCGCATTTTTATCCAAACTGAGTTGAAATTTTGGGTATTGCACCTCTTCGCCTCAACCCAATTTCAGTTCATTCTTTCTCTCGTCCACTTCTACAATAAGCAAACCTACCATTACTTTCTAGCAAACATGAGTTTCAATTCTGACCACTCCACCATTAGTTCTTATGTTTTTAAGTAAAAAGTTGAGATCACTAAGCACGACCTTGGTGCATTTTTAAACTTAAGAACTGAAGGATATAGAGCCCACACCCTAATGTCAGAAACCTCCTTCAAATGGTTTCAAATCAATAGGGTGATTAGAGAAATAGGCATAACCTATCATGTTGATAGAGTCTCCGGTATGACCCAAGATGCCCGAATCATCCAGCATATCCTTAGATCCTCAATTATTCCTAAAGCTGGTGATAGGACTAACATTACCCCTCTCCTTTCTGTTCTAACCTTTTTAATCATGGAAAGACATCCTATTGACGAAGCCCAACTTATCATAGACCATATCTATGGGCTTTCAGAAATAGGACATGCAGATCAGAAGAGGAAGAAGAACATTTCTTTAGGACACTTAATCACTTATATTTTGGAAAAGAAATACAACATAGTGCATCCTGATGAAGAATATGAAGAGCCAGTTTACTATAACGATGCATCATTAAGATTGCTCTTCAAGGAGGAAAAAGAAAAAGAAAAAGCACATGCTAGTGCTTCAGAAGAGGAAGAAGAAGAAGGAGTGCAAGCTTCTGCTTCTCAATCAGATTACCAGAATCTGATTGAGAGATTTGATAGATTAGAGACTCACATTGATCAAAGGTTTGATCAATTTGATGCTCAACTTACGCAGCAGCAACAAGACATTGGTAATATTAAAGATGAAGTTCATGAAATTAATACCAATGTAATGTTGATGGCCTCCTACTTCAACCTTTTTGGCGGCATTCCTCCTCCTCCTCCTCCAGAACAGTAGAAATGTTTTTATGTGTGTTTATTGTATTTTTTTTAAATTTGTATCGTGTCTGTTTTTTTTGTTAAATGTTTGTGTTTATGTTAGTTTTTCTTTTTTTTTAAGTTCAATATATTTTTCTTCTTTTTATGTAATCTATTTCTTAAGTATCAATGAAAGTTTTCTTTTATTAGATTTGTTTTGAAATGTGGTTAATGTTTATGAATTTCATTAGTATTATTTAATCTACATAGTGCTTAAATTCGATTGTAATTTGAGATTATCAATATTAGAAAATCTAGACTTTCTGAATTTATAAGTTGTTTATAACTTGTTGTAATTAGAACTTTTAAATTCATGTCTATTCATTTAGACTACATAAAAGTTAATATTACTATTGCAATTTAGATGTTTCCTTATTTTGTATTTCTATGCTCAAGTGATATTTATGCACCTAGAAATATTTGAAATTTTAGATTATAGATTTTGGAAAGAATTGGTCTCAATTACTCTTGAACATTGTACAAATGTACAAAAATCAAAAGGAATTCGCAAAGATTTGCAAAGTGAAAAAGAGGCACAAAATAAGCACAACCAAGAAAAAATGCACAAAAATGTGCCCCAAAATTTTGAAAAAGATGCGCAAAGCGCCACATGAGGTAATTCTCTTCTTTCAAAATTCGTTCAATCTCTTAATTCAAATTGATCTTATGTTCATTTATATTCTATTGAACTTTGAAATATAGAATTTTTATACATCTCTCTTGTAATGATTTTCTATAGTCAAATGTCTAAATTGAATCATGTCTTTGATAAATTCTTCTTACTTACAATGTTATATCAGTTCTTAAATTGTATGAATTTCTATGATTGACCTAATATCTTTAGTTTAAAATTGCATACCCTATGTCAATCACAATTTAGATTAAATTTTAAAAATGATTTTCATATAATTACTTACATTTCTTGCCTTTTTCTTCTTCACTTTTTGTTGTTGTCAAAAAGGGGGAGAAATTATTGTATTTTCTGTTTTGATTGTTCTGTTTGCAAGTTTTTTTTACTTTGTAGTTGTTTGTGTTAAAATTTTAGAAAAACAAAAATTTTGTTCTTTATGCCTCCTTATTTTAATGTACTCATCAATGCAGGGGGAGTTTAGGAGATAGGAGATTTGTTTAACTTGAAACCATACAAATAATAATTGTTTTGCCATCATCAAAAAGGGGGAGATTGTTTGAATAGTTGCTATTTGAATGATTTTATTTGTGCAACTTATGTAGTTTTGATGATTCTAAACATTATTGTTCAAATGTATAGTTATCTCCTAACAATTTTAGAAGACTTGCTTTTGCTCTTGTGTGTACTAACATTTCAGGAAAATCCGACTCCAGACTACGATAACTTCAAATCAAATTCAACATGAGATATTTTGTCTATTTGAAGTTTGCACTTTCTTTGATTTAATTTTGAAAGGGAGTGATTGTAATTGAGTGAATAAAAAAAAAACTTACACACACACATAAGGAGATCATATAATTTTATACTGATCGTACAGGATGATTTTTATCGTACTGGACGATCCATCAGTTATCTTCTATAGAGCACTTGGAACGAATAGGAATTTGCTTGAAAAATTTTTCTAAGTCCTATTCGTCCAGGACGAAATTTATTATCGTCCCGGACGATGGGTTCTCTGTAAAATTTTCGTCCAGATGAATTTTATCATCGTACGAGGCGACCAGTCCTCTGGAAAATTTTCGTCCAGACGAAAATAAATATCGTACCGGACGATCAGCTCTCTGGAAAATTTTCGTCCAGACGAAAACAAATTATCGTCCGCGGCGATTGGTCCTCTGGAAAATTTTCATCCAGACGAAATAAATAATCGTCCAGGACGATCGGCTCTCTGGAAAATTTTCGTCCAGACGAACATATTTTCGTCCAAACGATTAACCGACTTAGAACAGTTTTCAGCAGTTTCTAGAACCGACCTTGTAATAACCGTTCGTACTGGACGAACCTAGTTCGTACAGGATGATCAGCTGTACGAAGTCATTTCGTACACATATACAAATTGGGTCGTTTCAGATCGTTTAAGTAAAATCGTCCAGGACGATCCAGGATCGTACCGGACGATCCACTGCGTACAGAATTGAAAATATGCAATTTTTGGGAAGTTTTTCATGTCTTTTGTATAAATAGTCCAAATTAGACTGCCACTCAATCTTTTTGTCATTTGATCTTCGTGCCTCTTGCGAGAATAGCCAAGGAGAGAGTGAAAGAGAGCATTCAAAGGAGGATTCCTACCACTGGAGCGAGAAGCCTTCACTTGGATTACTAAGGTAAGAGTCTCTACTTGTGAAATTGGATTTCTTCACTCTTTTCCTTCTTCCTTCTAGATTCTTGTGAGAAGATCAGTCAAGGAGATCCGGTTCTCTGCCGACACTTGGAGAGTGTGAACAGCCGAAGGGTTCTCTGCCTACACTTGGAGAGTGTGAACAGCCGAAGGGTTCTCTACCTATACTTGGAGAGTGTGAATAGCGGAAAGGTTCTCTGCCTACACTTGGAGAGTGTGAACAGCCGTAGGGTTCTCTGCCCACACTAGGAGAGTGTAAAAGGACGACGGTTCTCTGCCAGCACTGTGGTTTGTGTAAAAGGACGACGGTTCTCTGCCGCACCGGGTAGTGGTGAAAATAGTGTGTTGTAAAGGCTTCTCCGCCTTGCTGTGGGTGCTAAAGGAGAGTCACTATTAGTTTTAGTGAAATACTCAGAGGGTGCCTTTGAGGAGTGGATGTAGGTCTGGTTATAGACCAAACCACTATAAATCTGGTGTCATTTACTTTATTGCTTTTATGTTTCCGCACTTTAAATTTCAGTTTAAACAACTTTGTGGTTGAAAAATATTTTTCTACAAACTTTAAAAGAAAATTTTATTTCGGTTCAACTTTATCATTAAGAGGGTTTAAAATTTTTAAAAACTACCAATTCACCCCCCTCTTGGTAGCCGTGGGACATTTACTTAGGCTTAACAACCTAATTACTGGACTCAACAACAAAGCCTTTTTTAATTTAAACACATGATTTGGAAATTGAGAACTCTCAAAACTTGGAGGTTGTTCTACAAACACATCTTCTTTTATTTCCCCATTTAAAAAGGCACTCTTGACATCTATTTGGAAAAGCTTAAATCCATTATAACAGGCAAAGGCTAATAGCACTCTAACGGCTTCCAATCTAGCTACAGGGGAAAAAGTCTCCTCAAAGTCTATTCCTTCTATTTGAATGTACCCCTTAGCCACCAATCTTACTTTATTTCTTACCACCACTCCTGAATCATTCACTTTGTTCTTAAACACCCAATTTTTTCCAACTACACTTTGTCCTTTAGGTCTTTCCACAAGTTTCCAAACATCATTCCTAAGAAATTAATTCAACTCTTCTTGCATTGCTAAAATCCAAAACTCATCAGAAAGGGCTTGGTTAATGGTGGTGGGTTCAGTCATAGAAATAAAGGCAGAGTGGTTCACCTCGTTCCTAAGTCCATGTCTAGTCTTAACTCCACTAGAAGGGTCTCCTAAGATCAAATCCTTAGGGTGACTAGTAGAGTATCTCCAATCTCTAGGCAAAGTGTGTGAAGTTTCTCCCCTTTCATCAAAATTTTTTATTCCTTGGGTGACTCATTCTATTCCTCTATCACTTAGGTGCTCACTCTCCTTCCCCAAATTTTCTAACCCACTTGTAATCTCTCCAACATCATCATCTTCTACTCCATGTTTCTTAGGATCAGACTCATCAAAAACTACATGGGTTGTTTCTTCCACCATCAAAGTTCTTTATTTAAACACCCTAAGAGACTTCCCAACACTAGAATATCCCAAAAATACTTCTTTATCAGATTTAGGATCAAATTTTCCCAAGTGAGACTTCCCATTGTTGTGAATGAAAACCTTAAAACCAAAGACATGAAGGTGGGAAAGATTGGGTGTCCTACCCTTAAGGATCTCATAGGGAGTCTTCTTTAATTTGGCTCTAACATTCACCCTATTCAATACATAACAAGCTGTGTTAACCGCTTCAGCCCAAAAGTATTTTGGAAGTGAATGCTTAGCAAGCATGGCTCTAGCGGCTTCCACCAAGGTTCGGTTCTTCCTTTCAGCTACCCCATTCTGCTGAGGGGTTCTAGGGGCTGAAATATTGTGGCTAATCCCCTTGTCCTCACAAAAATCTCCAAATCTTTCATTTTCAAACTCTCCCCCATGATCCCTATGGATGGTCAAAATCTCACAACCTAGTTTCTTCTGAATCCAAGTAGAAAAAGTTTTTAACTCCTCAAAAGACTCATTTTTTTGTGAAAGAAATCTAATCCAAGTGAATCTCGAGTAGTCATCAACAATCACAAAACCATAGACTTTTCCTCTCAAACTAGCAGTGCTAATGGGTCCAAAGAAATTCATGTGAAGGACTTCTAAAGGTCTAGAGATGCTAATGTCCTTAATGAGGTGAAAAGAGGAGTGAACTTGCTTTCCTAGTTGACAGGCATCTCAAAGGTGATCTTTTGTAAACTTAAGTTTGGGGACACCTCTAACTAGGTCTTTTTGGGTCACTTTCTTAAGGGTTTTCATACTAGCATGACAAAGCCTCCTGTGCCACAACCAAGAATCATCAATCACAGTTTTTAAGCAAAAAGAAGCAGCACATTCAATGTTATTTAAATCAAGCATGTAGACGTTGTTGATCCTCTTTCCCTGCAAAATAGTGTTGTTACTTAAACTTACAATACATGAATCCGCGAAGAATTGCACGATAAAGCCTTTATCACAGAATTGACTGATGCTGAGCAAGTTGTGCTTCAATCCATCTACAAGCAAAATATTTTCAATCATAAGATTCTTGGAATTACCAATTATACTTGCTCCTACCACCTTTCTGGTGGTGTTGTCTCCAAGAGTAACCTTGCCTCCAGTCCTGGACTCTAGTACAATAAACTGGCTAGCATCACCAGTCATATGTCGAGAGCATCCACTGTCCAGGTACCACATACTCTCACGAGGTCTTTTGTGAGAGCCTTCCTGCAAAATTATCAAATATTAGATTTAGGAACCCAAGCAGGTTTGGGTTCCTTCTTATGAAGAGAAGAATGCAATGCATGTGTGATATGTTGTGGATCATGCACCTTAGGTCTCCACACCCAATGTGTACTATGGTGAATCGTGCAAGTGTGTGAGATGTGTCCTAGCATGCCACATGAAAAATATCTAACTTCAGGAAAGGAATTTCTTAAGTGATTTGAGTTATAATGCCTCTTCCTAGGTTTTGGCAATTGATTAAAAGTAACAGTCATCCTAGTTTTCTTATATGCTTCTAAATCATTTTGAAACTTCAAATTTGTGCCTTTTAAAACTTCATTTTCAATCCTCGAATTTTTCTATATCTCCTTAGACTTCTTAAAATCAGATTCAAGTGATGTGTGTGATATTTTCAATGCATCATGCTCTTCAACTAACTCACCATGATTTTTATTTAACTCATCAAATTCATCAAGTAAAGCCATCTGATTTGAATCAATTATTTGATGGTCTTTAATCAAAATTTCATGCTCTTTTTGTAGATTTAAGAATTCTAACTTCAAGCTAGCATGAGTTTTTTTTAATTTCCTATATGATGCATGAATTTTTTCTGAAACTTCAAGAAGTTGATCATAAGAAAGTTCACATACCTCTTCTTGATCACTTTGATCTTTTCCCATGAAACATAAGTTTGTAGTTTCTTCCTCTGGTTCAGTCTCAGACGAGTTAGTACCAGATTCTGTCCAAAAGCTCCTTTGATTTTCTTCTTGTCCTTCCTAGACTTGGCTTTCTCCTCACCTTTTCCTTTGCTTGATTGATCTCTAAGCGTAGGGCAATAATTTTTCACATGTCCAGGCTTCCTGCATTCAAAACAAACAAAATCAGAAGATCCTTTAACATGTTTATGATCCTTACCTTTTCTCCAACTTTGATGATGCTTTTGTTTCTTCCTTAGAAAGCTTTTGAATTGCCTTGTGATAAAGGCAATATCATCGCTTTCAGACCCAGAAGATTCAAAATCTGATTTGTGTGCCTTCAATGTAATTGTTTTCTCCTTTTTCTTCTCACGTGCATCAAGATTTCTTTGATTCACCCCTTGCTCGTAAGCAATGAGTGAGCCAAGTAAGTTATCAATATAATAGGTGTTCAAATCCTTAGATTCAGTGATTACAGTGATTTTAGCATCATAAGACAAAGGCAAGCATCTCAAAATCTTTTTCACTTTTTCATAATTCCAAAGTTCCTTTCCTAGTGCATGTAATGAAGTAACTATCCGAGTAAACCTAGTGTACATATCAAAAATCGATTCATGAGGTTTCATACAAAAAAGTTCATAGTCATGCAAGAGAAAGTTCAAACGGGATTGTTTAACTTCATTAGTACCTTCATAAGTGATGCACAATTTATCCCAAATTTCTTTACCAGTTTTGCAAGTTGAAACACGCATGTAATCCTCAGATTTCAAAGCACAGAAAAATAGTTCAAATATTTCGCATTTAATTGAGCTAAATCTCATTCATCAAAAGTCCATTCAGTAAAAGTAATTTCAGTTTTAACATCATTAATTTCACGAGAAGGTGGAGAATAACCTTCTTGAATAAGCATCCACATGCGATAATCAGTAGATTGTAAAAATGTTGACATGTGAGTTTTCCAAAAATCAAAAGGTAGGTTATCGAATAGGGGAGGTCGGGTAATAGAATACCCTTCCGTAGTGTTACGATTCCCAAGGTTAGCCATAGATCAAATTCAAAAAAATTTCAAACTTAAAATTTTTGAATCCCGCTCTGATACCACTTGATTGTTCGCTAGGGATGTTAAGCCCTATAGAACTTGCCCAAGCTAACCAAGAGGGGGGGTGAATTGGTAATTAAAAATTTCTTTTCTCAAAGAATAAAAATCACAAACCAAAATCACCATAGAATAACAACGATGTGGAAATAAAAGTGCGAAAGCAAAAATAAGAACACAGAAATTTATAGTGGTTCGATCAACTCGACCTACGTCCACTCCTTGGAGGCACCCTCCAAGTATTGCACTACAAAACGTGACTCTCCTTTAGCCCCCACGGCTAGGCGGAGAAGCCCTCACAAGAACCTCCTTTTTGCCACACCCAGCAAGGCAGAGAACCTACCGCCTTTTGCTTCCTCTTGAAGCTGGTAGAGAACCACAACCAAAAGCTAATTCCTTACCTCTACTGACCCTTCCACGGACGAGAAACTCTAGACGAAGAACAAGCAGAACGATCCTTGAAGCAACCCTTGTGAATCCCTTCACAAGCCCCCCCTCACAAGATCCTCTCTCTCTCTCCCACTCTCTCTTTCTCTCTTCAAGGTCTTCTCAGGTAAAGGCAGTAGCCAAAGGTCTTGAAAAATGTTGAACAAGAGCTCTTAAATAGAAGAGCTTCAAAGGAGCTCATTAATTGTAAGTTGCCGACTATATCATCCCAGCCGATATGGACATCGGCTTGGCCGATCAGTACAAATAAATGAAGATCGGCTAGAGCATCACCCTGGATGCAAAGCAGGACGATTAAAAATTGGCTTGATCGTCCAGGCCAATCTCACGATCGTCCTAGCCGATCAGTTCAAATCAGAGGAAAATCATCCTGACAATATCCCTGGATACGAACTAGCCGATACTTATCATCTTGAAGTTACTTAAGGTTTTTGACTGGATCGTCCGGGCTGATCCTGTGATCGTCCAGGACGATATGATCGTATCAATCATCCTTAATTACTCCCTTGATTTCCTAAACAATTATGGCATAATTTGTGAATATCGTTCAGGCCGATCCTAGGATTGTCCTGGCCAATAATTTAAAAATACAGTATACCTTAATTGTCTATGGCGGCAACTTCTTTCTATTTTGAGCTTATCGTCCTGGCCGATACACGTATCGTCCAGGACGATATGTTAATGTCGGCTGCCTTAATTAAGAATCCTTATTTAGACTTTCTGTTTTAAGCCTGATTGTCCAGGCCGATCCAAAAATCGTCCTGGCCGATATGAGTAAAAACAGAAATTCTAAGTCTCTCATGTATGTGTGTGAAGGGTTACTTAGCATCAGTCTCTTTGACCATTACAAGTAGACTCAAGAAGTGAAAAACAAAAGTACAGATTGACTTAACCCTAAACCTACGCAATCCTGAACTGGCTTCTTCTTGATCGTCCGATCTTCGATTCCTAAAAAGTTAGAAGCAACAAGCAGTCCAAGGGAAACAGTGTTTGTCAATCATCAAAACATAAGCCATGAAAAATAGATTTGCAACATATTCGAGAGGAACAATACCCCTCTTGGGTGGCCAGCGTCGTGCCGGTCCGAAAGAAAAATGGTCAAATTCAGATTTGCGTAAATTATAGGGATCTGAATAAGTCATGTCCTAAAGACGAGTTCCCTCTACCAATACTAGAACTCATGGTGGACATTGCCTCCTCACATGCCATTTTCGCATTTATGGATGGCTCGTCGGGTTATAACCAAATCAAGATGGCCCCAGAAGAGGAGAGAAATATTGCGTTCAGAACCCCTATTGGAATCTTTTGTTATAAAGTGATGCCATTTGGCTTAAATAATGCCGGAGCAACCTATCAACGAGCCATGACCCGTGTCTTTGATGACTTAATTCATAATCAAGTTGAGTGCTATATTGATGATTTAGTTGTCAAGAGCAAGGTTAAAGAGGCTCACCTGTATGACTTAAGAGTCATTTTTGAACGGTTATGCCGCTACGATTAGAAAATGAACCCCTTGAAGTGTGCCTTCGGCGTCACCTCAGAGAAATTCTTAGGATTCGTAGTAAGGCACAGCAAAATTGAGATCGGCCCTGCTAAAATTGAAGCCATCTTAAATATGCCATCTCCTAAGAGCCTCACTCAGTTAAGGTCTTTATAAGGTAGATTGGCGTATATAAGAAGGTTTATTTCTAATCTTTCTGGGAGATGTCAACCCTTCTCTATCCTTGCGAAAAATGACGTCAAATTTGTATGGGACTAGAAGTGCCAAAATACTTTCGACGACATTAAATAATACCTTTCTAATCCACCAGTCTTGGCAGCCCCAATTCCGGGAAAACCGTTAATTTTCTACACTGCAGCCTTAGATGAGTCTTTGGGCGCCCTGTTGGCTCAAGTCAACGATGAGGGGAAGGAGAATGCTCTCTATTACCTTAGTCGAAGACTTCTTCCTACTGAAATTCGATACCCTTCAATTGAGAAGCATTGTCTTGCTTTGGTTTTTGTAGCCCAGAAACTGAGGCATTACATGCTTTCCCACTCAATCAGCTTGATTTCAAGAGTTAATCATTTGCATTATCTTATGACCCGGCCTATGTTTTCAGGCCGCTAGCTCGCTGGTCTATGATATTACTGCAGTTTGAGATTACTTTCACTCCCCTCAGTGTTGTGAAAGGACAACCCGTTGCTGATTTTTTGGAAGCACACCCGCTGCCGGCAGATTCTCCTTTGAACGATGATCTACCTCACGAACAAATCATGCATTTGAGGGAATCTTGCAAGGCCGTCTGGGAATTGTATTTTGATGGAGCAGCATCCTCTCGTAGGAATGCAACCCAACAATCTGTAATTCTTGGAAAGGCTGGAGTCGGTCTAATTTTCATAACGCCGGAAAAAGGAATGATGCATTTTTCCTACCATTTATCGGAGCCCTGCACAAATAACGAAGCTGAATACGAAGCTCTGATAACTGGTTTGGATCTTAAAATTCTAATGGAAATTAAAGAGATTAAGATCTTTGGAGATTCCCAGTTAGTGATTAACCAAGTGGCTGGAACTTATAAAGTCTTGAATCCTAATCTCCTAAGATACCACCAGTACACACTTCACTTGTTGGAATTAATTCCTACTGCCATTTTGTATAGGGTTCCCCGTGGAAGCAATTCCGCAGCGGATGCCTTAGCAAAACTCGCAAAGGAATTTGCATGTCTTGAGGAGGATTCCATCCCTATAGAGATTCAGGGTCGTAAAGCCCTCTCTCTTATAGATTTGGAACACATTGGTAAGACTCCCCTTCCGATCCTTTCTTCCTCTGCGACAACCAACGAAGAAGGCGATTGGAGATAACCCTTAATCAATTACCTTAAAGAAGGGAAGCTTCCCCAGGATAAATCACTCTCCAACCAGATTATGAAACGTGCCCTATCATACGCACTAGTCAACAATTTATTGTACCGTCGGTCCTTCGATCACATGTGGCTGCGCTGTTTGGACCAGCAAGAAGCCCTGAAGATTTTTAAAGAGGTTCATTCAGGACTATGCGGTGCACATCAATCAGGTCCAAAAATGAAACTGAAGATTAAAATACTTGGATACTACTGGCCTACAATGATTGATGATTGCATGAATACTGCAAAGCACTGTCATCAATGTCAGGTTCATGGTGTGGTTTTACATCAGCCGCCTAATGTGTTACACCCTACGATAGCCTCGTGGCCCTTCGAGAGTTGGGGCACAGACATCATTGAGCCGATTGACCCTCCCTCTGCGAGAGGTCATCGTTTCATATTAACAGCGACTGATTACTTTTCAAAGTGGGCGGAAGCAATTCTCCTACGCAATGTGACATCACCCCATGTTTTAAAATTCTTTCGTGACCATATCGTATATCGATTCGGCGTACCCCGCAGAATCATATCCGATAATGGGTCCGCATTCAAATATACAAAAATCAACAGTTTTGTAAGACGCCATAATATTGATTGGAGATACTCGACGATCTATTACCCTTGGGCAAATGGATTAGCCGAGGCCTTCAACAAAAACTTGGTACAAATTGTTAAAAAAACCATTGATGATAATAAACGACAGTGGGATGAGCGGTTGGTGGAAGCTTTGTGGGCTTATCGTACCACTTATAGAACCCCGACCCAATCCACCCTGTTTGCACTAGTGTATGGATCTGAGACCGTTCTACCCTTGGAAATACAAATCCCTTCGCTCAGGATTGCAGTTCAGAATCAAATTACAAATGAACAAAATGCAAAACTGTGATTAGAAGAGCTCGAAGGCCTTGAAGAGCGACATCTCCAAGCTCAACAATGTTTAGAGTTATATAAGTCCCGTATGGTTCAAGCCCATGATAAGCTAGTGCAACCTAAGACCTTCCAAGAAGGAGACTTTGTGTTGGTCCTTCGGAGGCCTATCTTAGCCCATCGAAAGTTGGGAGGCAAAATTGAACCTACGTGGGAAGGACCCTTTATTATAGAGACTGTCTACGAAGGAGGCTCGTATCAGTTAGTAGATTGTAAAGGAAACCACCCAATGCTACCTGTCAATGGGCGTTTCCTTAAGAAATACTATGCTTGATGTATCTCATCTTATCAATTAATAAAATTTCCCTTTCTTGATTCACAACTAGGTTCTTTTTTAAGTTCTTTCACTTTTTAAAGCTCTTCGCCATCTCCTTAGGGTCGGATCGTCCCCTCCCTTAGGATCGCACCTGCTAGTGGTGGAGTACGCCCTTCGTGGCACCACCCTGGCATTTGACTTGGAGATTAGTGGTGGAGTACGCCCTTCGTGGCACCATCCTGATTCCCATTTGCTAGTGGTGGAGTACGCCCTTAGTGGCACCATCCTAGTTTGCCAGCTTCGGTCCTCTGTGTGGAGCAAGTTTCCTCCTCACATGACCATTCGCTAGTGGTGGAGTACGCCCTTCGTGGCACCATCCTAGTTTACCAGTTTTGGTCCTCTGTGTGGAGCAAGTTTCCTCCCCACATGACCATTTTCTAGTGGTGGAGTATGCTCTTCATGGCACCATCCTAGTTTTCCAGTTAATCTGTCCATTAGGAGTAAGTCTTCTATCAGCATCCTATGGACCTAAGGTTGGGTGATGCCCTTCCTTAGACCCAAAGCTAGGTATTCCCTACTTTGGTCTCCAGTTAATCTGCCTATTTGGAGTAAGTCTTCTATCAGCATCCTATAGGCCTAAGGTTGGGTGATGCCCTTCCTTAGACCCAACGTTAGGTATTCCCTATCTTGGTTTCCAGTTGATCCGTCTACTAGGAGTAAGTCTTCTATTAGCATCCTTTAGACCTAAGGTTAGGTGATGCCCTTCCTTAGACCCAAAGCTAGGTATTCCCTACTTTGGTTTCCAGTTAATCTGTCAATTAGGAGTAAGTCTTCTATCATCATCCTATGGACCTAAGGTTGGGTGATGCCCTTCCTTAGACCCAAAGCTAGGTATTCCCTACTTTGGTTTCCAGTTAATCTGCCTATTTGGAGTAAGTCTTCTATCAGCATCCTATAGGCCTAAGGTTGGGTGATGCCCTTCCTTAGACCCAAAGTTAGGTATTTCCTTCCTTGGTTTCCAGTTGATCTGCCTTTTTGGAGTAAGTCTTCTATCAGCATCCTATAGGCCTAAGGTTGGGTGATGCTCTTCCTTAGACCCAAGGTTAGGTATTTCTTACCTTGGTTTCCAGTTGATCCATCTACTAGGAGTAAGTCTTCTATCAGCATCCTGTATGCCTAAGGTTGGGTGATGCCCTTCCTTAGACCCAAAGCTAGGTATTCCCTACTTTGGTTTCCAGTTAATTTGCCTATTTGGAGTAAGTCTTCTATCAGCATCCTATAGGCCTAAGGTTGGGTGATACCCTTCCTTAGACCCAAGGTTAGGTATTCCCTACCTTGGTTTCTCCAATTTCCTTGTCTAATAGGTGTAAGCCTTCCATTAGCATCGTATAGGCTTGATGTTGGGAGATCACCTCCCTTCCACCCTTAAGATTCTACTTCTATTCGGTCAACGCCAATGTGTGCAGCAGAAGTTCCTTCTACCACACACATTGGGGGTCTATTTGTTGACCTCATTTTTGTATGAGGTCACTAAGGCCCTTCCAAACCCCAGATTAATTCTAGATCCCAGGATCTACTCTAGATCTTAAGGTCCTTTCCTAGAGCCAGACCGTATGATCCATTCTAGAGCCTAGGATTCCCTTAGACCCTAGATCTTAGAACCCCTCTAGATCTAAGGATCAATCTAGACTCAAATCAATCCCTACCCTTGATCAACTTCAACCTCAAATCAATTCCTACCTTTGATCAACTCCAACTTCAATTTAATCCCTACCCTTGATTAATTTGAATCTCAAGCTTCATTCAACTCAAATCCCAATTAATTCAAATTTTAAACATACCCAAATTTTGATTCAATCCACTTGAGAAATTAAATTTCAATTTAGACTTTGATTCTACCTTTGATCTAGCCTTAACCCTATCCATTCATTAACAATCACCACATTATTGTAGATGATTTGGATACTCCAATCATTCAAATTTAAGATCCAATCCAAATCCAGAAATCCAGACTAAAATCCAAAGTCTTAAGGCTCTGTCCTAAAGACCTTTTTCAAAGATTTTTCAAATATTTCAAAACCCAGTCAAATGGCCTCTGATTCAGGGTCTATCACTTACAAAGTGATAAGTCATGTCTCTAGAGGATACCCTCCAATTTTGAGCCCATTCCTAGGTCTCTAACCCCAGAATTTGAATTAAAATCCAAAGGCTGTAAAACCTTAAAATATTTACAGCCTATGCCACTGGACCTAACCCCTTGAAGAGTTTGATCTTGGAGCCTTTATCAAAGCCTCCAATCACTTCCAAACCCTTGATTGCAACCTATTGAGCAGTAAACTGCATTTTTTTTAGACCCATTTTTGACCCTAGTTGACCAATGGGTCAAGATTGACCAAAATACCCTTATGAGATTTCAAATGCCCATTTCAACTCAAATCAATTCCAAACTCTTTGAAACCACTTTCAATGAATTTCAAATATCAAACCCAACTTGTTGAACGCAAACCCAGACCTTGGGTCAACTTGGTTGACCAAGTCAACCAAGTTTGACCCATTAACCCATATACCCCTCCTCTTTCAAATTTTTGAACCAAGTCCATTCCAAGTCCTTTGAATGAATGGGATGACCCCTTGGATACCCAAGAGACCCCTCTTGGAGACCCAAGCCTTGGGATTACTTGGGTTAGCCATATGGCTTGACCCAAGTGACCAAAGAGAGGCCTCCCTTGAGCCATCTTTTGATCTTAATCAAATTGAATTCAAATCAAGGTGCCATTGAGTTCCCATTAACTCAATACACCTTCCTTGACCAGCCTAACCCCTGGGCTTACTTTGGTCAAGAGTTAGGCTAACCCAAAGTGCCCAAAATCACTTAGGATTGGGCCAACTATCAACCTAAGCCAAATTGAACTTGATCAACACCTCTCCTAGGTGGCCCTAGGTCCAATACACTTCCTCCAGCCAGCCCATGCCTTGGGCTAACTTGGGTCAAGAGTTAGGCTATCCCAAAGTAGCCAAAAACACTTGGACAAGAGCCATCTTCCAGCTCGAGTCAAATTGGACCCAATTTCCACTTGCATTGGGTGCACCAGACCCAGACCCACTTCCCACCTCAAGCCCAGAGTCTGGCCTGACCTGGGTTGAGCCCAAATCGACCTGAACCGAGCAGATTTGGATCAACCCAAGCCAACTTTTTACCCAGACCAAATTGGATCCAATTGTCACCTGTATTGGGTGCACCAGATCCAGACCTATCTCCCATACCAAACCCAAGGTCTGACCTTACCTGGATCGAGCTCAATTCGACTTGAATCGAGCAGGTTTGGGTCCAATCCAGCCACCAGTCCGATCCAGACCTCCCTAGGCCAAATCTACTTCACCCTTGGCTCCAGCATATCCCCATCGGCCTCCCCCAGTCAACCCGACCCAGACCATGGCCAACAGCTGTCGGAGCCAATGGAACTTGATCTCCGGTGGTGCCCCCAGACAATTCCTAGCTCAAGGCTACTGTCCACCAGTTTGATCCCCACGATCTCCCCTGGACGTCACCATCGTCCACCTGGCAGCGATCTGAGCCCTCTCCAGCTCAATCCTGGCCGTCCAAGCTCCCGAAAGGTGGCCAAATACCCTTGAGCTCACCAGACCTCCAGAGGCATTAGCATTCGCTCTCAATCGATTCCCAGAACTCATTCAAACTCCCAGACGCTTCCTCCGAGCTCCCAGATCGATCCCTCCTTCCGTTCGAGCAAGCGCCCGTGAAAGCCTTCGGCGTCCCTCTCGAAGTCGCACTTTCGGCCATCCTCCGATCCCGACGTATGAAGGAGAACTATTTTCCACCATTCCCTGAAGCTTCCTGATAGAGAAGCTCATTCGTTGAGGCCTTCTCTGCGGTAATCTCTCCATCCCGAGCTCCCTAGCTAGGTAGTCTGGTCAAGTGTGAAGGAAACCTTCACCCCAACGAATTTCCATCGTTGGATTGAAGGTTCCCACCATCCTGATCCTCCCTGTGAAATTTCATCGAAGTTCGTCTGCGGGATCGCCCGGATCAAGCCAGAGAAGCCCTGCGGTCTTGGATACGAGCGGGAGGTTGAAGACGAAATTTCAGCCGTTGATTTCGATCAATGGCTCGGATTTAATCACGCGGTATCGGAGCGCTATTAATCCCAACTGTTTGATCCGCCATCCAAAGGATATGGTTAACCCAGCCGTTAACCGTTAGTGCCAATCATTGCCTGGCGAATCGACGCGCGGCGCGTGTCAACGGCTGCTGACTGTGTAATTGCCGGATTAATAAATCTAGAAATTCAAGGGAACTTCAAAAATTAATAACTCCCTGCACACTTGTCCAATTAAGGTGTTCTTAGGCTCATTGGAAAGGTCTCAGAGAGCTCTATAAAAGTCCTATGGTTCCAGACCATGGTTAGATCAGTCTTAGGCTTAATTTCAATTTGAGCATTTTATGTATTTCTTTAATTACTTTTTAAATACATGTCCTTCAGGTCTGGAATTTTGGGAGATTGAAATTGGACATGTTTCTGACATGTCCAAATTTTATCTCCCCATTTTAAGTTGTTCAAGGGCTTTTTCCCTAATTTTTAAGTTTAAGGGTCATGGTTTGACCCTTAAATTCAAAAGGGGATATAGACCTATCCAATGGGATTTAGGGTGTGATTTTTGGTGTGCTGATGATGTGTAAGATGAGGAGTGTAGAACCACTGATTTTTCCCCAATCCAAGCCTAGGATAGACCCCCATAGTGATTTGAAGGTGACATAGAGCTCACCTTGGGTGGTTTGGTTAACCACTATAGAGTACTCCATTTGAGCTCAAATTTGGTGGGTTTAGTCCTTAGGTTGAGGTGATCCTATGGTCCAAATTTCATCAAATTTGGAGTTCATTTGGTTCCCCAAGTAGGAGCCTCAAAAAGCCTTCTTAAAATGGCCTTAACTCTGATTAATTGATAATGAACCATCCTTAGCTTGTAAAATCCATTAAAATGTCCTTAATTATCTTTAATTAATCCCTTAACCAATAAGAATTGAAACCCTCTTAAATCGGTTCCTAGATTTGTCCTAGCTTGATCCTTAGGTAATTAGGGTTTAACAAATTTTGATTAATCTTAAAAATCCTAAAATTCCAAAAAGGGCTCTAAACACTTATTGATCTTTCCTTGGGTCATTTATTACCTTTGGAATTGGTTCCAAGGAGTTTAGGGCTCATCCAGAGTTCAAACCCTTAAAGCAGACCCCTTAGTCGTAGTAATTTAATAATCCCTACGAATGTGTAAAATTTCTATAATTCACTATTAATTATAGAAAATATTTGATTAATCAACTTAGTGGTTAATGACTTCAATTAGAATCTATCATTCCTTAAAACTTTAAGCCTCCATAATTTAGTTAAAACCAAGGACTCAACATCTTAGGTTACCTTAGGTCAAAACGGGCCATAACTTCTAAAAATCATAACTTTTCGTAGAAAACTCCAAATTGAGTGTACTACCTGTCTAACAACTCATAATTAGGTCTAGTATTTATTGAAAATTTGAAACCCTTAATATTAACTTTAATTTTAAAAGTCAAGTTTTTACCTCCTAGTTAATGTATCAGGATAATCCTTTAAAACCCAATAATTTTTCTAACCTCTAAAATCCTTTTAATAGGTCATTAAAATTCTCAACCAACCCATTAAAATCAGTAATTAATTCCCCTAATATTAATTTACTCCTTTAATTTTAATCTATTTAAAATAACTTAATTAACCCCGATTGCTACTGGGTAACCCAGGCCTACGAGGCTATTAGCTAAGCCCCAAGGAAGGTGAAATAAACTTTACGGCCTCGGTGTGAAATAAAGGTAGCAGTCAATTAACTCTTAAAATACATTTAACTAAAATTCCTAATTTATTAATATTTAAAGTTTAACTTAAATCTCCCTCTTAGGCCTTAACAAATCCAAAACTTTAGATAACTTTAACTAATCACCCACCTTAGGATCTATCCCTACCACACGACCTTCTACACACACTTTAGATGATGTGCTAGGACAACCAACTCTATATCTAGGTTAGGCCGGTCTTTACTTTACTGCTGTGTGTCGGATTTTTCGTGGTTTTCACTACATGTTGTGGATGAAATTGCTTTGCTGTATTTGCTTACTTTTCTGCACTCTGTGGATGGATTGATGTGTTTGGCGACTAGATTACCCTTAGGTTAGGTACGATCTGGATGTTCACATAGTTTGCAGGTGGCCACGCTCATGCAGGGCAGTAAAAAGGGGGGGGGGGGTAAGTTTATAATAAATATCAATTATTATAAATGCTTGCATAAGTGCTTCAGCTGCTAAAGCCCCCAAATAAAAAGAGCGTGGCCAGTGTGTTTTACTTCCTTTTTGCACATATATAACTACTTGGGAATAATTACTTCTTATTTATTAACTACTTAGGATAACCCTACAGGTGAGTCTAGATTTTATTTTTGATGTAAATGTAATTTGTATAATTGTCAAGTGTTGTGAAAGTTAATTTTGAGATGGGATACATAGATCCAAAGCTTGGATTCCAAAGAGGAAAGGATGCCCTTTTGGGAAGAATTCCTTCTTCCATTTGGAAATCCAAATTTATATCACACTTCTCTTATATCCAAAGAGAAAAGAGTGGTTTTCCCCTTAAGGGGGAGGTGCCCTCTTATCCATTTGGGTAGTTCGCTACGAAGAATCCAAGGAGTTTGAAAGAAAGGAGTCCAAAGAAGGGCAATACTGAAGACTTGAAGATTGAGAGTATCCCACTCAAAATTACTTGCGTCATTATTAGGCTTAGAATTCGGGTTGTTGTCAGTGGTGCCCGGCCACTTTACTTTCTGCAAAACTCTGGTTTGTAATAAGCATGACAACTTTGTTTATGGATATTTATTAATTAGTTAATATTTGATGTGATGAATTGATTGCCTTTAGGATTGCTTATTTTTCCTAGTTTTTTGGCGATTGTGTGCCGCTTTTGTTTTGTCCTGGATACGTGAGACTCGTGAGGGTGTGAAAGTTTTATACTCATAATTTTAAAAGTTTAAAATTTTAGTAAGTCTAAAAAACATAGAAAGATAACGAATCTAGGGAATTAGCCGGGGATCAACCCCGGGGTTGCATGCATATTACTGCATTACTCTTCTCTTGTTTTAGACCCTTTCCCGCCTGCGGGTAAAGTCCGAATAGTCTGACCTATGAGGATGAGGTGCCGGATCTGGGGAAGCTCAGTCTTCTAAAGAATTATTTTGTAAGCCTGTTTTTAAAATTTCAAGCAGATTTGATTTAAGGTTGTTAACTAGCATGCATTTCATTAGAAACAAATTAAAAGAGTCAAAATTTTAATTTCATAGTCCTTAGCATTTTGCACCCAACATAAGTCAAAGGGGCCAATTAGGAAAATTTCTAGATGCCCGCCCCAATTCTCCAAAACTTTAAGTACAACATCCCTACCACTCTTTCATAAAAGACTGGACTCATCTCTTTTAAATCGACTAGGTAGTTAGCTGGCTCCCCAATCCAGGCCGGGGTAAGTCCAGGTTTTGCACCGCATTAGTTAGGATCGGATGACTGTGGTCCAGTGTCCAAAATAGATTTAGGATCCAGGGCAGATCTTTGATTATAAGACCCCAAATTTCGAGAATATAATCCCAAATTTCTAATAAAATGCTCTAATCAAATTAAATTTCCTTTCAATCCTAAAATATAAAGCCCAACACTAAGATTAAGTTGGGACACTTTCGGATGGTTCTGAAATCTCAAAGTGTCCCCTACCTCTCTTCCTTTGATTCTATTAATAACTGTTCAATTTTGATCCACTCCCCTTTGATTTTCCAAAATATTCTATTCAATTTTTTTTGATATCACTCATAGAAAATCTAACAAAATTTTGTTCTTATTTTAATCGAGAGTTTTCGTAGGGGACTCTGCCTCCCTACGATGTAATTAACTACGAGGGCTTGCGCTCGTAGGAGATTTGGAACCCCACACAGCTGATTTCAAAATTAATCTTTTTAAAAAACCCTCTTAGATTTCTTTGGGAAAAGTCAAAAATGATTGTCATTATCATATTAGAAGAATTATCATTGAAAGGTGATACCTCCCTTTGGGGAGATACATCCTTCTTTGATAAGGCTTTGGATATGAATTCGGCAATCACACTCCTTGAGTATCATAACTAGATTATTTAGTTGAACTCTACCTCGTCCCCTCGGGGCCGTGTCGAGTTCTCTTTAGAATCTATCCGCGATATTCAAGACAAATTACATAATTCTAAGCCAGAACATCGTTGTGGAATTTTATTTTCTCCATTCGGGGAGATATACTTTTTCGAGCGAGTTGATTCGACTTCTAGAATTAGAATTAAATCTCAATTTCAAAATTCTCAAAGAAAACTAATATTTTCAAAACCTGTTTTCAAAATTACACCAACACACACACCTGTACTTTGAAGATAAAATCTCATTTGGTGTGGAGACCTAAGATTCATAAACTTAGGTATATCATACATGCATATGATTATAAATTTCTAAAAGGTGAACCCAAACTTATTTGGGTTCTCAAGTCTAACATTTGATATTTTTGCAGGGACGCTCTCACACAAGACCTCGTGATAGCATATTGTACCTGAACAACGGATGTTCAAAGCATATGACTGGAGATACTGCTCAATTCATAATGCTGGAAGCCAGGAGTGGAGTTAAGGTTACACTTGGAGATAATACCACAATGAAGGAGGTTGGATCAGGTATGATTGGAAACTTGAAAAAAAAAATAGATAATGTGTTATTGGTTGAAGGCTTAAAGCATAATTTGTTAAGTATAAGTCAGCTATGTGATAAGGGTTATAGCGTAAACTTTTTTCCTACTAGCTGCATATTAAGTATAAATGGTAAAGATGTGTTGAATGGAAAAAGGGTAAACAATGTCTATATGTTAGATTTAAATTGCATTCATACTCCTACTGCCTTTTATTTAAAAACTGTCTCTGATGAGTCATGGCTTTCGCATAGGAGACTTTATCACTCTAGCATGAAAAACCTTAGAAAGATTACCCAAAAGAACTTAGTAAGAGGTATACCAAAACTAGACTTTAATAAGGACCACCTTTGTGATGCATGTCAATTTGGTAAGCAAGTGAAGTCCTCTTTTCAGTCCAATAAGGATCTTAGGACTAGTAAACCTTTGTAAATCTTAAGCATGGATCTTTTTGGACCTGTTAGCACTGTAAGTCTAGGAGGGAAGGTATATGGATTTGTTATAGTAGATGATTACCCAAGATTCACTTGGGTTAGATTTCTATTTCATAAGAGTAAATCATTTGAGAAATTTAGAATTTTTTCGACTTGGATTCAAAGAAAATTAGGGTGTGAAATTATTTCTATACAAAGTGATTATGGAAGAGAATTTGAGAATGAAAGAGTTGAAAACTTTTATAAAGAGAAAGGAATTGATCACAATTTTTCTACACCCAGAACCCCTCAGCAAAATGGGGTAGTCGAAAGGAAAAATATAACATTAATAGAAACCGCCCGAACAATATTGCCAGCATACTCACTTCTTAGATATTTTTGGGCTGAGGCGGTTAGCACTGCAAGTTATGTTCTGAATAGGGTGAATGTGAGATCCAATTTAAACAAAACACCCGATGAGTTGCTAAAAGGGAGAACACCTAATTTGTCATATTTGCATGTTTTTGGTTGCAAGATGTTTATTCATAATAATGTAAAATCTGTCTTAGGAAAATTTGATCCAAAATCATATGAAGAATTTTTTGTTGGATATTCAAGTGTTGGAAAATCTTATAGGGTATTCAACTAAAGAACTTTGTTCATTGAAAAAACCACACATGTTGTATTTGATGAATCTAGAAATTTGGAAGAGCCAAATGTTATTGAATATGGGATTGAAGATAACTCCCAAAAGATTGATAAAATAAATTTGGAAGAAAATGTGAAAGAGAATTTGGAGATAGAAAACCCTTTGCCTAGAGATTTGAGATTTTTTAAAAACCATCCAAGGGAATTGATTATAGGTGAATCTAGTGAGGGTGTTAGAACTAAGCGTGGATTAAACAAGGAAGTTAATCATTCAGCCTTTATTTCAACTATAGAACCCACTAATATTGATAAAGCAATTTCTGATTAATTTTGGATATTGGCCATGCAAGAAGAGTTGAATCAATTTGTAAGAAATAAAGTTTGGGAATTAACTTCAAGGCCAAAAGATCAAAGCATAGTTGGAACTAAGTGGGTATTCAAAAATAAAATGAATGACTCAGGGGTAGTCATTAGAAATAAGGCTAGATTAGTTGCTAAAGGGTATAATCAGATTGAAGGGATTAATTTTAAAGAAACTTTTGCCCCTGTAGCTAGACTTGAAGGAATTAGAGTTTTGCTAGCCTTTGCCTTTTTTATAGGTTTCAAATTGTTTCAAATGGATGTGAAAAGTGCCTTTTTAAATGGGATAATTGAAGAGGATGTTTTTGTAAAATAACCTCCAGGTCTTGAAAATTCTAAATACGCAAATCATGTTTTCAAATTGAAAAAGGCATTATATGGTTTAAAGTAGGCACCAAGGGCTTGGTATGTGAGGTTAAGAACCTTCCTACTTGAAAGATCTTTTGAAAAAGGAAGTGTGGACACAACACTTATTTTTAAAGAAATTTGGAAAGGATATACTCATTGTTCAAATTTATGTAGATGATATCATTTCTGGATCTTCAAATAAAAATTTTTGTGATGATTTTTCTAAAACAATGAGTAGTGAATTTGAGATGAGTCTAATGGGAGACTTAAATTACTTTATAGGCTATAGCATTAAGCAACTTGAGGAAGGTACATTTCTTATTCAAACTAAATATATTAAGGACATCCTCAAAAAATATGAAATGGATAATGCTAACCTTATTAGTACACCAATGAGTTCGTCAGTTCAGTTAGATAAGGACCTTAAGGGAAAATTCATTGATCAAAAGAAATTTAGAGGGATTATTGGATCTTTACTTTATTTGACTGCTAGCAGACCAGATATCATGTTTAGTATTTGTTTGTGTGCTAGATTTCAATCTGATCTAAAAGAATCACATTTGACAGCAGTGAAAAGGATTTTAAGATACTTACTAGGAACTCAGAACTTAGGAATTTGGTATCCAAAGTTTAGCTCTTCATTTGAAATTATTAGTTATTCAGAATCTAATTTTGCAGGCTGTATAGTGGATAGGAAAAGCACTTCTGGAAAATGTCAATTTATTGCAAAATTCATTAGTTTCATGGTCTAGTGGAAAATAAAATTTAGTGACCTTATCTATTGTAGAAGCAGAATACATTGCACTAGGAAGTTATGTGGCACAAGTATTTTGGTTAAAACAAAAGTTAATTGATTTAGGATTAACTATAGGCATTATACTAATTTATTGTGATAATACTAGTGCTATTTGCATTTCAAAAAATCCTATTCAACATTCAAGAACAAAACACTTTGACATAAGACATCATTTCATAAGGGATCATGTATCCAAGGGAGAAATTGAACTTAACCATGTTTCAACAGAAAATCAACTTGCAGACATTTTTACAAAACCTTTAGTCTTTGATACTTTTAGTACATTAAGAACTAGGCTTTGAGTTATTGATTTAAATGCTTAGATAAAAATGTTTTTTCTGCGAAATTGATATTTTGTTTTTGTTTTTATATTCATTATTTTGTTTTGTTTTGTTGTTTTGTTTATTTTTGGTGTATATTTAAGTGTGTCTTGTTTATTTTTATTCGTTTTTATTTTGAGTGTGAAAATGAAAATTAGTGGTCATCATCGTCCGGGACGAAAAATTTTCGTACGGGATGATGTGTGCAAAATGACAAACTGCATGATTTCGAACCATCTTAAGAGCAGTCTTTAATGTAGTTCATCTGTACGATCATCATGATCGTCCGGAACAAAATATTTTCAAATGATGGGACGATTGAATTCATCGGTTGAATGGATAAGATAGTTTTTATTATGAACTTCATCCGTACGAACCTTTTGTTCGTCCAGACTGTTAGAATAGTTGCTATTTGAATGCTTTTACGTTTTTTGCAACTTGAATAATTTTGATGATTTCAAACATTATTGTTCAAATGTGTAGTTATCTCCTAACAATTTTAGAAGATTTGTATATGCTCTTATGTGTACTAACATTTCAGGAAAATCAGACTCTAGACTACGATAACTTCAAATCAAATTCAACATGAGATACTTTATTAATTTGAAGTTTGCATTTTTCTTTGAATTAATTTTGAAATGGAGTGATTATAATTGAGTGAATAAAAAACATACACACACACATAAGGAGATCATAAAATTTTATACTGATCGTACTGGACGATATCTTATCGTACGGGACGATCAGACAGTTATCTTCTATAGGGCACATGGAATGAATAGGAACTTGCTCGGAAAATTTTTTCTAAGTCCTATTCGTCCAGGATGAAATTAATTATCGTAACAGACGATTGGTTCTCTGTAAAATTTTTGTCCAGACGAATTTTATTATCGTACGTGGTGACTGGTCCTCTGGAAAATTTTTGTCCAGACGAAATTAAAATATCGTCCAGGACGATCGGGTCTCTGGAAAATTTTCGTCCAGACGAAAATAAATTATCGTCCGTGGAGATTGGTCCTCTGAAATATTTTCGTCCAAACGAAGTAACAATCGTCCAGAACGATCGGGTCTCTGGAAAATTTTCGTCCAGACGAACATATTCTCGTCCAAACGATTAACCGACTTAGAACAGTTTTCAGCAGTTTCTAGAACCGTAGTAATAATCGTTCGTACTGAACAAACCTAGTTCGTATAGGACAATCATCTGTACGAAGACATTTCGTACACATATTCAAATAGGGTCATTTTAGATCGTTTAAGTAAAATCGTCCAGGACGATCCATGATCGTACAGGACGATCCATTGCGTACAGAATTGAAAACTTGCAGTTTTTGGGCAGTTTTTCTTGTCTTTTATATAAAAAGTCCAAATTAGACTGCCACTCAATCTTTTTGTCATTTGATCTTCATGCCTCTTGAGAGAATAGCCAAGGAAAGAGTGGAAGAGAGCATTCAAGGAAGAATTCCTACCACTGAAGCGAGAAGGCTTCACTTGGATTTCAAAGGTAAGAGTCTCTACTTGTGAATTTGAATTACTTCACTCTTTTCCTTCTTCTTTCTAGATTCTTGTGAGAAGATCAGTCAAGGAGATCCGGTTCTATGCCGACACTTGGAGAGTGTGAACAGCCGAAAGGTTCTCTGCCTACACTTGGAGAGTGTGAACAGCTGTAGGGTTCTCCGCCCACACTTGGAGAGTGTAAAAGGACGACGGTTCTCTGCCAGCACTGTGGATTGTGTAAAAGGACGACGGTTCTCTGTCAGCACTGTGGATTGTGTAAAAGGACGACGGTTCTCTGCCAGCACTATGGATTGTGTAAAAGGACGACGGTTCTCTACCGCACCGGGTAGTGGTGAAAAGAGTGTGTTGTAAAGGCTTCTCCGCCTTGTTGTGGGTGCTAAAGGAGAGTCACTATTGGTTTTAGTGCAATACTCAGAGGGTGCCTCTGAGGAGTGGATGTAGGTCTTGTTATAGACCGAACCACTATAAATCTGGTGTCATTTACTTTATTGTTTTTACGTTTTTGCACTTTAAATTTCAGTTTTAACAACTCTGTGGTTGAAAAATATTTTTCTGCAAACTTTAAAAGAAATTTTTATTTCGGTTCAACATAATCTTCAAAGAGGGTTTAAAATTTTTAAACTACCAATTCAACCCCCTCTTGGTAGCCTTGGGACATTCACTTAGGCTTAACAACCTAATTACTGGACTCAACAAGTGGTATCAGAGCATAGTTTCAAAATCATAAGTTTGAACTACTTTTTGATTAACGTAGATGGCTACATTTGGAAACCGAAACACACCTGTGGGTTACTCTATCACTAGACCTCCACTGTTTGACAATATTCATTTTGATTTTTGGAAAACACGTATGTCTACTTTCTTACAGTCACTTGATTATCGCATGTGGATTCTAGTCCAGGAAGGTTACTCAAAACCAACTAGATTAGTTGATGGAGTTAGGGTAGAAACACCCTATGCAGATTGGACTATTGAAAAACGTGACTTCGCACAATTAAATGCGAAATGTTTGAATAGTTTCTTTTGTGCTTTAAAATCTGAAGACTACATGTGAGTTTTCACTTGTAAAAGCAAAAATGACATATGGGATAGACTTTGTATAACTTATGAAGGGACAAATGAGGTTAAGCAATCAAGACTCAATATCTTGTTACATGACTACGAATTATTTCGCATGAAACCTAATGAATCTATTTCAGACATGTACACAAGATTCACTCAAATTGTCACCTCTTTGCATGCACTTGGTAGGAAATTAACTAATACTGAAATGGTCGATAAGATTCTTCGTTGTTTACTTACTGCATACGATGCTAAAATTACTGCAATTACAGAGTCTAAATATCTGAACATTTATTCCATTGACAATCTTCTTGGTTTACTCATTGCTTGTGAGAAAGGAGTAAGTCAAAGAAAGATTGATGCAGGTGAACCTAGAAAGGACAAGAATATTGCACTAAATGTGGAAGAGTCAGAAAGTGAATACTCACAACCTGAGGATGAAGATGATATTGCATTGATGACTAGACAATTCAGAAGCTTTTTAAAGAGGATGAAGAAGAGACGCCAGCAATGGAATAGAGGTAAGTATAACAGAAATGACAAGGTTTTTAATGAAGTGATTTATTATGAATGCAGGAAACTAGGTCATATAAAGACTGATTGTCCAAAACTCAAAGCCACTCCTAGCAAGGAGAAGGTAGAGGAGAAACCAATGGTAAAGAAGGGCAAGAAGAAGTTTCAAAGGGCTTTTTGGGCGGACTCAGCTTCAGACTCATCTTAGACTGAAAAAGAAGAAGAAGTCACAAACCTTTGCTTGATGGCAGATAATGTTGAACTATCAGATCAAGAAGAGGAATGTGATTTAACCTATGATGAATTGTTTGAAGTTTCTGAACACATGCATGATACATATAGGAAAATGAAAAAGATGCATGCTAGTTTAGTTTTAGAATTGGAAGAGCTTAATAAGGAACACGAAATCCTTAGGAAAGATCATGCTTTAATAGATAACAACCACATGAAACTACTTGATGAATATGATGACTTGAATAAAAATTTTGAGAATTTAAAATTATCCTATGCTGAACGTGAAAAAGAATTTAGGAATTTTAAGGATGAATCTGAGAGCAAGACATATAGAATCAATTATACCAATCAAATCTTGAAAGATATGAATTCATTTTACAAACTCACAATAAGAGCTCTCGAGGATAATAGGAACCCCCCTAAACTTGAAGATTTTATAAATCCTAAATATTATCCTAAATTCATGAAATCCTTTAGAAGACAATCATATGAAAGAAAATATAGGAATATTTTTCCTAATGTTAAATGTAATAATTATGGATTTTTGGGACATATATCTCACACCTACACTTTAAAGATAAAATCTAATTTGGTGTGGAGAACTAAGATGCATAAACCTAGACATATCATACATGCATCTGATTATAAATTTCATAAAGGTGAACGCAAACTTGTTTGGGTTCCTAGGTCTAACATTTGAGAATTTTGCAGGAGTTCTCTCACACAAGACCTCGTGAGAGTATATGGTACCTGGACAGCGGATGTTCAAAGCACATGACTGGAGATACTGCTCAATTCATAACGCTAGAAGCCAGGAGTGGAGGCAAGGTTACACTTGGAGATAATACCACAAAGAAAGTGGTTGGATCAGGTATGATTGGAAATTTGAAAAACTTTTTCATAGACAATGTGTTATTAGTTGAAGGCTTAAAACATAATTTGCTTAGCATAAGTCAGTTATGTGATAAGGGCTATAATATAAAATTTTTACCTACTAGCTGCATAATAAGCCTAAATGGGAAAATTATTTTAAATGGAAAAAGGGTAAACAATGTCTATATGCTAGATTTAAATTGTATTCAATCTCCTACTGCTTTTTGTTTGAAAACTGTTTCTGATGAATCATGGCTTTGGCATAGGAGACTTTGTCATTCTAGTATGAAAAATCTTAGAAGAATTACCCAAAAGAATTTGGTGAGAGGTATACCTAAACTAGACTTTACCAAGGACCATCTTTGTGATGCATGTCAATTAGGAAAACAAGTGAAGTCCTCTTTTAAGTCCAATAAAGATCTTAGAACTAGTAAACCTTTAGAAATTCTACACATGGATCTTTTTGGACCTGTAGGCACTGTAAGTCTAGGAGGGAAGGTATATGGATTTATTATAGTAGATGATTTTTCAAGATTCACCTGGGTTAAATTTCTTTTTCATAAGAGTGAATCATTTGAGGAATTCAAAAATTTTTCAACTTGGATACAAAGAAAATTAGGATCTGAAATAAGTTCTATACAAAGTGATCATGGAGGAGAATTTGAAAATGAAAGATTTGAAAATTTCTGTAAAGAAAAGGGGATTGATCACAATTTTTCTGCACCTAGAACTACTCAACAAAATGGGGTAGTTGAACGGAAGAACAGAACATTAATAGAAGCCGCTCGAGCAATGTTATCAGAATACTCGCTTCCTATATATTTTTGGGCTGAGACGGTTAGCATTGCATGCTATGTTCTGAATAGGGTGAAGTGAGATCAAATTTGAATAAAACACCCTATGAGTTGCTAAAAGGTGTTGGTGAAGAAACCCAATAGGAATGCCTCAGAGAACTTCCTATCTAAGGCGAATGAGGAATCCTTTCCACATTTTGCATCCGCCAAAATCACTCTCTCTCGCATTTTAATCCAAACTGAGTTAAAATTTCGGGTAATCCACCTCTTTTCCTCAACCCAATTTCATTTTATACTTTCTCTCGTCCACTTCTACAACAAGCAAACCTACCACTATTTCCTAGCGAATATGAGTTTTAATTCCGACCACTCCTCCATTAGTTCTTATGTCTTCAAGCAAAAAGTTAAAATCACAAAGCACGACCTTGGTGCCTTTTTGAACTTTAGACTAAGGGATATAGAGCCAACACCCTAATGAGTGAAAAGAAATTCGAATGGTATGAAGTCAATAAGGTGATTAGAGAAATTGGCCTAACCTATCATGTTGCTAGAGTTTCTGGAATGACCAGGGATGCCCGAATCATCCAGCATATCCTTCGATCTTCAATCATTCCTAAAGCTGGTGATAGGATTAATATTACCCATCTCCTTTCTGCTCTAACCTTTTTAATTATGGAAGGTCATCCTATTGACGAAGCCCAACTTATCATAGATCATATCTATGGGCTTTCAAAAATAGGACATGCAGATTAGAAGAGGAAAAAGAACATCTCATTAGGACACTTAATCACTTACATTTTAGAAAAGAAATACAACTTAGTGCATCCTGATGAAGAATACGAAGAGCCAGTATACTATAATGATGCTTCCTTCATATTGCTTTTCAATGAGGAAAAAGGAAAAACACATGCCAGTGCTTCAGAAGAGGAAGAAGAGGGAGTGCAAACTTCTACTACTCAATCAGATTATCAGAATCTGATTGAAAGATTTGATAGATTAGAGACTCACATTGATCAAAGGTTTGATCAATTTGATTCTCAACTTATGCAGCAGCAACAAGACATTGGTAATATTAGAAATGAAGTACATGAAATTAATACCAATGTAATGTTGATGGCCTCCTACTTCAACCTTTTTGGCAGCATTCCTCCTCCTCCTCCAGAACAGTAGAGATGAATTTCTGTGTGTTTATTGTATTCGTATTTTATGTTTTTATTGTGTCAGTTTCAATGTTAAGTGTTTGTGTTTATGGTTTTTTTTTTTTAAGTTCAATGTATTTTTTTTTTTTGATATAATGAAATGTGTAATCCGTTCATTAATATCAATGGATGTTGTACTTTTTTCAAATTTGATTTATTTTTGGAATGTGGTTAATGTTTATGAATTTCATTAGTATTATTTAATCTTCATAGTGCTTAAATTAGATTGTAATTTGAGATTATCTATATTAGAAAATCTAGTCTTTCTAAATTTAAAAGTTGTTTATAACTTGTTGTAATTAGAACTTTTAAATTCATGTCTATTCATTTAGACTACATAAAAGTTAATATTACTATTGAAATTTAGATGTTTTCTTATTTTATATTTCTATGATCAAATGATATTTATGCACTTAGAAATATCTGAAATTTTAGATTATTGATTTGGAAAGAATTGGTCTCAATTATTCTTGAAAATTGTACAAAAAGTACAAAAATCAAAAGGAATTCGCAAAGATTTGCAAAGTGAAAAAGAGGACAAAATAAGCCCAACAAAGAAAAAAAAATGCACAAAAATGTGCCCCAAAAATTTTGAAAAAGATGCGCAAAGCACCACATGTGGTAATTCTCTTCTTTCCAAATTCTTTCAATCTCTTAATTCAAATTGATCTTATGTTCATTTATATTCCATTGAACTTTGAAATATAATTTTTTTTTTTACATCTCTCTTGTAATGATTTTCTATACTTGAATGTCTAAATTGAATAATGTCTTTAAAAAATTTCTTTTTACTTACAATGTTATATCACTTCTTAAATTTTATGAATTTCTATGATTGACCTAATATTTTTAGTTTAAAATTGCATACATTATGTCAATCACCATTTAGATTAAATTTTAAAATGAATTTCATATAATTACTTACATTTCTCATCTATTTCTTATTCACTTTTTGTTGCTGTCAAAAAGGGGGAGAAATTATTGTGTTTTCTGTTTTGATTATTCTGTTTGCAAGTATTTGACTTTATGGTTGTTTGTATTAAAATTTTTGAAAAACAAAAATATTATTCTTTATGCTCTTTATGCCTCCTTATTTTAATGTACTCATCAATTCAGGAGGAGTTTAGGAGATAGGAGATTTGTTTAACTTGAAACCATACAAACAATAATTGTTTTGCCATCATCAAAAAGGGGGAGATTGTTAGAATAGTTGCTATTTGAATGCTTTTACATTTTTTGCAACTTGAATAGTTTTGATGATTTCAAACATTATTGTTCAAATGTGTAGTTATCTCCTAACAATTTTAGAAGATTTGTATATGCTCTTGTGTGTACTAACATTTTAGAAAAATCAGACTCCAGACTACGATAACTTCAAATCAAATTCAACATGAGATACTTTGTTAATTTGAAGTTTGCATTTTTCTTTGAATTAATTTTGAAAGGGAGTGATTTTAATTGAGTGAATAAAAAACATACACACACACATAAGGAGATCATAAAATTTTATACTGATCGTACTGGACGATATCCTATCGTACGGGACGATCAGACAGTTATCTCCTATAGGGCACATGGAACGAATAGGAACTTGCTCAAAAAATTTTTCTAAGTCCTATTCGTCCAGGACAAAATTAGTTATCGTACCAGATGATTGGTTCTCTATAAAATTTTCATCCAGATGAATTTTATTATCGTACGTGGCGACTGGTCCTTTAGAAAATTTTTGTCCAGACGAAATTAAAATATCGTCTAGGACGATCGGGTCTCTGGAAAATTTTCGTCCAAGCGAAAATAAATTATCGTTAGTGGCGATTGGTCCTCTGAAATATTTTCGTCCAGATGAAGTAAAAATCGTCCAGGACGATCGGGTCTCTGGAAAATTTTCGTCTAGACGAACATATTCTCGTCCAAACGATTAACCGACTTAGAACAGTTTTCAGCAGTTTCTAGAACCGACCTAGTAATAACCGTTCGTACTGGATGAACCTAGTTCGTACAGGACGATCATCTGTACGAAGACATTTCGTACACATATTCAAATAGGGTCGTTTCAGATCGTTTAAGTAAAATCGTCTAGGACGATCCATGATCGTACAGGACGATCCACTGCGAACAGAATTGAAAACTTGCAGTTTTTGGGCGGTTTTTCTTGTCTTTTATATAAAAAGTCCAAATTAGACTGCCACCCAATCTTTTTGTCATTTGATCTTCGTGCCTCTTGAGAGAATAGCCAAGGAAAGAGTGGAAGAGAGCATTCAAGGGAGAATTCCTACCACTGGAGCGAGAAGGCTTCACTTGGATTTCAAAGGTAAGAGTCTCTACTTGTGAATTTGAATTACTTCACTCTTTTCCTTCTTCCTTCTAGATTCTTGTGAGAAGATCAGTCAAGGAGATCTGGTTCTCTGCCGACACTTGGAGAGTGTGAACAGCCGAAAGGTTCTCTGCCTACACTTGGAGAGTGTGAACAGCCGTAGGGGTCTCTGCCCACCTAGGAGAGTGTAAAAGGACGACGGTTCTCTGCCAGTACTGTGGATTGTGTAAAAGGATGACGGTTCTCTGCCAGCACTATGGATTGTGTAAAAGGATGACGGTTCTCTACCAGCACTGTGGATTATGTAAAAGGACGACGGTTCTCTGCCGCACCGGGTATTGGTGAAAAGAGTGTGTTGTAAAGGCTTCTCCGCCTTGCTGTGGATGCTAAAGGAGAGTCACTATTGGTTTTAGTATAATACTCAGAGGGTTCCTCTGAGAAGTGGATGTAGGTCTGGTTATAGACCGAACCACTATAAATCTGGTGTCATTTAATTTATTATTTTTACGTTTCCGCACTTTAAATTTCAGTTTTAACAACTCTGTGGTTGAAAAATATTTTTCTACAAACTTTAAAAGAAATTTTTATTTCGGTTCAACTTAATCTTCAAAGAGAGTTTAAAATTTTTAAACTACCAATTCACCCCCCTCTTGGTAGCCTTGGGACATTCACTTAGGCTTAACAACCTAATTACTGGACTCAACACAGACGAACACATGTCGGTTCATGGCAGGGGACAGTTTTCAACTGCCATTAAAATGAGTTAAATTTCTGATCATCCGTACAAATACGTGTTCTTCTGTACGATCGTCTTGGTCAAAAGTCTGTATGAAAGGACGCTTCAAAAAATGTGTGTTTACGAAAAGTCATTATTTTTTAAACTCATTTGTTCATCCATATGAAATATTTTTGTACGGGATGAATCAAATTCGTACGGGAAGAACAAAAATTTTGTCTGGTACGAACAATCGTTCTTCTTTAAATTAACGATAGTTTTTACTAAATAGTCACTTTCACATATCTCTTTCAAACCTTTCTTCTCTCGATATCTTTCAAATGGCAAGTAATAGCAAGCGCCAAAAGTCTTTGACAAATGTCCACCACGAAATACATCCAAAAACTTCATTTATAGAATAATGAAGAAACATTTGCTAGGTTTGTCTCTGCAAAATCCACCCCATCTAGAGTTCTCCTACAGGATCAATTGACCTTTAAGATAATGCACTTGTTTACCTCTACTCAATTTGGTCTGATTCTAACTTTAGTACACTTCTACAATAGAAAAATCTTTCACTATTTTCTAGCAAATATGTCATTCAACTCCGATCATTCTGTCATCAGTTCTTTTGTTTTCAAAAAGAAAATTGAAATCACCAAAGCTGACTTTGGTGTCTTCCTAAACTTAAGGACTGAAGGCTTATGAGCACACACTTTAACCACCACTAGTTTTGATTGGACTGAAGTTAATCGTGTGATTAGAGATAGCAGAATTAAGGATCATTTACCTAAAGTTTCAACCTTGGTGCGTGATGCCCGTATCATCCAGTATGTATTAAGAACTTCCATTATACCTAAAGCTGGTGATAGAGTCAATATCACTCCTCTTCTTTCTACTGTTACCTATTTGATTATGACTAGACAACCTATAGATGAGGCCCAACTCCTAATTGACTATATTTTTGGTCTCTCTAAAATTGGTCATGTTGATCATAAAAGAAAGAAGAACATAGCTTTAGGACATCTGATTGCCTACATTTTGGAAAAGAAGTATAATTTAATTAATACAGAATAAGACTTTGAAGAACCACTCTACTACAACGATGCATTTTTTAGGGCTATCTTCAATAAGGACGAGCCCAGCAAAACTCATATAGTTCTGAGTGAAACAGAAGAAGAAGCTGAACCTTCACATGCTTCTGGACCAAATTATCAGGATTTGGTTCAAAGATTTAACAATTTAGAGGCTCATTTTGATCAAAGGTTTGATCAAATTGAAACTCACTTACAGCAGCAAGATATTCAGCACAATCAGGACATGGGATTTATGCGTGATCAGATAAATGCCATTAATTCGAACATGTTTATGATGAGTAGTTACTTCAACTTCTTTGGTGCAACACCACCTCCTCCTCCTCCAGATCAGGGTCCATCTGAATGATTTGTTTAGTGTTTGTTTAGTGTTTGTTCTGTGTTTCGTTGTAGTTCATGTGTTAGTAATTTTCTTTAGATTGTTGTATTTTTCCTTCTCTTAGTTGTGTTATTAGTATTGATATCTTGAACTTCAAATTGTAATAGATTCATTCGATATCATTATATGTTTCAATATTTTGTCGTTTAATATTTTAGAAATGTGTTAGACTTTATGACATTCATTTTTTTTAATATTAATAATGGTTTATTTAATTTGTAAATTAAAATTAATTTCATTAGAAAATATAATTTTTCTAAATTTAAGAGATGCTTATAACTTGATATTATTAGAATTTTCAATTCAATGTCTCTTATTTATACTACATTATCTTTAATATTATTATTACAATTTAGATGTTTTCTTATTTTGTATTTCTCTTTTCAAATAGTATTTATGCACTTAGAAAAATTTGAAATTTTAGATTATTGATTTTGGAGAGAATTCAATTACTCTTGAAAATTATATAAATGTACAAAAATCAAAAGCATTGTGCAAAAAATTTGCAATGACAAAAAGAGGCACAAAATAAGCCCAAAGTAAAAGATGAACAAAAAAATGTTCCATAAAAATTGAAAAAGATGCACAAAAATGTGCCATAAAAATTGAAAAAGATGCGCAAAGCGCCACATGTGGTAATTACTTCTTTCCAGACTCTTTTCATCTCTTAATTCAAAATGATCTAATGTTCATTTATAATTTATATTGAAATTAGAAATATAATTTTTTTATTCATCCTTAGTGCAATGATTTTCTTTATCTTCATGTCTAAATTGACACATGCCTTTGATAAATTCTTTTTATTTTCTATGTTATATCACTTCTTAAATTATATGAAATCTTTTGTTCTTCTAATATTTTGATTTTATTTGCATACCTTATTTCAATCACTTTCAAGATTAAAATATCAAATGAATTTCATACTTTGCTTACATTTCTAAAATTCTATTCTTTTTCACTTTTTGATGTTGTCAAAAAGGGGGAGAAATTGTTTGTTTCGTATGTTTTCATAGTGTTTGATTTTCGTATATGTGTTTGATTTTGTGTTGTATAAAATTTTTGAAAAACAATTTTTTTTTTAGTAATTCAAATGCCTCATTATTTTTAATAGTTCATCAATTCAGGCGGAGTTTAGGAGATACTTAGAACTTGAAATCCTATAAATAATAATTATTTTGCCATCATCAAAAAGGGTGAGATTGTAGAGAGAGTTGCTATTTGCATGTTTTACATTCTTGCAACTTGTATTATTTTGATGATTTCAAATATTATTATTTTATATATATTCTAACACTTTTTGGAAGATTTGTTTTTTGCTCTAGTGTGTACTAACATTTCAGGAAAAACAACTTCAAGCGATGAAGACTTCAAATTATTCATTTGTAAATTATAAGTTTTTAAAAGAGAGGGAGTGATTGTAATTGAGTGAAAAATCACAACACACACTCTTGGGGAACACTTTTTGTAAACTTATCGTACGGGATGAACCTGGTTCGTACGGGACGAACCTGGTTCGTACGGGACGAACCTGGTTCGTACGGGACGATCATGTCAATTAAACCCTCTAAAGAGCAATGGATCAAACAGACGGGAAGAAAATTTTCTAAGTCCTAATCATCTAGGACGAATTTAATATTCGTCCCGAGATGAACGTCTCGGGATTCACCTTGCACTGTTCGTTCAGACAAAAATATGGTTCGAACCGGGACGAAGCTCTCTGTATGGAATCGTACAGGACGAAATAAATTTTTGTCCCTGGACGAAGCTCTCTGTATGAAATCGTATAGGACGAAATAAATTTTCATCCCTGGACGAAGCTCTTTGTATGAAATCGTACAGGATGAAATAAATTTTCATCCCTAGACGAAACTCTCTGTATAACATCATCCCAGGACAAAACTTGTTCGTCCCAGGATGAACTGAACCGTCTTACATCAGTTGGTTACGTCCTGTAGAATTTTGGGAACCGACCTATATAATAACTGTTTCATACCGAACGAACATAGTTCATACGGGACGATGAGCGTGTGCGAACATAGTTCATACCAATATACATTAAGATCATTTTGGACACTAAGTAAAATCATCCAGGACGATCCACGATCGTACAGGACAATCCACTGCGTACAGAATTGAAAACTTGCAGTTTTTGGGCAGTTTTCTGGTCTTTTGTAAATATACTTCAAATTAGACTATCACCCAAACTTTTTGCTCATTGATCTTCGTGCCTATTAGAAGAAGAGTAAAGGAGAGAGTGAGAGAGAGCAGTCAAAGAAGGATTTCTACCACTAGAGCGTGAAGACTTTGCATAATATTCAAAGGTAAGATTTCCTACTTGTGATTTGAGATTACTTCACTTTTTTTCTTTCTTCTTTCTAGATTTCTTGCGAAGAGATCTGTCAAGGAAATCCAGTTCTCTGCCGACACAAGGAGAGTATGAAAGGACGAAGGGTTCTCGACCCACACTAGGAGAGTGTTAAAGGACGAAGTGTTCTCTGCCCACACTAGGAGAGTATAAAAGAACAAAGGGTTCTCTGCCCACACTAAGAGAGTATGAAAGGACGATGGTTCTCTGCCAACACTAATAAAAGTGTAAAAGGACAACGGTTCTCTACCGCACCGGGTAGTGGTGAAAAGAGTGTTTGTAAAGGCTTTTCCGCCTTGCTGTGGGTGCAAAAGGAGAGACACTATTGGTATTAGTGCAATACTCAGAGGGTGCCTCTGGGGAGTGGATGTAGGTCTGGTTTAGACCGAACCACTATAAATCGTGTATCTTTTTATATTACTACTTTTTATTTTTCTGTTCCTAATTTTGTGTTTAAAAAAAAATTTGTGTTTGAAAAACTTTTTATAAAAATTCATTAAAGTTTAAGTTTGGTTAAATTTATCAAAAGAGGGAAAATTTTTAAATACCAATTAAATACCAATTCACCCCCCCCCCCCCTCTTTGGGACATTAACTTAGGTTTAACAACCTATTCACTAGATTCAACAAGTGGTATCAGAGCTTTGTTTTAAAATCATAAGTTTAAACTACTTTATGATTAACATTGATGGCTACATTTGGAAATCGAAATACACCTGAGGGTTACTCTATTACTAGACCTCCACTGTTTACAATATAACTTTTGATTTTAGGAAAACATGCATGTCTACTTTCTTACAATCACTTGATTATTGTATGTGGATCTTAGTCCAGGAAGGTTATACAAAACCAACTAGATTAGTTGATGGAGTTAGGGTAGAAACACTTTTTGTAGATTGGACTATAGAAGAACGTGTCTTAGCTCAACTAAATGCTAAATGTTTAAATAGCTTCTTTTGTGCTTTAAAATCGGAAGACTACATGCGAGTTTCCACTTGAAAAAGTTAAAAGGACATATGGGATAGACTTTGTATAACTTATGAGGGGACTAATGAAGTTAAGCAATCAAGACTTAATATCTTGTTACATGATTATGAACTGTTTCTCATGATACCAAAAGAATCCATTTCTGATATGTACACAAGATTCATACAAATTGTCACCACTTTGCATGCACTTGGTAGGGAATTAACGAATGCTAAAATGGTTAATAAGATTTTTTGTTGTTTACCTACTGCTTATGATGCTAAAATTACTGCAATTACAGAGTCTAAAGATCTAAACATTTATTCAGTTGATAATTTTCTTGGCTCACTCATTGCTTACGAGCAAGGGGTTAGTCAAAGAAAGATTGATGCATGTGAACCACGAAAGGAAAAGAATATAGCACTAAAAGTGAAAGAGTCCGAGAGTGAACACTCACAACCTGAGGATGAAGATGATATTGCATTAATGACTAGACAATTTAGAAGTATTCTAAAGACGAAGAAGAAGAGACGCTAGCAATGGAATAAAGGTAAGTTTAACAGAAATGACAAGGTTTCTAATGAAGTGATTTTTTATGAATGCAGGAAACCAGGTCATATCAAGACTGATTGCCCAAAAATTAAATCCATTCCTAGCAAGGAGAAGGTAGAGGAGAAACCAACTGTAAGAAGGGTAAGAAGAAGTTTTGAAGAGCTTTTTGGGCGGACTCAACTTCAGATTCATCAGAGACTGAAAAGGAAGAAGAAGTCACCAATCTTTGCTTGATGGCAGATAGTCTTGATCAATCAGATCAAGAAGAGGTATGTGACTTAAGTTATGATGAATTGTTTGAAGTTTCTGAACACATGCATGATGCATATAGAAAAATGAAAAAGATGCATGCTAGTGTAAGTTTATTATAAGAAGAACTTAAGAAAGAACGTGAAATCCTTAGAAAAGATCACACTTTAATAAATGACAACCACATGAAATTACTTGATGAATATGATGATCTGAATAAAAATCATGAGATTTTAAAATCATCATATGCTGATCTTTAAAAAGAATTTAAAAAATTTAAGCATGAATCAGAGAGCAAAACATATCAAATCAATTATACAAATCGGATCTTTGAAAACATGAATTCATTTTATAAGTTGACAATAAAAGCTCTCGAGGATAATAGGATACCCCCCAAACTTGAAGATTTTACAAATCCTAAATTTTATTCTAAATATATGGAATCCCTTAGAAGACAAATAAATGGTAGAAGACTTAGGAATACTTTTCCTAATGTTAAATATAATAATTGTGGATTAGTTGGATATATAGCACACACCTGTACTTTGAAGATGAAATCTCATTTGGTGTGGAGACCTAAGATGCATAAACTTAAACATATCATACATGCATCTGATTATATTTTTCTAAAAGGTGAACCAAAATTTGTTTGAATTCTCAGGTTTAACATTTGATATTTTTGCAGGGACGCTCTAACACAAGATCTCGTGAGAGCATATGGTACCTGCACAGCGGATGTTTAAAGCATACGACTGGAGAAACTGCTCAATTCATAACGCTGGAAGTTAGGAGTGGAGGCAAGATTACACTTGGAGATAATACCACAAAGAAGGTGGTTGGATCAGGTATGATTGGAAACTTTTAAAAAAAAATTATAGACATTATGTTATTGGTTGAAGGCTTAAAGCATAGTTAGTTAAGTATAAGTCAGTTATGTGATAAGGGTTATAGCATAGAATTTTTTCCTACTAGCTGCATATTAAGCATAAATGGTAAAGATATGGGAAAAAGGGTAAACAATGTCTATATGCTAGATTTAAATTACATTCATACTCCTACTGCCTTTTGTTTAAAAACTGTCTCTGATGAGTCATGGCTTTGGCATAGGAGACTTTGTCATTCTATCATGAAAAATCTTAGAAAGATTACCCAAAAGAACTTAGTAAGAGGTATATCAAAACTAGACTTTAATAAGGACCACCTTTATGATGCATGTCAATTTGGTAAGCAATTGAAGTCCTCTTTTCAGTCCAATAAGGATCTTAGGACTAGTAAACCTTTGGAAATCTTACACATGGATCTTTTTGGACCAGTTGCTACTTTAAGTCTAGGAGGGAAGGTATTTGGATTTGTTATAGTGGATGATTAATCAAGATTCACTTGGGTTAGATTTCTATTTCATAAGAGTGAATCATTTGAGGAATTTAGAAATTTTTTAACTTGGATTCAAAGGAAATTAGGGTGTGAAATTATTTATATACAAAGTGATCATGGAGGAGAATTTGAGAATGAAATATTTGAAAACTTTTGTAAAGAAAAAGGAATTGATCATAATTTTTCTACACCCAGAACCCCTCAACAAAATGGGGTAGTCAAAAGGAAAAACAGAACATTAATAGAAACCACCCGAGCAATGTTGGCAGAATACTCACTTCCTAGATATTTTTGGGCTGAGGCGGTTAGCACTGCATGTTATGTTTTGAATAGGGTGAATGTGAGATCCAATTTAAATAAGACACCCTATGAGTTGCTAAAAGGGAGAACACCTAATTTGTCATATTTGCATATTTTTGGTTGCAAGGTGTTTATTCGTAATAATGGAAAATCGGCATTACAAAAATTTGATCCAAAATCAGATGAAGGAATTTTTGTTGGATATTGAAGTGTTGGAAAATTTTATAGGGTATTCAACAAAAAAACTTTGGTCATTGAAGAAATCACACATATTGTATTTGATGAATCTAGAAATTCGGAAGAGCCAAATGTTATTGAAGATGAGATTGAAGATAACTCCCAAAAGATTGATAAAATAAATTTGGAAGAAAATATGGAAGAGAATTTGGAGATAGAAAACCCTTTTCCTAGATATTTGAGATTTTTTAAAAACCACCCAAGGGAATTGATTATAGGTGAACCTAGTGAGGGTGTTAGAACTAGGCGTGGATTAAATAAGGAAGTCAATCATTCAACCTTTATTTCAACTATAGAATCCACTAATATTGATCAAGCACTTTTTGATGAATTTTAGATATTGGCCAAGAAAGAAGAGTTGAATCAATTTGTAAGAAATAAAGTTTGGGAATTAACTTCAAGGCCAAAAGATTAAAGCATAGTTGGAACTAAGTGGTATTCAAAAATAAAATGAATGACTCAGGTGTAGTCATTAGAAATAAGGTAATATTAGTTGCTAAGGGGTATAATAAGATTGAAGGGATTGATTTTGAAGAAACTTTTGCCCCTGTAGCCAGACTTGAAGCAATTAGAGTTTTGCTAGCCTTTACCTGTTTTAAAGGTTTTAAATTGTTTCAAATGAATGTGAAAAAAACCTTTTTAAATGGGATAATTGAAGAGGATGTTTTTGTAGAACAACCTACAGGTTTTGAAAATTCTAAATAACCAAATCATGTTTTCAAATTAAAAAATGCATTATATGGTTTAAAGCAGGCACGAAGGACTTGGTGTGAGAGGTTAAGCACCTTCCTACTTGAAAGATATTTTGAAAAAGGAAGTGTGGATACAATTCTCTTTTTAAAGAAATTTGGAAAGGATATACTCATTGTTCAAATTTACGTGGATGATATCATTTTTTGATCTTCAAATAAAAATCTTTGTGATGATTTTTCTAAAACAAAGAGTAGTGATTTTGAGATGAGTCTAATGGGAGACTTAAATTACTTTCTAGGCTTTAGCATTAAGCAACTTCAGGAAGGTATATTTCTTAGTCAAACTAAATATGTTAAGGACATCCTAAAAAAATATGAAATGAATAATGCTAAACTTGTTAGTACACCAATGAGTTTCTCAGTTCAGTTAGATAAGGACCTTAAGGAAAAATCTGTTAATCAAAAGAAATTTAGAGGGATTATTGGATCTTTACTTTATTTGACTGCTAGAAGACCAGATATCATGTTTAGTATTTTCTTGTGTGCTAGAGTTCAATCTGATCCAAAAGAATCACATTTGAATGCAGTGAAAAGGATTTTAAGATACTTACTAGGATCTTAGAACTTAGGAATTTGGTATCCAAACTTTAGCTCTTCATTTGAAATTTATTGGTTATTCAGACTCTGATTTTGCAGGCTATAGAGTGGATAAGAAAAGCACTTCTGGAACATGTCAATTCATTAGAAAATCATTAGTTTTATGGTCTAGTAGAAAACAAAATTTAGTGGCCCTATCTACTGCAGAATCAGAATACATTGCACTAAGAAGTTGTGTGGCATAAGTACTTTAGTTAAAACAATAGTTGATTGATTTAGGATTAACTATAGGCACTAAACTAATTTATTGTGATAATACTAGTGCTATTTGCATTTCAAAAAATCCTATTCAACATTCAAGAACCAAACACATTGACATAAGATATCATTTCATAAGGGATCATGTATCCAAGGGAGAAATTGAACTTAATCATGTTTCAACAGAAAATCAACTTGTAGACATTTTTACAAAACCTTTATCCTTTGATACTTTCAGTACATTAAGAACTAGGCTTGGAGTGATTGATTTAAATGCTTAGATAAAAATGTTTTTTCTGCAAAATTGATATTTTGTTTTTATTTTTGTGTTCATTGTTTTGTTTTATTTTGTTGTCTTGTTTATTTTTAGTGTATATTTAAGTGTGTCTTGTTTATTTTTATTCATTTTTATTTTGAGTGTGAAAATGAAAATTAGTGGTCATCATCGTCCGGGATGAAAATTTTTCGTATGGGACGATGTGTGTAAAATGACAAACTGCGTGATTTCGAACCGTCTTAAGAGCAGTCTTTAATGTAGTTCATCTATACGATCATCACGATCATCCGGGACGAAATATTTCTCAAACGACAGGACGATTGAATGCAGCAGTTGAATGGATAAGACAATTTTTATTATAAACTTCGTCCGTACAAACCTTATGTTCGTCCAGACGAACACATGTCAGTTCATGGCGGGGGACAATTTTCAACTGCAATAAAAGCGAGTTAAATTTTTGATCGTCCGTACAAACACGTGTTTGTCTGTACGATCGTCTTAATCAAAAGTCTGTACGAAAGAATGCTTCAAAAATTGTGTGTTTATGAAAAGCTGTTATTTTTTAAACTCATTTGTTCATCCATACAAAATATTTTCGTACGGGATGAATCAAATTCGTACGGGACGAACGAAAATTTTGTCTTGTACGAATAGTCGTTCTTCTTTAAATTAACGACAGTTTTTACTGAATAGTCACTTTCACACATCTCTTTCAAACCTTCTTCTCTCGAGATCTTTCAAATGGCAAGTTCTAGCAAGCGCCAAAAGTCTTTGACTAAGGGTACAACAAGAAATACATCCGAAAACTTTCTTTCTAGACCCAATAAAGAATCATTTGCTAGGTTTGTCTCTACAAAAATCACCCATCTAGAGTTCTCCTACAAGATCAATTGACCTTTAAGGTAATCCACTTGTTTACCTCTACTCAATTTGGTCTGATCCTAACTTTAGTACACTTCTACAATTGAGAAACCTTTCACTATTTTCTAGCAAATATGTCATTCAACTCCAATCATTCTGTCATCAGTTCTTTTTTTTTGAAAAAGAAAATTGAAATCATCAAAGCTGACTTTGGTATCTTCCTAAACTTAAGGACTGAAGGCTTAAGAGCACACACTTTAACCACCACTTGTTTTGATTGGACTGAAGTTAATCGTGTGATTAGAGATAGGAGTGTTGCGAATCTATGGTTTATGATTTTGATGATAGCAAACATTCCTTATTTCTCTACGTTTGCCTTATGTGCTAACATTTCAGGTTCAGTCGATCAGACAGCAATTTGGAACCAGCTCAAGATTGGGTAGACTAGGTCTGAGTCAGTTTGTAATCTTTTTCTTTTCTTGAGTCTGTTGTATTTATTGTGAGACCTATTGATTTGTAACTTGGAAGATTTCCTGCCATTCCCTAAAATATTTCTATTTTTGGTAATATCGACCGGGACGATATTTATATCGTCCTGGACGATATGACCAAAATCAGAAACCCTAATTAGGGCATCCTCATTAAAGCAGCCATCATTAGCAGATTGGCCTGAACGATACCTGTATCGGCCAGGACGATAGTCTAAATTCAGAAAGAATCAACCGCCATAATCAGTTTAGGACTTATTTATTTTAAGAAATCGGCCAGGACGATATTTATATCATCCAGGCCGATCTAACTCAATTATGCCTAAATTGATCTGGTAACTTTGGAAAGCATTAATGGTTGATTGATTCGATCACATCAGCCGGGACGATCGCCTGATCGGCCGGGACGATGCCCTGGACGATCTACATCGGACAACTCAAATATAGGGTGATGATCAAGACGATTGAAATTGGTTTTAAACTAATCGTCATGGCCGATCATGATATCGGTCAGGATGATGTAACCAATTTTCTTCTGATCGTCCCAAATCATCCCGGACTGATGAGCTGAATTTGTACTAATCGGCCAGGACGATATACCTATTAACCTGGACGATAATGTCGGCAACTTGCATTAATGAGCTCATTTTAAGAGCTTCTATTTAAGCTATGGCAAGGCACTTTGTAAGTGTCTTTGGCAGCCATTATAGCTTCGTTCTTGTGGGGGAAACTTGGAGAGAGAGCTTGAAAGGGAGAGAGGAAAGGGTGGCGTTTAAGAGGGAGAAGATCCTGTGAGGGTGAGGAACTCAAGGGAGCGTGGTGGGGGATCAACACGGTTTCTCCGGCGAACTCTCACCTTAGTACAATCGGATTCAAGGCTCGTATCGAGGTAAGTTCACCAAAGAAGAAGATCTCTTTGGTGTCAAAGGACCCGGCGACTCCGCCGCACCGGGGAAGGTGGAAGTGATTTTGTAAGCGCTTCTCCACCTAGATATGGGGGCTAAAGGAGAGACACTTGTTTTAGTGCAATACCTGGAGGGTGCCTCCAAGGAGTGGACGTAGGTCAAGGTTTGACCGAACCACTATAAATCTGGTGTGTTCTTTTCTTATTATCTCTTCCGCATTTAATTTCTGCACTTTGGTTTTCTTTGTGGTGATTTGGTTTGTGATTTTATTTCTTTGTTTAAAGAATCTTTTTTACCAATTCACCCCCCCTCTTGGTTAGCTTGGGCCAGTTCATAGGGCTTAACATCCCTAAGACATAAAGTGTAGTTGTAATTAAGTGGGTCTTTAAGAATAAGGTGAATGATTCTGGAGTTGTGGTTAGGAATAAGGCAAGATTAGTGGCTAAGGGGTATAACCTAATAGAAGGGATAAATTTTGAGGAGACTTTTGCCCCTGTAGCTAGATTGGAAGCCATTAGAGTGCTATTAGACTTTTCCTATTATAAGGGATTTAAGCTTTTCCAAATAGACGTTAAGAGTGCCTTTTTAAACTGGGAAATAAAAGAGGAAGTGTTTGTAGAACAACCCCCAGGTTTTGAGAGTTCCCAATTTCCAAATAATATTTTTAAATTAAAAAAGATATTATATGGATTAAAGTAGGCACCTAGAGCTTGGTATGAGAGGCTTAGCACAATCTTACTATAAAGGGAGTTTCTTAAGGGTAGTGTAGACACCACCCTTTTCCCAAGGAAAGTAGGAGATGAATTACAAATTATTTAGATCTATGTTGATGATATAATTTTTGGATCTTTTGATAAAGGCTATGTGATAATTTTTTTAAAACAATGAGTAAGGAGTTTGAGATGAGTATGATGATAGAATTGTCCTACTTTTTAGGGTTTAGCATTAGACAATTAGATGATGAAACTTTTCTGAGCCAAATAAAGTACATAAAGGACATCTTGAAGAAATATGAAATGGACAAAGTCAAGCCAATCAATACTCTCATAACCTCAAGAATTCAATTAGATAAGGACCCAAATGGAAAATCAATTGATTAGAAGAAGTACAGAGGGATGATTGGATCTTTACTTTACTTGACTATTAACAGACCTGATATAAGGTTTAGTGTTTGTCTTTGTGCTAGATTTCAAGCTGACCCTAAGGAATCCCACTTGACTATAGTTAAGAAAATTCTTAGATACCTTTTAGGGACCCAAAACCTAGGAATCTGGTACCCTACCCACAACACTTATTTTGAGATTATTGGATTTTCTAATTCTGATTTTATAGGATATAAAGTGGATAGAAAAAGCACTTCTGGAACTTACCAATTCATAGGACAGTCTTTAGTCTCCTGGTCTAGTAGAAAGCAAAACTCTGTTGTTTTTTCCACTGCTGAAGCTGAGTACATTGCTTTAAGAAGTTGTGTGGCCCATGTCCTTTGGCTAAAACAGCATGTTGAGTCCAGTAATTAGGTTGTTAAGCCTAAGTAAATGTCCCACGGCTACCAAGAGGGGGTGAATTGGTAGTTTTAAAAATTTTAAACCCTCTTAATGATAAAGTTGAACCGAAATAAAATATTCTTTTAAAGTTTGTAGAAAAATGTTTTTCAACCACAGAGTTGTTAAAACTGAAATTTAAAGTGCGGAAACGTAAAAGCAATAAAAGTAAATGACACCAGATTTATAGTGGTTCGGTCTATAACCAGACCTACATCCACTCCTCAGAGGCACGCTCTGAGTATTGCACTAATACCACAAAGTGACTCTCCTTTAGCACCCACAGCAAGGCGGAGAAGCCTGTACAAAACACTCTTTTCACCACTACCCGGTGCGGCAGAGAACCGTCGACCTTTTACACAATCCACAGTGCTGGCAGAGAACATTCGTCCTTTTACACTCTCCTAGTGTGGGCAGAGAACCCTACGGCTGTTCACACTCTCCAAGTGTAGGCAGAGAACCTTCGTCCTTTTACACTCTCCTAGCGTGGGCAGAGAACCCTTCGTCCTTTTACACTCTCCTAGTGTGGGCAGAGAACCCTTCGGCTGTTCACACTATCCAAGTGTCGGAAGAGAACCGGATCTCCTTGACTGATCTTCTCACAAGAATCTAGAAGGAAGAAGGAAAAGAGTGAAGAAATCCAATTTCACAAGTAGAGACTCTTACCTTAGTACAGATGATCGTCCTGTATGAACTAGGTTCGTCCAGTACAAACGGTTATTACAAGGTCGGTTTTAGAAACTGCTGAAAACTGTTCTAAGTCGGTTAATCATTTGGACGGAAATATGTTCGTCTGGATGAAAATTTTCCAGAGAGCCGATCGTCCTGGACGATTATTTATTTCGTCTGGACGAAAATTTTCCAGAGGACCAATCGCCGCGGACGATAATTTGTTTTCGTCTGGACGAAAATTTTCCAGAGAGCTGATCGTCCGGTATGATATTTATTTTCGTCGGGACAAAAATTTTCCAGAGGACTGGTCGCCTCGTACGATGATAAAATTCGTCTGGACGAAAATTTTACAGAGAACCTATCGTCCGGGACGATAATAAAATTCGTCTTGGACGAATAGGACTTAGAAAAATTTTTTCAAGCAAGTTCCTATTCGTTCCAAGTGCTCTATAGGAGATAACTGACAGATCGTCCAGTACGATAAATATCGTCCTGTACGATCAGTATAGAATTTAAAGATCTCCTAATTTGTGTGTGTGAGATTTTATTCACTCAAATACAATCACTCCCTTTCAAAATTAATTCAAAGAAAAGATAAACTTCAAATAAACAAAATATCTCATGTTGAATTTGATTTGAAGTTTTCGTAGTCTGGAGTCTGATTTTCCTGAAATGTTAGTACACACAAGAGCAAGTGCAAATCTTCTAAAATTGTTAGGAGATAACTATACATTTGAACAATAATATTTGGAATCATCAAAACTACATAAGTTGCACAAATATAAATAATTCAAATAGCAACTATTCAAACAATCTCCCCCTTTTTGATGATGGCAAAACAATTATTATTTGTATGGTTTCAAGTTAAAACATATCTCTTATCTCCTAAACTCCCCCTGAATTTATGAGTACATTGAAATAAGGAGGCATTAAAGAACAATATTTTTGTTTTTCAAAATTTTTAACACAAACAAAAAAACTTGCAAACAGAACAATAAAAAATAGAAAATATTAACACAAACAAAAAAACTTGCAAACAGAACAATCAAAAATAGAAAACACAAACCACAAAAACACAAAACACAAACATAATAATTTCTCCCTCTTTTTGACAGCAACAAAAAGTGAAGAAGAAAAAGACAAGAAATGTAAATAATTATATGAAATTCATTTTTAAAATTTAATCTAAATTGTGATTTGACATAGGGTATGCAATTTTAAACTAAGGATATTAGATCAATCATAGAAATTCATAAAATTTAAGAAGTGATATAACATTGTAAGTAAGAAGAATTTATCAAAGACATGATTCAATTTAGACATTTGACTATTGAAAATTATTACAAGAGAGATGTATAAAAATTCTATATTTCAAAGTTCAATAGAATATAAATGAACATAAGATTAATTTGAATTAAGAGATTGAACGAATTTGGAAAGAAGAGAATTACCTCATGTGGCGCTTTGCGCATCTTTTCAAAGGTTTGGAGCACATTTTTGTGCATTTTTCTTTGGTTGGGCTTATTTTGTGCCTCTTTTTCACTTTGCAAATTTTTGCGAATTCCTTTTGATTTTTGTACATTTGTACAATGTTCAAGAGTAATTTGACCAATTCTTTCCAAAATCTATAATCTAAAATTTCAAATATTTCTAGGTGCATAAATATCATTTGAGCATAGAAATACAAAATAAGAAAACATCAAAATTGCAATAATAATATTAACTTTTATGTAGTCTAAATGAATAGACATGAATTTAAAAGTTCTAATTACAACAAGTTATAAACAAATTATAAATTTAGAAAGTCTAGATTTTCTAATATAGATAATCTCAAATTACAATCGAATTTAAGCACTATGTAGATTAAATAATACTAATGAAATTCACAAACATTAACCATATTTCAAAACAAATCTAATAAAAACAAACTTTCATTAAAATTAAAGGAACGGATTACACAAAAAAAATACATTGAACCTTAAAAAAAACATAAAAACAAACACATTACAATAAAACAGATAAGATAAAAATAAAACAAACAAAAACAAAAAAAAATACAACAAACACAGACATAAAAACAATTTCTACTATTCTGGAGGAGGAGGAGGAATGCCGCCAAAGAGGTTGAAGTAGGAGGCCATCAACATTATATTGGTATTTATTTCATGAACTTCATCTTTAATATTACCAATGTCATGTTGCTGCTGCGTAAGTTGAGCATCAAATTGATCAAACCTTTGATCAATGTGGGTCTCTAGTCTATCAAATCTCTCAATCAGATTCTGGTAATCTGATTGAGAAGCAGAAGCTTGCACTCCTTCTTCTTCTTCTTCTTCTGAAGCACTGGCATGTGCTTTTTCTTTTTCTTTTTCCTCCTTGAAGAGCAATCTGAATGATGCATCGTTATAGTAAACTGGCTCTTCATATTCTTCATCAGGATGCACTATATTGTACTTCTTTTCCAAAATATAAGTAATTAAGTACCCTAAAGAAATGTTCTTCTTCCTCTTCTGATCAGAATGTCCTATTTCTGAAAGCCCATAGATATGATCTATGATGAGTTGGGCTTCATCAATAGGATGTCTTTGCATGATTAAAAAAGTTAGAACAGAAAGGAGAGGAGTAATGTTAATCCTATCACCAGTTTTAGGAATAATTGAGGATCTAAGGATATGCTGAATGATTCGGGCATCTTGGGTCATACCGGAGACTCTAGCAACATGATAGGTTATGCCTATCTCTCTAATCACCCTATTGATTTCAAACCATTTGAAGGAGTTTTCTGACATTAGGGTATGGGCTCTATATCCTTCAGTTCTTAAGTTTAAAAATGCACCAAGGTCGTGCTTGGTGATCTCAACTTTCTGTTTAAAAACATAAGAACTAATGATAGAGTGGTCAGAATTGAAACTCATGTTGGCTAGAAAGTAATGGTAGGTTTGTTTATTGTATAAGTGGACGATAGAAAGAATGAACTGAAATTGGGTTGAGGCGAAGAGGTGCAATACCCGAAATTTCAACTCTGTTTGGATAAGAATGCGAGACGGAGTGATTTTTGCGGAGGCAAAACGAGGAAAAGATTCCTCATTTGCCTTGGAAAGAAAGTTGTCTGGCGCATTCCTATTTGGTTTCTTCAACAAAACCTTTTGTCTTTTGCTAGAGGAGGCCATTGTTGATTTGATGTAGAAAGGGATTGAAAAAGAAGTTTGGAAGTGTGATTGTCAAGTTTGAAAGCCTTCATATTTAAAGAAAAATGATACGTTCGTCCTGGACGAAAATATTCGTCCTGCACGAAAAATTATCGTTCGTCTGGACGAAGTAATTTCGTACATACGATCCAATTCGTCCAAAATGTAACGGCTTTTCGTATTCAACACAACTTACGATGCATCCCTTCGTACAGGCTTCTTGACTTGACCGATCGTACAGACGAAAAAATTTCGTACAGACGATTAAAAAGTGAATCGTTTTAATGACTCTTGAAAACCATCCCCTACAATGAACCGACACATGTTCGTCTGGACGAACGAAAATTTTGTACAGACGAAGTTCGTATTAAAAACTGTCTTATCCACTCAACCGCTGCATTCAATCGTCCCGACGTTTGAGAGAAAAAAAAATTTCGTCCTGGACAATCATAGATCGTACAGATGATCTAATTAAAAACTGCTCTCAAAACGGTTTAAATTCGCGCAAACTGTTCCTTCACACATCGTCCTGTACGAAACCAATTTCGTCCTGGACGATTTCCTCAAAAAAAAAATTTTAAATTTTGAATATTTTTTTTTTAAATTAAGAAAATCAAACAACACAAAAAACACAGAAAACATAAAACAAAACCAAAAATACAAAAACAATTCATTCAAAACAAACAAAATTTCATAAAAAAAAATAAAACAAAACAAAACAAATATCAATGTTGCAAAGACATTTTGGTTAAGCATTCAAATCAATAACACCAAGCCTTGTTCTCAAAGTACTGAAGGTATCAAAGGCTAAAGGTTTTGTAAAAATGTCTGCAAGTTGATTTTCAGTTGAAACATGTATGAGTTCAATTTCTCCTTTGGATACATGATCCCTTATGAAATGATGCCTTATATCAATGTGTTTGGTTCTAGAATGTTGAATAGGATTTTTGGAAATGCAAATAGCACTAGTATTGTCACAATAAATTGGAATAGTGCCTATAGTTAATCCTAAATCAATCAACTGTTGTTTTAACCAAAGTACTTGTGCCACACAACTTCCTAATGCAATGTATTCTGCTTCTGCAGTAGATAGTGCCACTGAATTTTGTTTTCTACTAGACCATGAAACTAATGAATTTCCAATGAATTGACATGTTCCAGAAGTGCTTTTCCTATCCACTCTACAGTCTGCAAAGTCAGAATCTGAGTAACCAATAATTTCAAATGAAGAGCTAAACTTAGGATACCAAATTCCTAAGTTTTGAGTTCCTAGTAGATATCTTAAAATCCTTTTCACTGCTGTCAAATGTGATTCTTTTGGATCTGATTGAAATCTAGCACATAGGCAAACACTGAACATAATATCTGGTCGGCTAGCAGTCAAGTAAAGTAAAGATCCAATTATCCCTCAAATTTCTTTTGATCAACAGATTTTCCCTTAAGGTCCTTATCCAACTGAACTGAAGAACTCATTGGTGTACTAACAGGTTTAGCATTGTCCATTTCATATTTTTTGAGGATGTCCTTAATATATTTGGTTTGTCTAAGAAAAGTACCTTCCTCAAGTTTCTTAATGCTAAATCCTAGAAAGTAATTTAAATCTCCCATTAGACTCATTTCAAATTCACTACTCATTGTTTTAGAAAAATCATCACAAAGATGTTTATTTGAAGATCCAAAGATGATGTCATCCACATAAATTTGAATAATAAGTATATCCTTTCCAATTTTCCTCAAAAAGAGAGTTGTATCCACACTTCCTTTTTCAAAAGATCTTTCAAGTAGGAAGGTGCTCAACCTCTCATACCAAGCCCTAGGTGCCTGTTTCAATCCATATAATGCCTTTTTTAATTTGAAAACATGATTTGGAAATTTAGAATTTTCAAAACCTGGAGGTTGTTCTACAAAAACATCTTCTTCAATTACCCCATTTAAAAAGGCACTTTTGACATCCATTTGAAACAATTTAAAACCTTTAAAACAGGCAAAGGCTAGTAAAACCCTAATTGCTTCAAGTCTAGCTACAGGGGCAAAAGTTTCCTCAAAATCAATTCCTTCAATTTGATTATACCCCTTAGCTACTAATCTAGCCTTATTTCTAATGACTACTCCTGAGTCATTCATTTTATTTTTGAACACCCACTTGGTTCCAACAACACTTTGATCTTTTGGCCTTGTAGTTAATTCCCAAACTTTATTTCTTACAAATTGATTTAACTCTTCTTGCATGGCCAATATCCAAAATTCATCTGAAAGTGCTTGATCAATGTTAGTGGGTTCAATAGTTGAAATAAAGGCTGAATGATTGACTTCCTTGTTTAATCCACGCCTAGTTCTAACACCCTCACATGGTTCACCTATGATTAATTCCTTTGGGTGGTTTTTAGAAAATCTCAAATCTCTAGGCAAAGGGTCTTCTCTTTCTAAATTTTCTTCCACATTTTCTTCCAAATTTAATCTATCAATCTTTTGGGAGTTTTCTTCAATTTCTTCTTCAACAACTTTTGGCTCTTCCATGTTTCCATTTTCATCAAAAACTACATGTGTGGTTTCTTCAATGACTAAAGTTCTTTTGTTGAATACTCTATAAGATTTCCAACACTTGAATATCCAACAAAAATTCTTTCATCTGATTTTGGATCAAATTTTCCTAAGACAGATTTTCCATTATTATGTATGAACACCTTGCAACCAAATACATGCAAGTGAGACAAATTTGGTGTTCTACCTTTTAGCAACTCATAGGGTGTTTTATTCAGATTTGATCTCACATTCACCCTATTCAGAACATAGCATGTAGTGCTAACCGCCTCAGCCCAAAAATATCTAGGAAGTGAGTATTCAGCTAACATTGCTCGGGCGGCTTCTATTAATGTTATGTTCTTTCTTTCAACTACTCCATTTTGTTGAGGAGTTCTAGGAGCAGAAAAATTGTGATCAATCCCCTTTTCTTTACAGAAATCTTCAAATCTTTCATTTTCAAATTCTCCTCCATGATCACTTTGTATAGAAATTATTTCACATCCTAGTTTTCTTTGTATCCAAGTTGAAAAATTTTTGAATTCCTCAAATGATTCACTCTTATGAAAAAGAAATTTAACTCAGGCGAATCTTGAAAAATTATCTACTATAACAAATCCATATACCTTTCCTCCTAGACTAACAGTGCTTACTGGTCCAAAAAGATCCATGTGTAGAATTTGTAAAGGTTTACTGGTCCTAAGATCTTTATTGGACTTAAAAGAGGACTTGACTTGTTTTCCAAATTGACCTGCATCACATAGATGGTCCTTAGTAAAGTCTAGTTTAGGTATTCCTCTCACCAAATTCTTTTGGGTAATTCTTCTAAGATTTTTCATACTAGAATGACAAAGTCTCCTATGCCAAAGCCATGATTCATCAGAAACAATTTTCAAACAAAAAGCAGTAGGAGATTGAATACAATTTAAATCTAGCATGTAGACATTGTTCACCCTTTTTCCATTTAAAAAAATTTTCCCATTTAGGCTAATTATGCAGCTAGTAGGTAAAAATTTTACATTAAAGCCCTTATCACATAGCTGACTTATGCTAAGCAAATTATGTTTTAAGCCTTCAACTAATAAAACATTGTCTATGAAAAAGTTTTTCAAATTTCCAATCATACCTGATCCAACCACATTCTTTGTGGTATTATCTCCAAGTGTAACCTTGCCTCCACTCCTGGCTTCCAGCATTATGAATTGAGCAGTATCTCCAGTCATGTGTTTTGAACATCCGCTGTCCAGGTACCATATACTCTCACGAGGTCTTGTGTGAGAGTATTCCTACAAAATTCTCAAATGTTAGACCTGGGAACCCAAACTAGTTTGGGTTCACCTTTATGAAATTTATAATCAGATGCATGTATGATATGTCTAGGTTTATGTATCTTAGTTCTCCACACCAAATTAGGTTTCATCTTTAAAGTGCAGGTGTGAGATATAAGTCCCAAAAATCCACAATTGTTACATTTAACATTAGGAAAAATATTCCTATGTTTTCTTTCATATGATTGTCTTCTAAGGAATTTCATGAATTTAGGATAACATTTAGGATTTGTAAAATCTTCAAGTTTAGGGGGGTTCCTATTATCCTCGAGAGCTCTTATAGTGAGTTTGTAAAATGAATTCATATCCTCCAAGATTCGATTGGTATAATTGATTCTATATGTCTTGCTCTCAGATTCATCCTTAAATTTCTTAAATTCTTTTTCAAATTCAGCATGGGATGTTTTTAAATTATCAAAATTTTTATTCAAGTCATCATATTCATCATGTAGTTTCATGTGGTTGCTATCAATTAAAGCATGATCTTTCCTAAGGATTTCATGTTCCTTATTAAGCTCTTCCAATTCTAAAACTACACTAGCATGCATCTTTTTCATTTTCCTATATGCATCATGCATGTGTTCAGAAACTTCAAACAATTCATTATAGGTTAAATCACATACCTCTTCTTGATCTGATTGTTCAGCTTTATCTGCCATCAAGCAAAGGTTGGTGACTTCTTCTTCTTTTTCAGTCTCAGATGAGTCTGAAGCTGAGTCCGCCCAAAAAGCCTTTTGAAACTTCTTCTTGCCCTTCTTCACCATTGGTTTCTCCTCTACCTTCTCCTTGCTAGGAGTGGCTTTGAGTTTTGGATAATCAGTCTTTATATGACATGGTTTCTTGCATTCATAATTAATCACTTCATTAGAAACCTTGCCATTTCTGTTATACTTACCTCTATTCCATTTCTGGCGTCTCTTCTGCTTCCTCTTTAAAAAGCTTCTGAATTGTCTATTCATCAGTGCAATATCGTCTTCATCCTCAGGTTGTGAGTGTTCACTTTCTGACTCTTCCACATTTAGTGCAATATTCTTTTCCTTTCTTGGTTCACCTGCATCAATCTTTCTTTGACTTACTCCTTGCTCGTAAGCAATGAGTGAACCAAGAACATTGTCAATTGAATAAATGTTCAGATCTTTAGACTCTGTAATTGCAGTAATTTTAGCATCATATACAGTAGGTAAACAACGAAGAATCTTATTAACCATTTCAGCATTGGTTAATTCCCTACCAAGTGCATGCAAAGAGGTGACAATTTGAGTGAATCTTGTGTACATGTCAGTTATAGATTCATTAGGTTTCATGCGAAATAATTCATAGTCATGTAATAAGATATTGAGTCTTGATTGCTTAACCTCGTTTGTCCCTTCATAAGTAATACAAAGTCTATCCCATATGTCTTTTCCGCTTTTACAAGTGGAAACTCGCATGTAGTCTTCAGATTTTAAAGCACAAAAGAAACTATTTAAACATTTCGCATTTAATTGTGCTAAGTCACGTTCTTCTATAGTCCAATCTGCATAGGGTGTATCTACCCTAATTCCATCAACTAATCTAGTTGGTTTTGAGTAACCTTCCTGGACTAGCATCCACATGCGATAATCAAGTGACTGTAAGAAAGTAGACATGCGTATTTTCCAAAAATCAAAAGGAATATTGTCAAACAGTGGAGGTCTAGTGATAGAGTAACCCTCAGGTGTGTTTCGGTTTCCAAATGTATCCATCTACGTTAATTAAAAAGTAGTTCAAACTTATGATTTTGAAACTATGCTCTGATACCACTTGTTGAGTCCAGTAATTAGGTTGTTAAGCCTAAGTAAATGTCCCACAGCTACCAAGAGGGGGGTGAATTGGTAAATTTAAAAATTTTAAACCCTCTTAATGATAAAGTTGAACCGAAATAAAATATTCTTTTAAAGTTTGTAGAAAAATGTTTTTCAACCACAGAGTTGTTAAAACTGAAATTTAAAGTGCAAAAACGTAAAAGCAATAAAAGTAAATGACACCAGATTTATAGTGGTTCGGTCTATAACCAGACCTACATCCACTGCTCAGAGGCACCCTCTGAGTATTGCACTAATACCACAAAGTGACTCTCCTTTAGCACCCACAGCAAGGCGGAGAAGCCTGTACAAAACACTCTTTTCACCACTACCCGGTGCGGCAGAGAACCGTCGTCCTTTTACACAATCCACAGTGTTGGCAGAGAACCGTCGTCCTTTTACACTCTCCTAGTGTGGGCAGAGAACCCTACGGCTGTTCACACTCTCCAAGTGTAGGCAGAGAACCTTCGTCCTTTTACACTCTCCTAGTGTGGGCAGAGAACCCTTCGTCCTTTTACACTCTCCTAGTGTGGGCAGAGAACCCTTCGGCTGTTCACACTATCCAATGTCGGTAGAGAACTGGATCTCCTTGACTGATCTTCTCACAAGAATCTAGAAGGAAGAAGGAAAAGAGTGAAGAAATCCAATTTCACAAGTAGAGACTCTTACCTTAGTAATCCAAGTGAAGCCTTCTCGCTCCAGTGGTAGGAATCCTCCCTTGAATGCTCTCTTCCACTCTCTCCTTGGCTATTCTCTCAAGAGGCACGAAGATCAAATGACAAAAAGATTGGGTGACAGTCTAATTTGAACTATTTATACAAAAGACATGAAAAACCGCCCAAAAACTGCATATTTTCAATTCTGTACGCAGTGTATCGTCCCGTACGATCCTGGATCATCCTGGACGATTTTACTTAAACGATCTGAAACGACCCAATTTGTATATGTGTACAAAATGACTTCATACAGATGATCGTCCTGTACGAACTAGGTTCGTCCAGTACGAACGGTTATTACAAGGTCGGTTCTAGAAACTACTGAAAACTGTTCTAAGTCGGTTAATCGTTTGGACAGAAATATGTTCGTCTGGACAAAAATTTTCCAGAGAGCCGATCGTCCTGGACGATTATTTATTTCATCTGGACGAAAATTTTCCAGAGGACCAATTGCCGCGGACGATAATTTGTTTTCGTCTCGACGAAAATTTTCCAGAGAGCTGATCGTCCGGTACGATATTTATTTTTGTCGGGACGAAAATTTTCCAGAGGACTGGTCGCCTCGTACGATGATAAAATTCGTCTGGACAAAAATTTTACAGAGAACCCATCGTCCGGGACGATAATAAAATTCGTCCTGGACGAATAGGACTTAGAAAATTTTTTTCAAGCAAGTTCCTATTCGTTCCAAGTGCTCTATAGGAGATAACTGACAGATCGTCCAGTACGATAAATATCGTCCTGTACGATCAGTATAGAATTTGAAGATCTCCTAATTTGTGTGTGTGAGATTTTATTCACTCAATTACAATCACTCCCTTTCAAAATTAATTCAAAGAAAAGATAAACTTCAAATAAACAAAATATCTCATGTTGAATTTGATTTGAAGTTTTCGTAGTCTGGAGTCTGATTTTCCTGAAATGTTAGTACACACAAGAGCAAGTGCAAATCTTCTAAAATTGTTAGGAGATAACTATACATTTGAACAATAATGTTTGGAATCATCAAAACTACATAAGTTGCACAAATATAAATCATTCAAATAGCAACTATTCAAACACAGCAAGTACTGGATTTAGGATTACTTGTAGGCACCATCTTAAATTCTTTGTGATAACACTAGTGCCATCGGTATCTCTAAGAATCCTATCTAACATCAAGGACTAAGCACGTTGACTTTAGACATCATTTTATTAGAGATCATGTGAGTAAGGGAGACATTGAGTTACACCATATGGAAACTGAGAATCAACTGGCTGACATATTTACTAAACCACTAGCCTTTTGATACTTTCAGCACTTTAAGGACCAGATTCGGTGTGATTGACATTAATGCATGAACTTGATTTCTACTGATTTTCTGATTTGTTATTTACTTATTACCTTTCTTTATGTTTTAGTTTTTTGATGTTTATTTATTTTGTAGATGTTCCTCTTTATTTTTACTTTATTTTTTAGGCCTTAATTTATTTTCTCTTTCAAATCAACATTGAATTGATATCTTATACCTTATTTTTATTTTTCTAAAAATTTATAGTCCATGTTTTACATCTCTTTATTATACTAAAGGGTAAAATCACCGTTGATTGTGCCTCTTTCTCTAACCTCTTTTGGTGGTGAAATTTTCTTTTATAAACAAAAGTCTAAATCAAACTAATAAATGTATTTTGCAATTGAGATCTTTTCTACCTTGCTATAGAAATCTAGCTTATATTTATAATAATCAAAATTTTTTTATTACTTCAATATTTCTCGTTATCCTGTTAATGCATCTCTCATATGATCTTTGATTCTATTTAGTGGTTTATTCTTTCCTTTATTAGAGAGTGAGTTTTTTTCTTCTCTAATATCTAGAATATATACTCACAACTAAAAATATTTAAGAATTTTTGGAAAAGAATCTAGCTTGCAAAAAAAATAATGAAAAAAATGGCTAATGATGCCAAAAGAAAAAGATGCGCAATGATGCCAAATTGAAAAAATTATACACAATGTGTATCAAAAATCAAAAGATGCGCAAAGTGCGCCATTCAATAGACAAGAGGCATAAAATGAGCCCATAAAAATCAAGCAATCTTCCTTTCTTCCAACTCTTAAAACTTAGAAGATTTCATATATCACTTGAGATTTTCAAGGACTTGATTTCGAATTTTGCGATTTAACAAACTACTTTGATATATTATTTTATAAGATATTTTTCTGAAACCAAGTCTTGATCAGATCTCTTTTTCTTATCCAAATGTTTTTTTCGAGTTAGGCCTTTTGATTTCAAAAGAAGATTTTTCCTTAAAAGAAATCTGAGGTTAGGATTAACATGATCGAATATTTTATCATTTTTTGGATTTTTAAAGTTGTTAACTCATTAACTTACAAATTTTTAAAATCAATCACGTGGAGACTATATCATGTTCATGCCTTAATTAAAAAAAAATTATCGTTGTTATTTTATTATTTTATTATTTTTGGGCATTCTCTGATCATCTCCATCCTTCCTTTGATTTGAAATTTTTTGTCACATCGTCCTAGATTATATTTATATCATCCAGGATGATCGACTTTTCTTGCATCAAAAACTCCATCTATTGAATACTTTGACTTTTCTGCTCTCATCATCCTTGACGATCATTTATCATCTTAGACGATATTATCGTCCTAGCTAAAATCATCTTGATCGTCTCGTCCAAAACAATTGTTCCTCTTGGATGATACACGTGACAGTATGTTTAAAATCTTTAAAATCACCTAGCCTATCCATTTTTGGATAATCATCCTAGATAATCCACTATTCGTCCTGGATGATACACGTGGCACATAGTTTAAAACATTTTAAATTTGGTCGGTATAATCAATTATTGAGCATCATCCTAGATGATCCACCTAATCGGCCTGGATGATATATTTTTTCAACGGCCGTCCGGCCTGACTCGAGATGATCACCTATGTTTAATCATCTTGGATGATATCTAATTGTCCTAGATGATTGGACCGCCTTTTTGACCAATTGAACTGTTCACAATAATTATACCAGATCATTCTGGAAGATCCTGTGTTCGACCTGGATGATCCGGCAGATCATTTAAATTTAGAGCCTTCTATCCAATGTTTCTCATTTCAATCTTCTTCTCCTCTCTTGTTTACTTCCAGTTTACTTACTATGGCTAGCGGTAATCATTCTCGACACATGTCTGAAAGCTCCTCGAGGGCCACGATGGACCCTCAATTTTGGGAGGCAGGCGATCAGGCTGCCTACCACAGATACAAGTCATGCAGCAATTGAGTCACCCTCTCCTGAACAATAAATCTAGTCCACCTCTCCTATCCGGTACTAGACCTTTTCAATCACACTGTCTTTATTTTATTCTCACCCTCGCAGTCCCCTTTAATTCTGAACTTCTTTTTGAATTTTACACAAATCTCTGCATAAATTCTTCCTAAACTACTCTCACCTCTTATGTGAATCAACGCCCTGTCGAGATCACATATCAGGATTGTGCTGAACTATTGCAGCTATCCACCACCAGGGATAAGCTAGATATCTTTGTTTATGATCCTGTCTTTGACTGGTCTATGACAAATCAATTTCTAAACAACATTATTATAAACTTTCATTTTGGAGAGACTACCTCTTTACTCAAATATGCTAGGATGATCCATCATGTCCTTCGCACTTCTGTTATTCCAAAAACCGGTGACCGAGTCCACATCACTCTTTTTTCCCTTGCTACCTTTTACATTTTGGCCCATATTAAGTTCAATGCCACAGACCTAATCTTTTGCTACATTGATCATTTGACTACAATCAGTGATCTAGGTCATAAGAGGAAACCCAATTTGACTAGAATCCAAATACCAATTTTAATATCCTGCTCCTCCCGACTTTCAGCCACCCTTCTACTCAAACGGCTCATTCAACATCCTTCATGGTACTCGTCTCCACCCAGGAGATGAGGATGCTCAGGGGGGCGAGGAGGAGGAGGCTCTGGCTCCTACTCTTGAACCTATTCCTCTCTGCAAGCACTCTTAGCTGGATCAGTTGGTGGAGAGATTTGATCAGTGAGAGAACTACTTCGAGACGTACGTACACACCAGCAGCAGCAGCAGCACGCTGAGGACGTAGCCTGGTTCAATGCCTATGTTGCACACTAGCAGCAGCAGCACGACCAGGATATGGCCTGGTTTGGGGCACATTTTGCTACATTTTCCACTTACTTCCAGCAGCTACCACCGCCACCACCTCCTTCGTCTGATGATTAGGGTCCCTCATTTTACTAGTTTTATGTTTTCATTTTTTGTAGTTTGTTTTTCTTATGTTTTGTTTTAGTTTCTATTATATTTTTTATTTGTGTTTTATTATTTTTCCCTCCTTTTTGTGATGTTAAAACGGGGAGTATTTGTGTATCTTATAATTTGATTATGTAACTTAGTGAACTTTTTCTTTTCATCACACTATTTTTATTAAACTGCCATAATTGCTTGAACTTTTTTGATTGTGTTTGTCATCATCAAAAAGGGAGAGATTATTGAGAATCTGAGATTATAGATTAGATTTTTGATGATAGTAAACATTTGTGTTTTTCTACGACTGCCTTGACTACAAACTTTTCAAGTCCACATGATCGAATACAACTCAAGCCAGCTCAAGATTGGGTAGATTTAGGTTGAGTCAAGTCTGTAATTTTTCCTTTCTTGCGTCAATTATAAAAGTGGTTCCTGATATTAAGTAACCTTGCACAAACACACTTGAGAGGTTTTTTGTGGTTTTTTTATTTTGAGTATATTGGCCTGGATGATGTTTATATCGTCCAAGATGATCCGACTAAAAATAGAAAAACCTAATTAGGGAATCCTGGTTAAAACACTGCCGTTGCCAGGTCCCAAGTCCTGGATGAGAAAAGTGGAGGGTTGCGTTAGGTAGTCGACAGCTAGCGTAAAACTTGTTAAACAATAATGACATGAATCCTTTAAGAAATTGTGTTAATGCTAGGGCGTCCCCTGGAAGCGACGCGTTGTATGGCTTGAATACAGTGACAAGTGTGCAAGGGCCGCTACACCGGCGCCCGGGTGCAGTGTTAAATAGGCAAGGGTTCCCACATCAAGGATGGATGTGGGCAAAGAAGCTAGTCCATGAAACTAAAATTAGGATAGGAACTTGGAATATAGGTTCCCTTACAAGAAAATTAATGGAATTAATAGATATTATGATTCATAGGAAGTTAAATATTTTGTGCATTCAGGAAACTAAATGGGTTGGAGAGAAGGCTAAGGAAATTGATAGTTTCGGATTTAAACTTTGATATTCGGGTAGGAGTCGTACTAGAAATGGTGTAGGTGTTATTATAGATAAGAATTTAAAGGATAATGTTATTAAAATTAATAGGATTGGAGATAGAATTATAGCTTTAAAGATTGTTGTTGATGATAAAATTGTTAATATTATAAGTGCTTATGCTCCTCAAGTAGGTTTGGATATGAGTTCTAAATTAAATTTTTGGAATGACTTAGAAGAATTAATACAAAAGATACCTCTTGAAGAAAGAGTGTTTATTGGAGGAGATTTAAATGGACATGTTGGTAGAGAGGTAGTTGATTTTAAAAGCATTCATGGTGGCCATGGATTTGAACGACGAATAAAGGTGGCAAGACCATATTTGATTTTTGTTTAGCTTATGATTTTTCAATTGCTAATACCTTATTTAAGAAAAAGAATGAGCATCTCATCACTTATAAAAATGGATATAGTACAACCCAGATTGACTATTTTCTTATTAGAAAATTAAATTGTTTAGATTGCAAAGATTGTAAAGTTATTCCGAGTGAAAATTTATGTACCCAACATCGATTATTAGTTTTGGACTTTAAGATAAAGGGGCATAAAATAAAAAATAAAGAAAAATGATTTTCTAGGATTAGATGGGGGCATTTAAAAAATATTAACAAAAATATTTTTGGTAATAAGATTTTAGATCTTAAGGTTTTGTCTGTGTATGAGGATGCTAATGTTATGTGGGAAAAAGTGGCTAGTGAAGTTAAGAATATTGCAAAAGATGTCCTTGGAGTATCAAAGGGAAAAGCTCCCAATAGTAAAACTAGTTGGTGGTGGAATCCAAATGTGCAAGAAAAGATTAAAAATAAGAAGCTTTGTTATAAAAATTGGTTTAATTTTAAAAATTCTGATAATTGGGGAATATATAAAGTGGCTTGTAAGGATGCTAAGAGAGCAATATGCGATGCAAAGACATTAGCTTTTAGTGATTTATTTAATAAATTAGATACTAAAGAGGGAGAAAGATATATGTTTAAGTTAGCCAAACAAAGAGAGAGGAGTAGTAAGGATTTAGTTCAAGTGAAGTGTATTAAGGATGAAGATCAAAAAATACTTTTCTTAGAAGATGATATTCAACCAAGATGGATGAGATATTTTGCTAAACTTTTTTAATGAAGATTGTGAAAATAAGATTGACTATAGTGACCTTAGCACCCTAAATGAAAATAAAGATTTATGTTTTTATCGGCGTATTAGTAAAACTGAAGTTAGAGAGGCTTTAAAGAAAATGAAGGGTGGAAAAGTTGTTGGACCTGAGGATATTCCAATAGAGGAGTGGAAATGCTTAGGAGATGAAGGAATTTCATGGCTTACTAAACTTTTTAATACTATTTTGAAGACTAAAAAGATGCCAGATGAGTGGAGAATGAGTGTGTTAATTCCTATTTTTAAGAATAAAGGTGAGGCACAAGATTGTGCAAATTATAGATGTATTAAGTTAATGTGTCATACTTTAAAACTATGTGAGCGAGTTATGGAGCATAGGTTGTGGAGTGATACTAATGTTTCTCAAAATCAATTTGGATTCATGCCGGGTAGGTCGACTATGGAAGCCATACATTTATTAAGAGGTTTGATGGAGAAATATAGAGAAAATAAGGATGATCTACATATGATATTTATTGATTTAGAAAAAGCATATGATAAAATTCCAAGAGAAGTGCTATGGAGAGTTCTTGAAAAGAAAGGAGTCAATAATGCTTATATTCAAATCATTAAACATATGTATGCAGGAGCTATTACTTGTGTTCAAACACAAGGTGGACGGACCAAGTATTTCCCTATTTTTGTTGGGTTATATGAAGGATAAGCCTTAAGCCCATATCTTTTTGTTTTAGTCATGGATGTCCTCACTAGACATTTGCAAGAGGATATACCATGGTGTATGCTTTTTGCTGATGATATTCTTCTTGTTGATAAGACTAGAGAGGGAGTTGAAGGTAAACTTGAATTATGGAGGTCAACCTTATAGTCTAAAGGTTTTCGCTTGAGTAGATCTAAAACGAAATATATGGAGTGTAATTTTAGTAGTAATAGACCTAGTGAGGGGATTGTGACTTTGGGCAATCAAGTCATTAATAAGAGTACACATTTTAGATATCTTGGATCTATTGTTCAGAGTGATGGTGAAATAGACGGGGATATTATCAGCAGAATTCAAGTTGGATGGTTGAAGTGGAGGAATGCATCGAGCTTGTTATGTGATAGAAATGTACCCATCAAACTTAAGGGAAAATTCTATAAGATGGTAATGAGGCCTGCAATGCTTTATGGTGCTGAATGTTGGCCATTAAAAGAGAAGCATAATATTAAGTTAAGTGTGGCAGAGATGAGGATGCTCAGGTGGATGAGTGGCTTTACCCTTAGAGATAAGATACGAAATGAGCATATACGTGAAAAGGTTGGAGTAGCTCCAGTAGAAGATAAGATTAGAGAGAGTCGCCTTAGATGGTTTGGTCACATAAAACGGCGGCCTTTTGATGACCCGGTTAGGAGAGTAGAGGTATTAGATTTGACTTATGTTAGGAAAGGTAGGGGTAGACATAAAAATACTTAGCTAGAAAATATTAGGAATGACCTTTCTTTATTAGATTTAAACGAGAATTTGACTTTTAATAGGACACAATGGAGAAAAAGGATTCATGTAGCCGACCCCACGTAGTGGGATAAAGGCTTGATGTTGTTGTTGTTGTTGTAGGGAATCCTAGTTAAGTTGCCATCATTAAGCACATCATCCTGGACGATTCTTGTATTGCATAGGATTATAAGCTCAAATAAAAAAGAATCAACTACCATGATCAATTTAGGTATTCTTTTTTTTTTAGGATATCAACCAGGACAATCCATTACATCATCCTGGACGATAAAGCATAATTATGCCTAAATTAATATGGTTATTATGGAAAGCAATTAAGGATGATTAATACGATCACATCTGCTGGGTCGATCGCAGGATCGGTCAGGATTATGTCCTGGATGAAAAACCATCGGCTAGCTCTATTCCAAGTGATGTTCTGGATGATTTGCTTCGGTTTTGAGCTAATCGTTCGGGACAATCATGAGATCTGCTCGAATGATTAAGCTAATTATGGATCATCTAGACCTCCTTTTCGAGCGATTATCTGGCTGATAATATGTGATTTGAACTAATCATACAAGCCAATATGGTATCAACCTGGACGATGTAAACAAAATTTCTTTTGATCATCCCATATCGTCCAGGCTGATTGATCTTAATTTGTATTGATCGTACAGGACGATAATCTCGATTCTTAAAATTCTATTTAAAGGACCAGAATTTTCTCATGATTACGACCTGGAGTGATGCTATCTTTACCTGAGAGAGCCTTGGGAGAGGGAGGGAGGGAGAGAGAGAGAGAGAGAGAGAGAGAGAGAGAGAGAGAGAGAGAGAGAGAGAGAGAGAGAGAGAGAGAGAGAGAGAGAAGAACTTGTGAGGGGAACTTTGTGAGAGGGTTCACAAAGGTTGCTCCAAGCAAGATTCCAAGTAGTCATCTCTGTTCTTTGTCCTTCATCCTTGGGAGTTTCTTGGGAGGTCTACTTTAGCAAAAGGTCTGGGTTCTTTCCCGCTTCAAAAGGAAACAAAAGGGGTCGGTTCTCCACCACACCGGGGTTGGTGAGAGGAGTCTGTTGTAAAGGCTTCTCCGCTTAGCTGTGGGAGCTAAAGGAGAGAAACTTAGTTAGTGCAATACTCTGAGGGTGCCTCCGAGGAGTGGACGTAGGTCAAGGTTTGACCGAACCACTATAAATCCGGAGTGATCTTCTTTGTTTTACTTCAGCATTTAATTTTCACATTCGCTACTCTTGTGGTGAATTGTTTTGGTTTTAATGTTGTGCCTTACCTAAGAAATTAAAAAAAAAAAATACCAATTCACGCCCCACCCTCTTTGTTAGCCTCGAGCTAGTTCTTAAGGGCTTAACATCCCTAATGAATTTTCAAGTGTACGTGGAGTTTAGTTGCAAGAGGCCTATGACAAGATGGGAGAGTTCAAATCCAGAGCTACATTGATGCTTTCTTATGAGTGTTCCCATTTCTCTTTCAAACCCAATATAAAATTAAGATAAATGGACAAAATAGCCCTTCGATGCCCTCAATCTTATGGATAATATCGAATGCTATCTTTTTGAATTTTTTTTATCGTTAGATCAATCCTTACTTGACATGAATGGAGATAAAAAGGTGGCGTGAAATTATTTTTATATGCCGATACAAATAGGAATTAATTTGAAGATGATATATATATATATATATATATATTATTTTTTCTATTTTATTTTTAATTTTCTTTATAATGTTTATTATTGATTTGTGCATATAATTTATTTTATATTTTTAAAATAGTATATTTTCTTTATAAAGTTCATTATGAAGAATCCCCTAAGATTCTATCCTCATTGCTTGCTAATGGTGTCCGATTTGAACACAAATTGGCTTGTTTATAGGAATCGATGATTTGAACGTGCATGTACAATCCATTTCACAAAATAGGCCAAAGATCAAAAGATTTTATGTGCGGAACAAATATACACATGGAGAATCAAATATGCATAAAATACTCATCAAATCTACGTTGACCCGATCATATATATAATTTAAAACCTAAAAAGGTTGATATGGGATTAAGAGTAATAAATCCTAAGGTCGATGGCTCCTCAACGTTAAATATACAAGTTAACCCTTCATCAAATATAGTGGTTGAAGATGTAGGAAGGTGGATCAAATAGAAAAATGCAAGTGATAAGACCATGCAAGTGACTAATGCTGAAAAGGAGGTCAAAACCTCCTACTTATCTCCTCCCTATTCAAACTTTTAATTTTTTGATTAGTGAGAGTGAAAATGAAAAAACTTTTCTCCTCACTTGAATTTCATAATGCACAGAGGATATACACAAGAAATAAACAAAGTAGGGGTGACTTATAGCTATAGAGGCAGAGCCATTAATGATTAACGTTAAGGAAAGCGTGTAAAAATAAAATAGTAACGGGCCTTATAAAGGCTGTAAGAAGTGTGTAAATTTAAAATAAGCCAGGCCTTATAAAGTTCAGTTAGACATGAAGCTTAAATATTAATATCTTCCCCCCTCTTTCTCTCTCTCTATATCTATCTATCTCTTTCTACAAAGTTTCACTATGGGGAGCAATCAAAGCTCTAATACTCTCTAGGGCATCAATAGGAGCTAGCCTGAATGCAAAATAATTATAAAATTATATGTCCTTAAGTCTTTAAATCTTCTTTATGCTAGACAAATAAAAGGGTGCCTACTTTTTTTTTTTTTTGATAAAGAAAATCAATTGTGTTAACAAAAAGAAGAAAAAACTATTACAAAATATTACTCTCCAACACCAAATTCCTCTTTTAACAAATCAACAAATGCAGGAGGAATCTTAATAAAAGACACATCACCCTAATCAAAGTTACTAAAAAGAGCATTGTTAGCACACATATTTGATAACTTATTACAATCTCTATTTACCCAATTAAACATAACATAATTAAAATCATTTAAAAAAACAAGTTCATTTTTCCAATCTCCATCCAACTATTGTAAAAATTTGATGATGTTATAATTGTCACTTTCTATAATAATCCCCTTGTAACTTAGCATCCACTCTTCTGTGATGTCCCTAAAATGTTAAATCACTATCTTTTTAAGATGAGAGCTATCCCAGTGTATACAAGAATGGCCATAGCCTACAAGTAATATCCCTTTGATATTTTGGATAACACCTCCAATTCCAGCTCGATATGATTGAAATAATAATGCATCCACATTAATTTTGATCCACTCGGGAGGAGGGGGTGCCAACGATCCAACAATCTATTAGACTGATTAGTACCCTAGTGTACCGATTTAGTTTTGTCAAACATGAATGAGATAGAAGCATAGCTCACGGAATTTGTAGCAATTATCATTGCACCTTCATCCTTGCCTTCATGTATAACTTTGTTTCTAGCACTCCAATTGAGATAAATGGAGTTACAATAGATATTGATAGGAAAACAATGTTCTTAACTATAATTCTTCATCTAGTTCCAGCAATCTTGAAACTTTTTAAAGAAAGGAAGAGCAAAATCACATATTTTAAGACACCGAAAGACATCCATTAGCTTCTTGCACTTAAGTGTCACATGGTCCAGATCATCCCTCACATTTCATCCTCTCGAACAATATTTATATTCATGTATTCTTCTATTAAAAACAAGTTGGAATGTAGGAATTGCATCATTAAAAATACGTCTCAAAAAAACTTCCACTTGTTGCCTTAGCTTAGCATTTTTAAAGCACTCCCAACATGAACAACAAGATTGTTCTTGGAATGAAGCCTTGTAAGCAAGAGCTGAAATAGAACATCGCAACTTTTGATGAATAAGCACAAAACAATCTTCTTCCTTATCAGTTTGAATCATAATTCTTAGAATTAAGCTAATAAGGTCTTCGCCAAAAAAATTTTTTAATTCATCAACATCCCACCTTCCATCTGTGATTAATTTATCAACTGTAAGCTTTCCATTCGTATGGATAGCCACAAAAGTTGATAATTTGTTCAAGCTTTTATCTAGGATCCATACATCATCATAAACATCAATAGAGCCCCCCCCCCATTCACAACCTTCCATCTAACAATTGCTTTAAAAAATTCATTACCATTTAATATGATTTTACAAGAAGACGACCTTTCTCTACCATATCCAACCTCTTCATGAATAAATCATATTTTGTTCCAAGAAGTTTAGATAGTAAATAATCTTTTTCCTGGATTACTTTCCACGCCAACTTTTCTCTCACAGGTCCAACCATGTTAGCACACGAATGGAGACCATGACCTCCCCACCTGAGAGGCTTGCACAATTTGTTACAGCTCACATAATGAAGCCCATGTTTTCCTTCCATCTTATGCCAAACAAAATTTCTGCACATCTTATCCATTTCATTTTATAATCTTTTAGGAACCAGAGCATGAGTACAAAGGTAGATAGGGAGAGAGAGTCGGCCCATTTTAATAATAGTGAATTTTCCTGCCAAGGATAGAAATTTGATTCCCTAAACAATAATAAGTCTTGAACCTTTCTGAATGATGAAGTGGAAATCTTCACCCATCAGCCTTCTCAAAGCCACTTTAATCCAAAGATAGTTGAATTCTTTTTCCACCTTAAAACCCATAATATGTTCTATGTATTTTTTCTTGTTCTTTTTAACATGTTTCCTAAATAGAATTATAGATTTTCCAACATTCACCTTTTCACCTATCCATCCACAAAATTGAAATAACACTGCTTTAATCTCTTTCACTTTATTATTTGTAGGTTCAAAGAAAATGATAATGTCATCTGCATAAAGTTGATGAGATATGTTAGGCCCATTTGAAACATTATGAACTCTCATTGTATCTTATTTTAATAGAACGCATTTGATAAAAATTGAGAATAAAGAATTAAAAGATAATGTGATAGAGGACAACCTGGATGGAACCCGCTTCTTGTATTAATCCAATTGGAGAGCCTTCTTTTAATCAATAAAGAGAATGTAGAATCTTTGACACATTCTACAATCCAACCAGAAAATTTCAAAGGAAACCCAAAATATTTCAAAACATTCCATAAAGTCTCCTAACATATTCTATCGTATGCTTGCTCCATGTCAATTTTAACTCAAACTAGTCCTTTAGATGACATGGAATACCTTAATTTATGGAATATCTTTTGAGTAACAAGAACATGATCTATTATTGACCTCCTTTTGAGAAACGTTGCCTGCTCCATTGAAATTAGTTTTTGAATTGCAGTTTCCATTCTATTTAATAGTATCTTAGCCACCACCTTGTATATAGATTTGCAAAGGCTAAAAGACCTGAAATGAATCAGAGCAGAAGGATTATTGATCTTGTGAATGAGAACCACCATGGTTTCTTTCCAGCTGTCCGCCATCTTTCCAGAATTGAAAAAAAGTTTAATAACATTCCAAATATCATTTTTAAACATTTTCCAATACTTTAACAAAAAAGAATAAGTGATTATGTCATTCCCAGGAGAAATTTTACCACCCATTTGGTGCAAAATAGCTTCAACTTCCTACACCATTAATTCTTTGTTTAAACACAATCTATCATTATCATCAAGAGAAGAAATCGAATCAGGCCATCCACCCAAGTTATAGAATCTCTCCTTCCATTTTTCGTCAAAGAATTGTAAGAACATCTCATCATTTTTATATTGATATTCCACCTCCAATCCATTGTCATCTTTAATTTTGTAAATCCAATTAGCATTTCTTATAGCTTTAGCCATGGAATGAAAAATTTTTGAATAATAGTCTCTCTCCGAAAACCATTTAACCTTGGCTCTTTGTTTCCACCAAGTGTTCAAACATGCCATGGTTGAGTTTAGACCACCAATATTTTACTTAAGAAGCTAGTTGTCCTCCTCCGAAAGTCAACCAACTTCTTCCTCTTTCAATTGATGCTCCAAGATACTCTTTTTAAGCTCTTCGTTCTGTTGAATATGGCTCTTATTCTTAGTTTTGCTCCAAAAAAAAAAGGATTTTTAAGTTTTCTTAAATTTTTTATCTAGTATCTCCGTAAAGTCCCCTCTCGATGTTTTACTCCAAGCTGATTTTACAATTGCAATTGATGCTGGATAAGAAGCCCACACGTCTTCAAATTTTATAATTCTATCAGAGGTGAACCTACTAATAATAATATAAAATAAAATAGGGCAGCATTAAGAAGCTACTCTAGCCAGGTGTCTCACTACCAATAGATTTTAGGAATTCATTGCTGTAGAATTTATAAAGCATCAGTCCAGTCTTTCAAAAATGCAAGCACCACCAATCATGTTGTTGCACCAAGGGAATTTTTTATCGATAAGTCCTACTTCATGAAAATCACTATTCACCAAGAAAGACTTCATATCATTGGAAGCTGGAGAGAAATAAATTTCTTCCCCCCCCCCCCCCCCCTCCCCCTCTTATCTTCTTTAGACAATAAACAGTTAAAATCCCCTACAATATCCATTGGTAAATTATTAGAGGTAAAAGCAACCAACCTTTCCCAAAGGATCCTTCTTTGAACAACCTCCTTGCTACCATAAATAGTAGAAATCCTCCACTTACTCCCATTCATAGCAGCCAGCTCACCTAATACCACCTGATTAGAATGCCCTTTTATAGAAAAAACTGCTACCTTAACCTTCCACAGAACAAGTATCCCTCTAGATAAACCATCTGATCGAACTTGAAAGAAATCCATCCATCTCCAATAAGAGAATTGACTTCCATCCTGCTAAAAGAAGAAATTTTAGTCTCTAACAATCCCACAAGGAACACATCATGGTCTTTAACTACTTCTTTGAGACATAGAGAAGCTTGCTTATTTTTTATTTTTTTGAAGAAATGCAAATTGCATTAAAAAGAAGAAACAACTATTAAAAACTAGAAAGCAAAAACAAGCTCTTTAAAACTATCATAATGGATATGCGATCCACTATATTCCATTTTAAATCCATTAGGGTAATAGGGACAACCAATTTTAAAATAACCTAAAAAGTTGGTTATTATCTTAGAATCCCCAAAAGATAAAAATGAGACATACTAAAAATTTCACATTTCATTATAATAATTCAAAAAACGAAAAAAAAAACTACATGAAAGCCCCAAAAATGACAAACTACTACAAGAAAATTAAAAAGACTAAAACAGCCCCAAAAACATCAAAAGTAGTACCATCAACATCCTTTAAGGCCAACGAGCTCCAATCAAGAGTTGAATCCACTGAAACCTCAGAATCCAACAACAACCACCATGGCAAACAAAATAAAGTCGATGAAGCAATACCGCCGACTCTCACATCAAGAGGCCAAGAATTGTCCTCAAGACAAACAAATCCATTCAAACTGATAATCATCACCACACACATCTCACTGGTAAGTGAAAAACCAGTAATATTCAATTCCTTCAAGTCTTCAACAAATTAGACGTATTCTTCAAAGAACCAAGAAGTAACCTTCTTAAGGCTAGGTGAGATAAGCTCCACCCTAAAACTAGCTCCAGTATGTCTATGATGATCCAAACAACCTTCTATATAGGAACCAAACAACATTAGAAAAATTTATTCAATAACTCCAACTTCACCAGAGCATTATTTTGAACTATCTACCTTGGAAGATCCAATCAAATCCATCAAAATAGTTGCATAACTTGTGGCAATAGTAGCAGCATCATCTCCAAGAATCTTCAGGAAAGCTAAAATCGGTCTTCACAATAGGAAAAACCACCTATACAATCTAAACATCCATACCCCAACAATCTCTTCAAATTCAAGAGATCACACACTAACAAAATTATCAAACCAAATCTGACAATACTAGGAGAAAAATGATCTTCACTCCTTTCTTTAATTTAATGCTTCCAAACAAACAAAATGCTGAAGCAAAATCAACTCAAATGCACTAACTGGTAATGAAATCGACTAGGATCACATCAGCCTTTTTTCTAAGATTATTGAAGAAATAATACAAAGATGCTCCATAAGTCTCCAAACTTGTTCAGATAAGACAACCAACAAGAAAATTCCCGCATCCCATTTCTTAATGGAAGAGTTCCATTCCTTAGTGGAATATAGAGGACCAACATATCCTTCATAGACAAATCTTTAGAACAAAACATTCCACATCTTTAAAAAAAAAATCCACACCAAATTTTCTTGAAAAACAAAGATTCCACATCAAGAAACTCTCAGTTTCAAATGTCAAACCAGAAAAAATTCCAGCTCGAAGAATCAACTCAAGACTTTCATAAATTCCAAACAAACGCAAGCAGCAATTACCATAAATAAGCTCAAGTCATAATCCAACAAAACATCCAAACTACAAGCAATCTTCGGCCAAACATTTAATCATCAGAATAAATGGAAAAATTACCACCATAGCAAAAAATTCATTCCATGAAAAACTAAAGCCAACGTCGAGAGAATGAAAAACCTCCTCAAATATTAACTTCATATTTGTAGTTTTAACAAATTTAATCAATAATATAACTTTAGAAGAAAAAATGCAACCAGCAAATCAATCCAAATCAAATCAATCCGATGAAGAACCATTATCAGGCAAAGCTCCATAAAAATCAACTTCAAATTGATTGCTTCTATGTTAAAATCCCACCAAGGACCTCCCATACCAGGCTGACGGAGAACCACCGATCACCAAGGTTTCACCAACATTTCCAAGATCACACAAAATCACCAAAATAACCAAGAACTTCTTCAAGCTTGCTTTAGTTTTTCCCATACCAGGCAAAATCAAGTTTATCAAGTTTACTCCTTCTTCCATACCAGGCAAAGTTAAGCTTTCTTCTTTCTAGCTCTTCTACAATTCCAAAAAACAATGAAGGCCATTAAAGAATAAGAGGGGATGAGATCCCCACCTTTGTTTTTTGCTCCCCATCAATCTTCTTGAACCTATGAACCAATTTGATAAGACTAAGTCCTCTAAGATCCTTAGCAAGTTTAAGTTTTGCAGAAGAGGATTCCTCTAAATCAGATCCCCCCACTTATTTAAATTCTATGACTTGAATAATTGTAGAGACATCCACACCTTTCTCTGTAGTAGTAAGTCTAACATTAGCCTCCTTCACCTCCCTGTTAGATGCTGGAGGATCCTTTTCATTTCCAAAATCAGGAGCAATCTCACCCTCCTCTACCAAATCATCCAGAACCGCAAACTTGTTAACACCTAAAAGGGAAACGTGCTAATCCACCATATTATTTGTTTCTTTATCCTTTATAATTTCTACAGTATTAGAATTACCCAAGTTCTCATATCATCCTCCTTGGATTCAAATCCTTCACGTGGCAAAATTTTATCATTCTCCAAGGAGTTTTTATCCAACACACCACTATCAACGGTAACCGCAGAAGTCATTACCACATACATATTAAAACCTCCTTTCCCTCCAAGGGTTCCCCACCTTCTTGGCTTGAACATTTTCTTTTTCCCATAATTTACCTTTACCTAAGGCCAATATCTGGTATCAATCTCTTTATAGATTCCTTCTGTTACACTAGCCAAATTTTTTGAATTAATATCTTCATCTTGAGACAACAATTTTAGCAATCTCCATGTTCTTGGAACTATTCTGAATAGTCCCCAACACTCTGAACACCGATTTCTAGCATGTCCTATCCTTCTAAAACAAAGCATAAATTTGGAACCCTTTCATATTAAATTTTTTTAAGAAATCTACCTAAGTTTCCTTCCACCCAGACTCCAAGAGGCAACTTGTCTTCTAAATGAATATGAACTCAAATTCTTTCAAACTCCCTTCTCCCCCATTGGAACATATTGTCATCTATCGAATAAGGTTTTCCAACCTTAGAAGCTATCCTACAGACATTAATGTCATCCCAGCATTACAAAGGCAAATTAGGCATCCAATTCCATATAGGAGCCGATAAACCTTTTAAAGAGTCTAGAGAGAATGAAGGCGACCATTTATCAACACCAATGATATTCCCCTTAACATACGATGGACCATTTGAAAGAATTAACTCCACTGATTCTTCATCATCAAATGCATAAAATATCCATTCTTTCCCCAATCAGGTAATGCTAAATTTACCCAAGTGTGACCACTATTTTTTCAGTACTGAATTTATAAGATACAGAGGATATTGTCGCCAAAAACTTTGACAACAAGTGCATTTTGAAGCTTTTTGGTGTTATCATTTAATTCTTCTCATGCAATTTGACCATTTCACCTTCTTCCATTAAATAATTGCTAAAATCTAGCTCTACAACCCTTCTATTGGACTTCTTAATCCATATATTTGACAGGATGATACCAGCCATCTACTTCCTCTTAGACACGTCTACACCATTATCAACTTGTTTGCATTAATCCAGTTCACTCGATATACATTATCAAACCACTCCCAAATCACATTTAAGATTTATTTTTCTAGTTTCTTCAAGATTTTGATTATCAATACCCCTCAAAGAACATTCATCCAACGAGTTAGTACAATTATATTACGCCCTGGTTTCTTCTATGGAAATATGATTCATGAACCCCTCACTAGATGATCTAACTAATCCCTCTTTTCTACCCATATCTTTCTAATTGAAAGAAGGTGAAGCTTCATGTTTAAAATTTGGAATAGTTGGATTCTTCAGTACATTAATCGCATCACCTATCAACAAAATCTTTCCTTTTCCAATATCATAAATAACTTTCTTCAAATTTAGCAACCCTCCAGTAATAGTTAATGCCTGGCTTAAATTGGATTGGATGGAAATCAAATCATAGCAGAATTGGAAATTACAGTTGTAGATTTTCTGCCAAAACTAGGAAGAGATTATTTAAAAAACTTTTGAGGATGTGATGATGAACATCTAGAAGATGGTCGCATCCTACCCTATAACCGGTCTCCTTAGATGACCTGAGATCAGTCGCCGCCATCGTAAAAGTAGGTTATCACTGCAAAATGAAAATTAAAAATTACCTTTCTCTCACTAAAATCTCGCAGCTTACTTACCTCTCATAAAAGGGTTCCTACTTTCCTCTCATAAAATACATGTTATTTTGGACCTCCATCGCATTCAAAAAGAACTTTTCCATATCATTTATTAAATAATAAGTGGTTTTTGCACACAAAGTCACCCACCCTAACTAGCAATTAGGGATACAACAAAGCCACTAGGATTCATAAATCTACACTAAGGTATTAATTTTCTATTCATAAACAATTAAGCAAATGTCTCCTCAGCCTCCTCAAAAAAGAACTTTCTTCTATGAAATGAAGTTAAAGCTCTCTTCTTTCTACCATGCACATTAGGGGCCATGAGAAACTAGTGGATTAGAAGTAAAACAAGAAAGAAAAAATAATAGAGATAGAGTGAATCATAAAACTTGACCAGTGATATGTTGCTGCTAAAAATGACACTACTGTGTTGAGAAAGTCTAAACAACAAAAATAGTTAAATTGATGATATCACTGCAGTGTGAAGTGGTTGGTTATTGTACAAAAATATCATTGGAAATCAAGAAGCCATCTTTTTTTCTTAGAAATCACTTTAGCATTTAACATATATGTGTGATGTAGCATTTTAAACTGATTACCATCAGAGCTTAGGGAAGTGCTGTAGCACTCAATAATGAGTCAATAATAATATGAGTGATTAAATTAAGATTGAAAGAAATGTCTCACCATTATAAATATTAAGGATTTGGTGTTCGATAGTACTTATATTTGTGCTAAACTCTATGGGAACTTGAGTAGCACTGTGACACTTGAATGTATAACTAATTCAGAGCCTCAATTGAGGCAAAGTTAATGCCACAACCCTGACATTATATCTCAGCATAAAAAATTAATATCACTTTGCTAGAGTACTAATAATTTGAGTGATAATGCCTAAAAATTAACAACACCACATCGTCTGATTACACAATAAAGTGCTAAACAACACCACATCATTTGAATGCACATTAAAGTGCCATAATGTTTAACGTTTATAGAGGAGTGGAAAGCAATTCAAAAAATATGGAGCCACACTGAATTAGTAAAAAACACATCAGGTTAGCTAGTAGATCGGTCGTGTTAACCCTACAACACATTAAAGAAATCCTGGATGTGCTAATGCCCTAGTTCATTCCATAATGTCGCAGCGTTAACATGTTGAGCACCATGATGCTACAGCCTATTTCTATACTAATATATAAAGTTCTTTAAATCATTTTAGTGTGTTCTTTTTATCATTTTTTAGTAAGGTTGTGTCACATTTCCTATAGTCTTGTGTCTTATGATGTGCCACCTTAGAGTCAACTCTAAGGTTAGCCATGAGAAAGAAAGGTACTATATTTGGAGATCATTAACCTATATTATTTTAAGCAATTAGACATTTGGAGGAGAAAGGAGTGTGGAAAACATAGTTTTATAATCCTGGTGACATTTAATTGCACTTTTACTCTTGTAATACCTCTTATGTGCAAACAATGAATGAATTATCCTCTTTTATTTTCATAGATGGTTAATTTTCTGGTTTTAGGCTAATAATGTGAAACCTATGTGAGTGCTAACATAGACTCTTATGCTTTGAATGAATAAATGATGTTTCCAATATATCTCATATTTAACTTAATGCATAGCATGGCCATATGTGTAGTTAAAATTTAGTGTAGTAAATTTTCTTAATGGAGGAATTTTGGAATAATAAGGATAATTAAAATGGAGTTGTTGTATGCCTAGATATTAGAGGTTTAGTGTTTTAGGTTCTTTGGAGATATAATAATTATACGAAGGCCATAAACCATCCTTTACATACGTATAACCCTAACAAAGAACTAGGGATGCTTATTCTATGATCCATAATAAATATAGAAGAGTTTATATAATACAACTTATGTAATTCAAAGTCTTTAGTAAAAAATATTTAATCTTCTAGTATTTTTCTTATTTGTTACATATTTAACGGAAGAAAAAATCTCAACACTAATTTTTATTTGGTAAGATAAACATTATAATTATATTGAATAGCACTAGTACATTTCTATATTAGTAAAACAATTCCTCATGTGATCAATACACTTTTATATCACTTTATTGCTTGGTCGAAACATGTACTTACATATTTAGTTGTAATTCACAATAAAGAAAACCTAAGAATATTTTAAGCACACATATTATGCACACATGCAAGAAATAACCTACCCACACCATCATGTTTTTGGCTTCATTGCCAGGGCTAACATGTGCATTACAAATTATTTTATATTATTGAACTTGTGTTATTTTTAACCCTACATAAAATATATAGCTTCTATGTTACTTATGGTTTTCCTTAAAATTTTTTTATAATTAGACATATTTTATTTGTTTTTAATGTTTTCTTATTTATTATTTATTTATTTTTCTTTATATTTATATGTGTAGTAGATATAGTAAATAGTTGTTATTATTTGACTAAGAGATTGTTAAAATGACCCTTATAAAAAAAATCCAAAATAACACCAACTTTTAGTAGGGTTGAACCAATTTAAGAACATGATCATCATAGACCTCTTAGGGAGCATGTCAATTATCTAGTAGATGGAATTCACCAGAGTATTAATATACCTACAATGAAGGCCAATATGTTTGATTTAAAACTTTACATAATTTAGAGGGTTAAAAATTCCCAATTTGGGGGAATTCTCATTGAGGATACAAACCTACAATTAGCTAGTTTTTTTCAAAATCTCCATAACATTTAAGTTTATGCTATTTATGGTGATTCTCTTAGGATTCAATTAATTCCATTTATTTTAAGCTCTATAAGTACTAAGAATGAGTAAGCATGTAAACTCTTATCTAAGTACTTCGCACCTTCTAAATATGATGTGCTTATTAAGAACAACACATATTTTTCCCAATTTAAAGGAATTAATTTCATGAATGTTAGGAGAAATTTAAGATGATGCTTAGAAATTTCCCTCTCCATACATTACCTGATGGGTTGGTTATTTATACTTTCTATAATGGGATTATAGTGAAAGTTTGAATAGGTTGTTAGACCTAAAGATTTGTCCCAAAGCTAACCAAGCAGGGGGGAGGGGGGAGTGAATTGGTAATTTAGAAAATTGATTTTAGATTTTATCACAATGGAAAATTTTGTCGAAAATATTTTTCCAACCACAAAATTAAAACTTGCAAAAAATAGAAATGCAGAAAAAGTAAAGAGATAATAACATAGAATTTTATAGTGGTTTGGTCGAACTAGACCTAGTTGACTCCATGAAGACTCTCTCTTCAGTTATTGCACTATACCAAAGTAAATCTTCTTTTTCTCCCATAGGAAGGCGAAGAAGCTGTTACAATAACCTCTCTTCCACCAAACCCTTGTGTGACAGAGTACCGCCATCCTTTCTCACCCTTCTAGTGATAGCAGAGTACCAACATCTTTTCTCACCCTCCTTTCGATTGTAAAGTACCAACATCCTTTCTCATTCTCTTGATGATGGTAGAGTACCAACATCCTTTATTACCCTCCTGGTGACATCAGAGTACCAATGTCCTTTCTCTCCCTACTGGTGATGATAGAGTATCAACATCCTTTCTCACCCTCCTGGTGATCGTAAAGTACTAGATATTCTCCAATGATCTTCTCTCAAGAGTCTTTAAAGAAGTTAGGAAGAGATTTGAGAAACTTACAATAAGATTCTCACCTTTGGGTAACCTTCTGAGCCCTTCAAAAATTCCACTTGTAATATCTCTTTATCCTCAATCTCAAACACTCTCCCAAAACACTCTCACTCTCACACTCACTCTCAAAGCCATCTAGAAAGAAAATTCATGGAAGAGTGTTGATAATAAATTTTTAAGACACTTATATAGAAAGGAAAATAAAAACAGTATCGAAAATTGAAAATTTCAAGTTGAACATCTTGGATCGTACCGTATGATCGTACTACATACATATGAACAGTTCAAAAAATTTTATATGATCCTAAGAAAACTATTTTTATACTCTATCAGTTGTATGTATGAACTGTCATCATAAAAAATGAATAGTTCAAAATTGAACAAGTTCATCTGATATTATTTTGTATGAACCCATTTCATACTCTGATCGTCATCTCTATGAACCCCACAAAATACTGTATGAACTATTTTATTCAAATCATGCTTCATGTGGTATGAATATGGATGAGCCTATTTTATACTTTGATGTCATTTATACAAAACTAATTTTGTATCGTATAAAAAGTTCAAAAAATTTACCTATTCTTATAGGTCAAACTTGTATGTATCTATTTCATACTTTGGATATTATTTATATAAAACTAATTTTCTACAATATGATTAGTTCAGAAAATGATGAGTTTGTTTAGGATGAACTGGTATGTTTCCATTTCATACTCTAGATGTCGTATGTATGAATCCAACTTTGTACAGTACGAACAATAAAAAAAAAAATTCGAAGGCATGATTCGATCAACTTCTTTCTAGAGGAACACTAAGGTCAAATCATCCAATATGATTCAAGAGTCATACAATATGATTAGTTTTAACAATACTTGTTTTGACTCACTTCCCTAGTGTGAGTGTGCATGGTTACCCAATTACTATCACACTATCTCAGACTCAAGAAAAAAAAGAAAAAATATAGACTTCAATTATAAGAAACCCTAATCTAAGCTTTCTTGAAGTCTTTGGTAGTTTGAAGTATATTTTTCTTAAAACATTAGTATACAAAATAACACAAACAATATTTTTTTAATATGTGTTAAAATAAATAGTATTCAACATAATAATATTTTGGTATAATATAAAATAAACATTATATAAAAGTATAGATTTGAAAACTAAGTCCTAATAATCTCCCCCTTTGTAATGATGGAAAAATAATTATTATTTGAGTTAATACTTAAGACAATTTTCTCCTTAGCTCCAAAACATTGAATGACCAATTTAAAACATGGAGTTCTAGTGAAAATTAAAAACACAAAGCTAAAATTAAAAAGAAACAAAAACTACAAAAACAAAAACAACACGAATAAAACATACACACATTAACATACATTAACATAATACAACTCCTACAAAAATCACATACATGCATCAAACATCAAACATCATGCATCAAATAAACAAAAACATCAAATAATAACTAATGACTCCCCATTTTGACAACAACAAAAGGGAAGTACATCTTGAATTAAAAAGTTTCTGTGGATAAATCAAAGTAGTTAATGAAGATGAAAATTTCAAACTAATTGCAAAGATAATATTAACTTCCTAATGCTAACAAAAAAAAAAATTCAAACTTTAAATCATAGAACAACTAAGATAAGAAAGGTTAACCAGGTTCATTGTTTCGTCTATAAAAATTACATAAAAAAATATTTCAAGAATGATAAAATAAAGATTAATTAGTTTCTAATTCAATAGTGAAAATTATTATCGATTATATGGATTTATATAAGAGATAAAATGATAAAGGAAAGAATAGTATGAATTTTTCAATTTGCGATATTGCGCATCTATTCAATTGTTTATGGCACACTTTGTGCATCTTTTCTATTTGGGCTAATTTTGTGCCTCTTTTGACTTTGGTGAATATTGGGCATCTTTTCAAACTTGGCACACTTTGTGCATCCTTTTTACTTTTTTGGTATTTCAAATATCAATAAATCTTAAGACATTATGCATTATTTCAAATTCCATTAATTAACAAAAATAAACACATTGAAAAAGAAATAATTAAAAAAAAAACACCTATTTTTCAATAATTATAGCTAAGTAATACTTGTCTATAAAAACCTGAAATTGATCTCTTAATCTATACCCCGGTATAATTTTTATTTAAATTTTGAAATATTAAATTTTGTAAGAAAAATAATTTGTAGAGTAAAAATATTTCAAAATTCCTAAAAAACATAAACATTTCATAAAGAGAAATCTTAAAGCAAATCAAAACAATATTCCATCATTTCATTTATCAACCAAAACACTTATAAACAATAACCATCTAATTGGAAACTAAAATCACAACATGAACACATGAAATCACAAACAACCAAAACATCTTAAGAACTAGTACAAAATTCTCATCAGCAGGTATAACACCGAAGTATAACTAATATCATGACTGACCTTGTTTTGGAGGTGGTGGAGGGTTCAACATTATAAAGTAACTTCTGATCATAGATACATTACTATTGACCGGGTCGAATTACCCTTGGATCAAACCCATGTTCTCATTGTATCTAGCATCCTGTTGATTCAGGTGATTCTCAATTTCATCAAAATGTTGATCAAAATAGGTTTCCAGTCTTTTAAAATGCTAGACCATTTCTTGGTAGAAATTTTCGTTGGGTCTAGGGGCAGGTGTAGGTGCTGGAGATGGGCTCCTTCTCCCTCGGAACTTTGATCTCGACCGAAGAGTGCATGAAAAGAGGCATGGGCAAAGAAAATGGAATGTTCAGTGGGTGGATTAGGATGGATTGGGTTATATTTTTTCTCTAAGACATATGCAACTAAGTATCATAAAGTTACATTTTTCTTTCTCTTATTGTGTGTAAGTCCAATATCTGAAACTTTATAAATTTAATCCATGATAAGTTGGGCTTCATCAAAAGAAGTTTCAATCATTATCAAGTATATGACAATAGACAAAAGAGGAGTAAAATTTATATGATCACTACCTTTTTGAATGATAGAGGTTCTCAGGTTATGCTCGATAATCTTGGCATTCTGATTAAGAATGTACACACGAGATAGATGGATTACTTGGGCAAGACCTATAAAAGACTTATTTATTTCTAACCAATTAAAATCTACTCTAGATGTTAAAGGTGTGTGCTTTAACCTCGTGATTTCAACATGTTGCTTCAAGATTAAAGAGGCAATCCTTGTATGATCTTGGTTTATCTTTATGTTTACAAAGAACATTTCAAAAGTTTCATGATGGTAGGCAAAAATCAAGGTAAGGATAAAGGAAAATTGGGTTGAGGCAAATCAGGGCATGAAAGAAAAGTTGATGTCACTTTGAGTAAGGAGTCGAGAAAGGGTTTTTTTGGCTACAAAAATATCTATCAAAAGCTTCCTCATTTTCCTTAGAGTGGAAGTTATCGTCTATACCAGGTTGAGAGTACGAGCCCTTAAAAGTGTTAGGTCATTTGCTATTGCTGGCCATTCCAAAGGTTTGTACTCGATAAGGTTTGGAGATAAATGAGAATGTCAAAGAAAAACTTATCCAAGACCTTTATATTTAATGAAAAATAACCTATTGTATAGTATAAAATTGACTTCGTGCATACAATTTTAAAATTGTACAAGTCAAAAAAGTATTTTGCACATACAAATAAAAATAGCCAAAAATAAAATGGCTTTTTATATAATGCCATTCCTGAGGCATCATTTTGTACAGGCTTTTTGACCAAATGATTGTATAGATGAACACCTATTCATTCCAAATGATAAAAATATTAAAGATCATTTTATGATAGTTAGGTTAATCCACATGAGAAACAGATAATATGATCGTACAGTCAAAATGTGATCTTATATGTACGATCTGTCAAAGTTAACTGAACATTTTAAAAACCATCCCTAGTTATACAATTAAGAAAACAAGAATTGTATTGACAATGATGACTTCATTCAATAAGATATGCATTGAAAAACTCATTGATGCATACTCAACATAGAAAAAATATCATATACACGCTACAAAAATCATATAGTATGAAAAATTTCATACAGTACAAAGAGAAACTTAAAATAAGACAAGATAAATAGAGAACCTTTTAAAACACCAGTCACTCAAGATCCAATGACATGCTACCAGTAAAAAAAAACTAAAAAGCATAAAACTAATAAAATAAAAATAACCAAAAATAAATAAAATTAAAACATGCAAATATACAATATGTAATAAACAGCCTAAGAAAATAAATAAACACACAAATACATTACAAATCAAATTTGCAGATATTCAATTTAAGCAATAAGATTAATCACACATAATCTAGTTCTTAAGGTGCTAAATGTTTCAAAAGCCAAAGGTTTTATGAAAAAGTCTTCAAGTTGATTCTTCATACCAACAAGGTTCAATTTAATTTCTTTCTTAGCCATATGATCTATAATGAAGTGATGCAAAATATCAATATGTTTGGTTATAGAATATTGAATAAGATTCTTTGAAATTTATATGACAATTATATTATCACAAAAAATTAGAATAGTTCCAATGGAAGATCTTAAGTCAATTAGTTATTATTTTAACCAAAGAACCTGTGCTACATAACTTTCTAAGATAATATTATCTGCTTTAATATTTGAAAAGGATACTAAATTCTATTTTCTATTAGAATAAGAAATAAAGAGTTTTCTATTATTTGTCAAGTTCCAGAAGTACTTTTTCGATTAACCCTACATCCTGCAAAATTTGAATCAGAATATCTAATTATTTTAAAAGAAGAGCTGTGCTTAGGATACAAAATCCTTAAGTTTTGAGTGCCGAAAAGATATATCAAAATTCTTTTAATTACTTTCAAATGTGATTCCTTTAAATCTGATTGAAATCTAGCACACAAACAAACACTAAATATGATATTTGGTTTGCTAGTAATCAAGTAAAGCCAATATCTAATTATTCCTCTAAATTTTTTTGGATCAAAAAATTTTTCCTTAAAGTCCTTATCTAATTACACTACGGAACTTATTGGTGTAGTCACTGGTTTAGCATTATCTATTTCATAATTCTTATAGATATCCTTAATATACTTTGATAGACCAAGGAAAGTTCCTTCCTCTTTTTATTTTATGCTAAAACTAAGAGAATAACTCAAATATCTCATCAAATTCATTTCAAATTTATTACTCATTATTTTTAAAAAATTATCACAAAGATTTTTATTAGTAGACCCAAACAAGATATCATAAATAAATATTTGAATAATGAGTATGACATCTCTTACCCTTTTTAAAAAGAGAGTGGTATCCAACCTTCCTTTAACAAATAATCTCTCTAATAGGAAAGTTCTTAACCTCTCATACGTCCTAGGTGCATCTTTTAGTGCATATGCCTTTTCAACTTAATTTAATGATTTAGGAAATTTGAATTTTCAAACCATTGAGGTTGTTCAACATAAATATTCTCTTGTATCACCCCATTAAGAAAGCCACTATTAATATCCATTTTATATAATTTAAAACTTTTAAAATAGGCAAAAGGCTTGCAAAAACCTTACCACTTCAAGACTGGCTACAGGTGCAAAAGTATCTTCAAAATCAATTCCTTTAATTTGATTATATCTTTTGGCCACCAATCTTTCCTTGTTTCTAATCTGAACACTTGAATCATTCATTTTATTTTTGAACACCCACCTAATTACAAAAACACTTTGATCCTTAGGCCTTACAATTAATTCACAAACATCATTTCTAACAAATTGATTCAATTCTTCCTGCATGGCCAAAATCCAAAATTCATCCAAAAGTGCTTGATTTATATTAGTGGGTTCAATCATAGATATAAAGGCAGAATAATTCACTTCTTTACTAAGTCCATGCATAGTTCTAACACCTTAACTAAGTTTACCTAAAATCAATTCCTTAGGGTGACTCTTAGAAAATTTCCATTCTCTAGGGAAAGGATTTTCAGTTCCAAAAATATCTTCCAAATTTTCTTTTCAATTCCATGAGAGATTTTTTCAATATTACCTACTTCCAACCTTTGCTCTTCTGAAATGTCAGATTCATCAAAAACTATATGTGTGGTTTTCTCAACTATAAAAGTTCTCTTATTAAAAATCCTATAGAATTTGCTAACATTATAATATCCTAAAAAAATTCCTTCATTAGATTTATGATCAAATTTTCCTAAAGGAGTTTTGTCATTATTATGAATAAACACCTTGCATCCAAAAACATGCCAATTGGAAAGATTAGGTGGTCTCCCCTTAAGAAGTTCATAGGCTATCTTGTTTAATTTGGATCTAATGTTCACCATATTTAGAATATAATAAGATGTACTAACTGCTTCAGCCCAAAAATATTTTTGAAGTGAGTATTCTGCCAACATGGCAATAGTTCCTTCTATTAGTGTTCTATTCTTTATTTTGACTATCCCATTCTATGGAGGTGTTCTAGGTGCTGAAATATTGTGATTAGCTCCTTGCTCTCTATAAAAACCTTGAAAATTTTCATTTTTAAACTCTACTCCATGATCACTTAGAATTGATAAAATTTCATACCCTAGTTCCTCTGATTCCAAGTAAAAAAGCTTCAAAACTCATCAAATGAATCACTCTTATGAAATAAGAATTTGACCCAAGTGAATCTTTAAAAATCATCAACAATTACCAACCCAAAAAAATTACCTCCTAGACTTATAGTGCTAACCGGTCCAAAAAGATCCATGCGTAGGACTTGAAACAGGTTCCTAGTTTTAAGATCCTTAATTTTATAAAAAGAGGGCTTCACCTATTTTCCTAATTAGCATGCATCACACAGGTGATCCTTAGTGAAGCTTAATTTGGTTGTCCCTCTAATCAAATATTTCTTGGTAATAATCCTAAGATTTTTCATGCTTGACGAAGTTTTCTATGTCATAACCAAGATTCATCAGTAATTATTTTTAGACAAAATGTATGAAAAGATTTAACAAAATTTAAATCAAGAATGTATACTTTATTTACCCTATTTCCATGCAACATATCAATTTCATTTTGGCTTATAATACAACTTACAAGAAAAAACTTAACACTATAACCTTTATTACAAAGCGGACTAATACTCAACAAATTATGCTTTAAGCTTTCTACCAATAATACATTTTCAATAGTTTTTTATTATTATTTCCAATCATACCTATACGTATCACTTTTCTTATGGTATTATCTCCCAATGTTACCTTGCCTCCATTCATAGCTTTTAGCGATATGAATTGTATTGTATCTCTAGTAATATGCTTCAAACATCGACTGTCCAGGTATCAAATACTCTCATAAGGTTTTGTATGAGAGTGTTTCACCTCTTGATCTGAGCGATCAAGATTTTTTGTCATTAAGCACAAGTTCATGAATTCCTCCTCTACTTCTTTTTATGAAGAATCAGATGCTGAGTTTGCCCAGAATGCTCTCTATAATCTCTTATTGCCCTTTCTAACATTATTTTTCTTCTCAACCTTCTCCTTGTTATGGTTAGCTTTGAGATTCAAGCAATTGGATTTAATCTATCCAGGCTTCCTATATTTATAATAAATCACGTTAGTTAAAACTTTTTATATTTTTATGTAACTTACCTTTGTTTTGTTAATGTTTTTGTTGCTTCCTTCTAAGGAAACTTTTAAATTTCATTATTATTAAGGCAATATCATCTTCATCCTTAGTTTGAGACTGATCACTTTCTGAGTCATCCACTTTTAAAGTAATATTTTTCTCCTTTCACTTATCACCTACATCAGTCTGACTTTATGTCACTCCTTGCTCGTAAGCAATCAATAATCTAAGCAGATTGTTAATAGAATAAATAGTTAGGTCTTTAGATTTAGTTATGGCAGTAATCTTTGCATCATAAGTTGTAGGTAAATAATGAAGTAATTTATTGACTTTCTAATAATTCATTAGTTCCCTACCTAAGGCATGCAATGAAGTGACTATCTATATAAAATGAGAGTACAAGTCAATGATTGATTCATTCAGTTTCATGTCAAAACATTTGTAGTCATGTAATAGAATGTTCAATCTAGACTATTTCACTTTATTAGTTACTTCATACATCATGCAAAGTCTATCCAAAATTTATTTTCTTATTTTACAAGTTGAAACACACATATAGTCTTCAGACTTAAGTGCACAAATAAAGTTGTTTAAACATTAAGCATTTAATTGAGCTAATTCTCTTTCCTTTACTATACAATCAGTAAATAGTGTTTTCGTGCTAACACCATCAACAAGTCTGGTTGGTCTAGTGTACCTTCTTATACTATAATCCACATGCAATAATTTAGCGATTAAAGAAAAGTAGACATATAGGTTTTCCAAAAGTTGAAATGGATGAACAGTGGTGGTCTAGCAATTGAATATCCTTTAAGAGTGTTATGGTTTCCAAAAGTAGCCCTGATTGTTTTCAAAATGTTGCCTAAATCTTAATAATTTAATACAGGCTCTAATACCACTTGAATGTTTGACTAGGTCCTTAGACCTAAAGAATTGTACCTAGGCAAACCAAGAAGAGGGGGGGGGGGGGGGGGGGGAATAGGTAATTTAAAAATTCTCTTGGTAATCTAGAATTTTTTTTTAGATTTTATCAAAATAGCATTTTTTCTTTAAAATATTTTTCCAACTACAAAATTAAAACTTGCATAATGTAGAGATGAAGCAAAAGTAAAGACACAAAAACATAGAATTTAATATTGGTTCGGTCCAACTAGACCTATGTCCACTTCTTGAAGACTCCCACTTCATGTATTACACTATACTAAAGTGATTCTCCTTTTTCTCCCACAGCAAGGCGGAGAAGCCCTTATAATATCCTCTCTTCTACCAAACCTTGGTGCGATAGAATATCATCATCCTTTCTCACCCTCATGGTGTTGGCATAGTACAATTGTCCTTTCTTACCCTCCTGGTGATGATAGAGTACCAACATCCTTTCTCACCCTCCTTGTGATAGCAGAGTGTCTACATCCTTTCTCAACCTCCTGGTGATGATAGAGTACCAATGTTTTTTCTCACCGTTATGGTGACAATAGAGTACTGATTTCCTTTCTTACCCTCTTGATTATAGAAGAGTACCAGATCTTTTCTAAATTTTATCTCTCAAGAGTATTCGAAGAAGTAGGGGAAGGATTTGACAAACTTATAAACAGATCCTCACCTTTGTGTAATCATGTGAACCTTTCACAAATTTCATCTGCATGATCTCTCTATCTTCACTCTCAAACACTCTCCCAAAACACTCTCACTCTCATTCTCAAATGAAAATTCATATAAGAAGTGTTTACAATTAAGTTTTAGGACCCTTACATAGAAAAGATAAGAAAAATTGTCCAAAAAAATGAAAATTTCAAGTTGAATATCTTGGAACATATCGTATGATTGCATTTCATACATATAGATAGTTCAAAAAATCCATGTATGATCCTAGATGAATTGATTGCATACTCTATTAGTCTTATGTACAAACTGACATTGTATAGTATGAATAATTCAAAATTAAATAATTACATCGGGTATGATTTTATATGAATGCATTTCATACTCTGATCGTCATATATATGAACCCCACATCATACATTATTAATTGTTTAAATCAAATCATACTTTATTTAGTATGAATAGGGATGAGCCCATTTCATACAGTAGACATTATCTATACGAAACTAATTTCATATAGTATGAACATTTCTAAAAATTTATCTATTCATACGGGACAAACTGGTACTTTTCCATTTCAAACTCTAGACGTCGTCTATATAAAACTAATTGTGTACAATATGATAAGTTCAAAAAATGGTGAGTTCATTCAGGAAAAAGTGGTACATAACCATTTCATACCCTAGACATTATCTGTATGAATCCAACTTCGTGCAATACGAATAATACAAAAGAAATTTTGAAGGCATGATTCGATCATCCTCTTTCTGGAGGAACACTCAGGTCAAATCATCTAATACGATTCAGTAATTGTATAGTATGAATAGTTTTAAAAATACATGTTCCGAGTTTGTGTGTGTATGATTATCTAATTATAATCACACACTCTTACACAAAGGAAATAGAGAAAAAGTATAGACTACAATTATAAGAAACCGTAATCTAATCTTTCTTGAAGTCTTTGGTAATTTGGAGTATGATTTTCCTGAAACATTAATACACACAAATAACACAAAACAAGATTTTTCCAATATGTGTTAGGACAAACAGTAATCAACACAATAATATTTTGGAATCATCAAAATCTCTATGATATAAAAGCATAGATTTGGAAACCATGTCGCAACATGTATGACCCCTTATGTCAATAATTGATGGAACAACAATTGGATATTTGATGTTTACGTCTTTTGATGAAGCCAATGTATTGATCGAGGAGGAGAAAAATAATTTTAAGTAGCCTTATAATAGGGTAAGTCCTAACAGATTAGTTGGCGTTTATGGATTAGAAGCTTTGTCAATTCTAACTTCTTAGATAGCTACTATTTCAGATAAATTAAATAATTTTAGAGTTAGTTTAGGATAAAAATCACATTTGTAATTGGAAGGGCATGATTTGAATTATATTAGAGAGAATAGTGTTCAAAGGATTGAGAATGTGAATTTTTGTATAAGATAAAATAATCACAATTCAAATAACAATTATCCATATTGGATGAATCACCCTAACTTTAGTTGGTCCAATAATAATAATAATAATAATAATAATAATAATAATAATAATAATAATAATAATAATAATAATAATAATAATAATAATAATAATAATAATAATAATAATAATAATGATAATAATAATAATAATAATAATAATAATAATAATAATAATAATAATAATAATAATAATAATAATAATAATAATAATAATAATAATAATGGTAAGAATAAGTGGATTGTTTGCCAATTAAATCAAGGGGAAAATTGGAATATTATTCAGCAACCTATAGTAAACTGTAGACCCTCTTTTCCCCTAGGTTTTAATTAAAGAAAACAATACATATATAGGAAGATACCTTTTGGAAGAGGAAGTGACTCAATTTTGATCACAATTACAAAATTAATTTGAATTAATTACAAAGTTGGAAAATTAATTAAGATAGCTTAAATTTTTTATTTATAGCCAGTTGCACGAAGTACTGCACATTAACATTGAAGTAAATCTAATGGAGAAAGTGAAAGATATGAGTGTGGACCACCTGAGGAGTGGCAATGAAGCAACCTTGCCAAAATAACATATCTATGCAAGTATGGATGAAGTCTAAAAACTTAGCATTGATTGGACACAACATAAATAAGTTTTATTATTATGAGCAATTTTTTTTTTTTTAAGTATTTGGTATTGTTCTATTTATCATTGCTGTAATTTACTTATTCTAGTAATATATTTATCATTATTTAGTTAGCTTAACTTTCAGTTAAGTCCATAATTTCTTAACTCTTAAGAATACATTTTACATAGAACTAGCACTTTTATAGACAAAATAAAAATAGCAATTCAAAATATTTAAAATTAAGAACTTTACTAATACATTTTACATAGCACGAGCACTTTTATAGGCAAAATAAAAATAGCAATTCAAAATATTTAAAATTAAGAACTTTACTAACCTTTAGGTGATAAATTGGATGAATAATGAGCCATAATTTTTAATTTGAAAATCATAGTGTTTAACTAAAAATAATCATCTAAGTTATTGGCTATATTTGAACTTGATTGATATACACTTAAGCATAGAATAATGATTTTAGGATTGAATGATTAAGTTTAGAGAAAGGGAGTGTGTCAATTAAATTTTAAAAATCTTTGTAAAATTGAATATGGAATTAGTGAGACTAATAGCATCCTAACAATAATTCAATTTTGGGTTTCTTGAAGGAAGAAGGCAATTAGATATTAAAATTATTATTATGTATTCAAATAAAAAAATATAAAACATCATAAAAATCAAAAGAAAGGAAGCGAAAGACGAGTACTTAAAAAAATTGGTATCTAACCAAGCTTAATTCCTAAAAGTATTCTAAAACTTAAGTCAAATAAGATAATGTAAGTGAACTACTGCATATGATAGTTAATTAATGAACTTCATGTTTAAGTGCATACTTAAATAATTTCTTAATTATATATTTTTAATAACTAAAATTAGTAATAAATATTGCAGTTATAATTTTATTAGATAATTTTTCTTTAAGTAACAAGAAGGATGATTGATTAGAATAATTGCTCATAATTGTTCGACATAAAATTGCATAACTTTTAATATTTCAAATTAAATCTAAATGGTTAAGTATTTTCTTACATTTTATTAATTTTAGTTTACTAATTTTTATTTGTGCTAAAAAACTAATAAATAGGTGATTACACCTTTGCTTAAGGGCAAGCAAGAGTTTAAGTTGAAAGGTATTTGTTAAGTGTAAATTTTATAACATTTTTAAAAATTAAAATATCAGAATATATATTATTTTAGTTGATGCTATGTAAGATTACCTCAGGAAAGGAGAAAAATTGATAAGGTTTGAACCAACTCTGCTTCCCTCATACATTCAAAGCCTCAATGTTAAGAACACTCAATGTTAGATCAGGACATTACAACATAGAAGTATTAAAAAAATAAATAAATTTAGCACCCCAATTGTGCCAAAGTCAGCTCTACAATGCTTCCCAACATCATAAAAAAGAAGCGTCAATAATTTGAGCAATAAAGTGCAGAAATAAAGTTTCAACATCATATTCCATATTTGAGCACCAGAGTGCTTAAAATTTATAGCGCCTTGGAAGAGCAGTCGATGAAATACAGAGCTTCATCAAATAAAAAAATTGATCCACCAATTCAGCCAATAAATTTGTTGGGTCAACCCAAAGCCATGATAGAGCAAACCCAACAACACCGAGCAACTTGTTCATTCTATAGTGTCGAATGCATATTTATCGAGCATCTCAGTGCTTTAGTCCATTTATGAACTAGTGTAAATAGTTTTTTTTTTTTTTTTTGAGTGGGAGTTCTATTTGTTTTCAAAAATATTCTATCACATTTCTATTAATCTTATTTCTTAGATGTAGATCATGCTTAGAGTCAAGTCCAAGTGAGGGTAGGGAAAAAAGATACATAATTTAGAGAAAATTAGCATATCTTATTATAAGGAATCAGATATTTTGGGGAGGGAGAAAAAAGTGTTGAGAATATATTTTATCAACCTTGTGAAATCTAATTACACTTTAACTCATGTACTTTCTATTTTATGTAAGTAATGACTTTTGTATTACTCTCTTTTATTTCCATGGTTAGATAATTTCTTTAAATTGGGATAATTATTTGAGGCATATGTGAGTACTAATGTAGAGTTTTGTGTTATAAATGAATAATTAATGTTTTCAATAATTCTATTTTTTTATTTAATTTATATAATGACCATCAATGTTGTAAAACTTTAGTGTGACATATTAACTTAATCGATAAAAATTATATTGACTAAGATAATCTAAATGGAACTCTTTCTTGCCAAGATATAGGATGTTTAGTATCCTAGGTTCTAGAAGATATAATAATTGTCGGAAGGATATAAACATTCTTTTGCATCCTTATAAGATCGATAGAGATCTTGAGATTCTTATGACATTTTCTACATTGAACATAGAAGAGTGTGCTTGGAAAAACTTAGGTAATTAATAGACATTAGTTCAATATATTTAATAATCTAATACTTTTCTTTTCTACTTTATATTTTACTTGAGGCAAAATCTCAACAAATAATTTTCATTTGATTGGCTAAACATTATAGCTAAATAAATAGTACTTATTCTTTTGCATATTAGTAGAACACTTATTAATGGGATTGAAACTCTCATATAACTTTTTTACTTATTTGATGAATACATTCATATATTTAGTGAGTAACAAAAATAATAAAAAATCTAAGCATATTTCAACCAAATGCAAATCATTTATGCATAAAAAAAATTACCTATGTACACCATCAACAACATTGCATTAAAACAAATTTTCCTAAGACTAGCATAATGACGTTAACTTTTGAGGTTGCATTTTATGATAAGAAAACACTATGTAAAAAATTTTCTCCTAACATGATACTCTAAAAAAATATCATAATCAAAAACATAATTATTAGACTCATAACAAACACACTTATAGAAGTTTTTACAATACTCATAAAAAAAAATACTTTACAAAATAAAGATCAATACACATATACAAACAACATAAATTATTAAAAAAATTTGACATAATGATTTATATATTCAAAATAACATAGATTTGCACACTAATAGAATCATGTTGCCTCCCAAGCAGCACTAAGTTTATAGTCTTTAGCTATATTTTTCCAAGAATTTCATTTTGGCTAGGTAACATCACCCCTACGTCTAAAATGCTCCAAACTTTAAACTTTACTTTATTCCTTAGGTTTTATTTTAGTGTGAATTTTCTCTCTATAAGGATAACTGTTGTAACTCGATCACTATGAATTAAGTTGTTAAACCTAAGCTTATGTCCCAGCGGCTAACCAAGAGGGGGGGGGGGGTGAATTGGTAATTAAAAAACAAATCCCTCTTTTTAATTTTTTAAACCAAAAAATAAACTTTAATGAGTATTGTAGAAATAGATTTTTAAATCAAATTAGAAACAAAAATCAACAAAATAAAAAGCAATGAAAAATAAAAGACACAAGTTTTATAGTGGTTCGGTCAAACTTGACCTACATCCACTCCCCGGAGGCACCCTCTGAGTATTGCACTAATACCACTAGTGTTTCTCCTTTTGCACCCACAGCAAGGCGGAGAAGCCTTTACAAACACTCTTTCCACCACTACCCGGTGCGGCAGAGAACAGTCATCCTTTTACACTATCCCCAGTGTTGGCAGAGAGCTGTCGTCCTTTTACACTATCCTATTATGGGCAGAGAACCCTTTGGCTGTTCAAACTCTCTAAGTGTGGGCATAGAATCCTTCGACTATTCACACTCTCCAAGTATCGGCATAGAACCGAATCTCCTTGACAGATCTTCTCACAAGAAATCTAGAAAGAAGAAAGAAAAAAGTGAAGTAATCCCAAATCACAAGTAGAGATTCTTACCTTTGAATACCAAGTGAAGCCTTCATGCTCTAGTAGTAGGAATCATCCTTCAAACACTCTCTTACACTCTCTCCTTGACTCTTCTTTCAATAGGCATGAAGATCAGTGGACAAAAAGATTTGGTGGCAGTCAAAATTGGAATTTATAAAGGACAGACAAGAAAAACTATTCAAAAACTATAAATTTTTAAGTCAATACGCATTGGATCGTCCTGGACGATTTTACTTAAACGCGTTGGAAATGAACCTAATATATTGGGTACTAAATGACTTCGTACACACAGATCGTTTCGTACGAACTAGGTTCGTCACGTATGAAAGGTTATTCCATAGGTCGGTTTCCTAAAACTATAGAATGTCACTAAATGTTCAGAGTCGGTTCACTTCCTCCTGGGAAGAATTATGGGATTGTTCGGATGAAATTTCTCCAAAGAGAAAATCGTCCCGGGAAAAATACACTTCGTCCTGAACGATAGTACTCCAGAGAGCAACTCATCCTGAAACGAATACACTTCGTTTTGAACAAAAATTTTCCAGAGAATATTTTATCCTGGGATGAATACACTTCATCCTTGAAAATTAGGACTTAGAAAATTTTTCTCCAATTCCTGTTCATTCCATTTCTCTTATGAGGAGATAACTGACCTGATCATCCCGTACGAACTAAGTTCGTCCTGTATGATCAGTACAAATTTCTCAATTACAATCACTCCCTCTCAAACTTAATTGAAAGAAAAATACAAGTTTTAAGTACATAAAGTATCTCATGCTGAATTTGATTTGAAGTCTTTGTAGTCTGGAGTTTGATTTTCCTGAAATGTTAAAACACACAAGAGCAAAAACAACTCTTCCAAAAAGTGTTAGTAGATAATTATACATAAAATAATAATATTTGAAATCATCAAAATTATACACGTTGCAAGAATATAAAACATGCAAATAACAACTCTCTTAACAATCTCCCCCTTTTTTATGATGGCAAAATAGTTATTATTTGTATAATTTTCAAATTAAAAAAAAAATCTCCTAAACTCTCCCTGAATTGATGAACACGTGTAAATAAGGAGGCATTTTTAGAAATATACAACGAACAAAAACAAAACAAACACACAACGTATATAAAATACACAAAACACCAAACAAAAAATAAAAACAGACACACTCACACATACAATACGAATCAAACAAAACCAAAACCATGATACAAATAATTTCTCCCCTTTTTTGACAACAACAAAAAGTAAAGAAGAAAAAGACTTGAAACATTTATTGATAAGTGAAATATAAAATAAGAAAACATCATAGTTGCAATAATAATATTAGAATTAATGTAGTCTAAATAAGGGACATGAAATTTATAATTTTAATTATATCAAGTTATAAGAAGAACTTAAATTTAGAAAAAAAATTAGATTTTCTAATGAATTTAATTTTGACTTGCATTTCAAAGTATAGCACTATTAAGATAAAAAATTTAATGATTGTCATAAAGACTAACACACATTTCAATACCATTATAGCCAAAACATGAGAGTATATATTAATATCATTATGAAGATATTACAATCTAAGGTGAGGATATCAATACAAAAACAAAACATCTAAAGAAAAGAAAATACAACAAACTTACTTATAACATCAACTAACACCCAAAACATAGTAAATACATAAAATTAACTTCAACTATCACTAAGAAGGACCCTGATCTGGAGGAGGAGGAGGTGCAGCACCAAAGATGTTAAAGTAAGTACTCATCATAAGCACATTGGTACTGATATCACTAATATGATCCCTCACAAAATTCATGTCATGCTGATACTGTGCAGCCTGCTGCTGAAGATGAGTCTCAATTTGATCAAAACGTTAATCAAAATGAGTCTCTATGTGATCAAATCTTTGAACCAAATCCTGATAATTTGGTTCATTGGTGGGTGCAGGTGCAGCTTCTGGTTCTTCCTCTGTATCACTAATGACATGTGTTTTACTTGGTTCTTCTTTGAAGATTGCCTAAATGATCCATCGTTGTAGTAGAGCGGTTCTTCAAACTCTTGATCAGGATGAACCAAATTGTATTTCTTTTCCAGAATGTAGGCAACTAGATGTCCTAAGGCGATGTTCTTGTTTCTCTTATGCTCTACATGTCCAATTTTAGACAGCCCATAAAGCTAGTCAAGGACAAGTTGGGCTTTATCTATACGTTCTTTAGTCATGACCAAGAAGGTCATCATAGAAATAAGAGGGGTAATATTGATTCTATCACCAGCTTTAAGAATTATAGAAGTGCTAAGGACATGCTGGATGATACGTGCATTTTGAACGAGACCGAATACTCTAGCCACATGTTCGTTCAGATTGTTTCCTCTAATTACATTATTAATTTCATATCATGCATAATCATGAGTGTTGATCAAGTGATAGGCTCTAGCTCCCTCTGCCCTTAAATTCAAAAAGGTTCCTATGTCAGCCTTGATGATTTCAACTTTTTGTTTGAAGACAAAGGAAGGGATTATAGAGTGGTCAGAATTAAAGGACATGTTGGCATGGAAGTAGTGAAAGGCTTCTTTATTATAGAGATAGATGAGGGTAAGGATAAAACCAAACTGTGTTGAAGCAAATAAGTTCATCACCTGAAAGGTAAGTTGTTATTGGATTAGGATTCTGGAGGGTGTGATCTTCACTAAGGAAAACCTAGGAAACAATCCCTCGTTTTCTTTGGAGAGGAAGTTTTCAGAAGGATTTCTATGTGGTTTCCTAGCCACAACCTTTTGTCTCTGACTCAAACTTTCCATTTGAAAAGGATGTAAAGTACGAAAGAGATTGAATGAGAAGTTTAGCGTGTGACTGTTGAGATCAAAAGCCCTTCTATTTATTGAAAATGACACGTTTGTACCAGACGAAAAACTTTCATTCCATACAAATTGTTTTATTCATCATGTACAAAAAAATTTCGTATGGACGAACCAATGCGTAAAAATGAAATGGCTTTTTGTAATCAACACAAATTATGAAGCATCCTTTCGTATAGACTTTTGACCAAACTAATCGTGCAGACAAACACGTGCTCACCCTGGGATGATCAGAACTTATGATCGTTTTAATGGCAGTTAAAATCATCCCCTACATCAAACCAACATGTGTACATCCGGACGAACAATAGGTTCATACGTACGAAGTTTGTATTAAAAACAAACTTATCCAATCAACCGCTTTATTCATTTGTCCCGTTATTTGAAAAAAAATTTCCCGGACGATCGTACAGATGAAATGACAATAAAACACTGAAAACTGCACTCAAATGGTTCAAAATCCAACTTTTTGATACACTACACAAATCGTCCCGTACGAAAAAATTTCATCCTGGATGATTATCACTCAAAATTTTAAAATTTTTGCACTCAATAAAAACTAAAATACAAAACAACGATAAAATACAAACTCTAAATAAAGAAAATCACACATATAAGTTCATAAACACATAAAAACACACAAATACATTAATTAGTAAACAAACATCAATGTTGCAAAAATATTTTTATTTAAGCATTCAAATCAATCACACCAAGTCTGGTTCTTAATGTACTGAAAGTATCAAAGGCTAAAGGTTTTGTAAAATTGTCTGCAAGTTGATTTTCAGTAGAAACATGAGTGAGTTCAATTTCTCCTTTGGATACATGATCCCTTATGAAATGATGCCTTATATCTATATATTTGGTTCTTGAATGTTGAATAGGATTTTTTAGAAATATAATTAGCACTAGTGTTATCACAAGAAATTAGAATAGTGCCTATAATTATCCTAAATCAATTAACTATTGTTTCAACCAAAGAACTTGTGCCACACAACTTCCTAATGCAATGTATTCAGCTTCTACAGTAGATAGGGCTATTGAATTTTGTTTTCTACTGAACCAAGAGACTAGAGAATTTCCAATAAATTGACATGTTCCAGAAGTGCTCTTTCTATCCACCCTACAATCTGCAAAGTCAGAATCTGAATAACAAATTATTTCAAATGAAGAGCTAAACTTAGGATACCAAATTCCTAAGTTCTATGTTCCTAACAGATATCTTAAAATCCTTTTTACTGCTGTCAAATGTAAATCTTTTGGATCTGATTGAAATCTAGCACATAAGCAAACACTAAACATGATATCGGGTTGGCTAGCAGTCAAGTAAAGTAAAGATCCAATTATCCCTCTAAATTTCTTTTGTTCAACAGATGTTTCCTTAGGGTCCTTATCCAACTGAACTGAGGAACTCATTGGTGTGCTAACAGGTTTAGCATTGTCCATTTCATAATTTTTGAGGATGTCTTTAACATACTTTGACTGACTAAGAAATGTACCTTCCTCAATTTACTTAATGCTAAATCCTAGAAAGTAACTTAAATCTCCCATTAGACTTATTGATAATTCACTACACATTATTTTAGAAAAATCATCACAAAGATGTTTATTTGAATATCCAAAAATTATATCATCCACATAGATTTGAATAATGAGTATATCCTTTCCATATTTCTTTAAAAAGAGAGTTGTATCCATACTTTCTTTTTCAAAAGATCTTTCAAGTAAGAAGGTGCTGAACCTTTCATACTAAGACCTAGGTGCCTGTTTTAATCCATATAATGCCTTTTTCAGCTTGAAAATATGATTTGGGTATTTAGAATTTTTAAAAACTGGTGATTATTCTACAAAAAAATCTTCTTGAATTACCCCATTTAAAAGGGAACTTTTTACATCCATTTGATACAATTTGAATCCTCTAAAACTGGCAAAAAGCTAGTAAAACCCTAATTGCTTCAAGTCTAGCTACAGGGGCAAAAGTCTCCTCAAAATAAATCCCTTCAATCTGGTTATACCCCTTAAAAACTAATCTAGCCTTATTCTAATGAGTACTCCAGAGTCATTCATTTTTTTTTGAATGCCCACTTACTTCCAACTACACTTTGATCCTTTGGCCTTGTACTTAATTACCAAACTTTATTTCTTATAAATTGATTCAACTTTTCTTGCATGGCCAAATTCCAAAATTCATTCGAAAGTGCTTGATCAATATTTGTGGGTTCTACAGTTGAAATGAAGGCTGAATGATTGACTTCTTTATTTAATCCACGCCTAGTCCTTACACCCTCACTTGGTTCACCTATAATCAATTCCCTTAGGTGGTTTTTAGAAAATCTCAAATCTCTAGGCAAAGGGTTTTCTATCTCCAAATTTTCTTCCATATTATCTTTCAAATTCTCTTCCAAATTTATTTTATCAATCTTTTGGGAGTTAATATCAATTTCATCTTCTATAATATTTGGCTCTTCCATGTTTCCATATTCATCAAATACAATATAGGTGGTATTTTTAATTACTAAAGTTCTTCTATTGAATACTCTATAAGATTTTCCAACTCTTGAGCATCCAACAAAAATTCCATCATCAGATTTTGGATCAAATTTTCCTATGGCAGATTTTCTATTGTTATGAATAAACACCTTGCAACCAAAAACATGCAATTGAGACAAATTAAGTGTTCTTCTTTTTAGAAACTCATAGGATATTTTATTTACTTTAGATCTCACATTCACCCTATTCAGAACATAACATGCAGTGCTAACTGCCTTAGCCAAAAAATTTTTAGGAAGTGAGTATTCTACTAACATTGCTCCGGCGGCTTCTATTAATATTCTATTTTTCCTTTTGACTACCCCGTTCTGCTGAGGGGTTCTAGGTGTAGAAAAATTGTGATAAATTCCTTTCTCCTTACAAAATTCTTCAAATTTATCATTCTCAAATTCTCCTCCATGATCACTTTGTATAAAAATAATTTCAGTTTTCTTTAAATCTAAGTCGAAAAATTTCTAAATTTCTCAAATGATTCACTCTTATGAAATAGAAATCTAAGCCATGTGAATCTTGAGTAATCATCAAAAATCATAAATCCGTATACCTTCCTTCCTAGACTCATAGTTCTAACTGGTCCAAAAAGATCCATATGCAAAATCTTTAATGGTAAACTAGTTCTAAGATCCTTATTGGACTGAAAAGAGGACTTCACTTGCTTTCCTAATTGACATGCATCACAAAGGTGGTCCTTAGTAAAGTCTAGTTTTGGTATACCTCTCACTAAGTTCTTTTGGGTAATCCTTCTAAGATTTTTTATGCTAGAATGACAAAGTATCCAATGCTAAAGGTATGACTCATCTGATACAGTTTTTAAATTAAAAGCAGTAGGAGATTGAATATAATTCAAGTCTAGCATATAAACATTATTTATCCTTTTACCATTCAAAACATCTTTACCATTTAGGCTTAATATGCAGCTAGTAGGAAAAAATTTCACATAATATCCTTTATCACATATATGGTTTATACTTAACATGTTATGCTTTAAACCTTCTACTAATAACACATTCTTGATGTAAAATTTATTAAAATTTCCAATCATATCTTATCCAACCACCTTCTTTGTGGTGTTATCTCCAACTGTAACCTTGCCCACACTCCTGGCTTCCAGCGATATGAATTGTGCAGTATCTCCAATCATATGCTTTGAACATCCACTGTCTAGGTACCATATGCTCTCACGAGGTCTTGTGTGAGAGAGATCTTACAAAATTATCAAACATTAGACCTGGGAACCCAAACAAGTTTGGGTTCTCCTTTTGGTAATTTATAATCAGATGCATGTATGATATGTCTAGGTTTATACATCTGAGGTCTCCACACCAAATAAGTTTTAATCTTCAAAGTAAATCTCTTCTACCATTCATCTATCTATTCAGAGATTGCATAAATTTAGGATACATAATAGGATTACTAAAATCTTCAAGTTTAAGGGGTATCCAATTATCCTCGAGAGCTTTTATCGTTAATTTATAAAATGAATTCATATCTTCCAAAATTTGATTTATATAATTTGATCTATAAATCCTGCTCTCCAATTCATCCTTAAAATTTTTAAATTCTTTTTCAAGTTCAGCATAGGATGATTTTAAATTTTCATATTTTTTATTCAAGTCATCAAACTCATTAAGTAATTTCATGTGGTTATCATTAATTAAAGAATGATTTTTCCTAAGGGTTTCATGTTCCTTTTGTAATTCTTCAAACTCTAAACTTAGACTAACAAGTATTTTCTTCATTTTTTTATATGCATCATGTATGTGTTCAGAAACTTCAAAAATTTATCATAGGTTAAATCACATACATCTTCTTTATCTGATTGATCAAGACAATCGGCCATTAAGCACAAATTAGTTACTTCTTCTTCCTTTTCAGTCTCTGATGAATCTGAAGCTGAGTCCGCCTAGAAGGCTCTTTGAAACTTCTTCTTGCCCTTCTGTATAATTGGTTTCTCCTCTACCTTCTCCTTGCTAAGAGTAGCTTTGAATTTTGGGCTTTTAGTCTTTATATGACCAGGTTTCTTGTACTCATAGCAAATCACATCATTTGAAACCTTGGAATTTCTATTAAATTAACCTATATTCCAATGATGGCGTCTATTCGGCTTCCTCTTCAAAAAGCTTCTGAATTGTCTAGTCATCAATGCGATGTCAACTTCCTCAGGTTGTGAGTGTTCACTCTCAGATTCTTCCACATTTAGTTCTATGTTCTTCTCCCTTCATTGTTCACCTGTATCAATCTTTCTTTGGCTAACTCCTTGCTCGTAAGCAATTAGCGAACCAAGAAGATTGTCAATAGAGTAAGTGTTTAGATCTTTAGACTCTGTAATTATAATAATTTTAGCATCATAAGAACTAGAAAAACACCGAAGAATTTTATTAACCATTTTAGCATTCGTTAGTTCCCTACCCAGTGCATACAATGAGGTGATTATTTCTGTGAATCTTGTGTACATATCAGAAATGGATTCATTTAGTTTCATACAAAATAATTTATAATCATGCAACAAGATATTAATTCTATATTTCTTAACCTTGTTAGTCCCCTCATAAGTTATACAAAGTCTATCCCATATATCCTTCCCACTTTTTTAAATGAAAACCCGCATGTAGTCTTCTGATTTTAAAGTACAAAAGAAACTATTCAAGCATTTGGCATTTAGTTGTGCTAAGTCAAATTCTTCTAATGTCCAGTCTGCAAAAGGTGTTTCAACTCTAACTCCGTCAACTAGCCTAGTTGGTTTTGGATACCCTTCCTGAACTAAGATCCACATACGATAATCAAGGGACTGTAAAAATATAGACATGCGTATTTTCCAAAAATCAAAAGGTATATTGTCGAAATAATGGAGGTCTAGTTATAGAGTAACCCTCAAGTGTATTTCGGTTTCCAAATGTAACCATCTAAGTTTATCAAAAAGTAGTCTAAACTTATGATTTTGAAACAAGGCTCTGATATCACTTGTTGTAATTTGATTATTATAGATTAGGTTATTAAACCTCAGCTTATGTCCCAACAGTTAACTAATATGGGGAGTGAATTGGTAATTAAAAAATTAATCCTACTTTTTAATTTTTTAAACCAAAAAATAAACTTTAATGAGTTTTGTAGAAATATATTTTTCAACCACAAATTAGAAATAAAAATCAACAAAATAAAAGCAACAAAAAATAAAAGACACAAGATTTATAGTGGTTCAGTCAAACTTGACCTACATCCACTCCCTAGAGGCACCCTCTGAGTATTGCACTAATACCACTATTGACTCTCCTTTTGCACCCACAACAAGGCATAGAAGCCTTTACAAATACTCTTTCCACCACTACCCGGTGTGGTAGAGAATCGTCGTCCATTTACACAATTCCTAGTGTTGGTAGAGAACCATCATCCTTTTACACTCTCATAGTGTGGGCAGAGAACCCTATGGCTGTTCACACTCTCCAAGTGTGGGTAGAGAAACCCTTCAGTTGTTCACACTCTCATAGTGTAGGTAGAGAACTGGATCTCCTTGACAGATCTTCTCACAAGAAATCTAGAAAGAAAAAAGAAAAAAGTGAAGTAATCCTAAATCACAAGTAGAGATTCTTACCTTTGAATACCAAGTAAAGCCTTCGTGCTCCAGTAGTAGGAATCCTCCCTCGAACACTCTCTTACACTCTCTCCTTGACTCTTCTTTCAATAAGCACGAAGTTCAGTGGACAAAAAGATTTAGTGGCAGTCAAAATTGGACTTTATATAGGAGAGACAAGAAAAACTATTCAAAATTATAAGTTTTCAAGTCAATACGCATTGGATCGCCCCTTACAATCATGGATCATCCTGGACAATTTTACTTAAATGCGTTGTAAAAGAGCCTAAGGTATATGGGTATGAAATGACTTCATACACACACATCGTCTCGTACAAACTAGGTTCGTTCGTTACGAATGGTTATTCCATAGGTCAGTTCCCTAAAATTGTAGAACATCACTAAAAGTTCAGAGTAGGTTCACTTCATCCTGGGACAAATTATGGGTTCGTCCGGGCAAAATTTGTTTAGAGAGCAAATCATCCAGGGACGAATACACTTCATCATAGATGATAGTACTCCAGAGAGCAACTCGTCCTGGAACGAATACACTTTGTTTTGAATGAAAATTTTCTAGAGAACATTTTGTTCTGGGACGAATACACTTTGTCAAGGACGATCATGACTTAGAAAAATTTTCTCCAACTCCTGTTCGTTCCATTCCTCTTACGAGGAGATAACTGACCTGATCGTCTCGTACGAAGTAAGTTCATCCCGTATGATCAGTTCAAATTTCTCAAGATCTACTAAAGTGTGTGTGTATTCACTCAATTACAATCACTCCCTCTCAAACTTAATTCAAAGAAAAATATAAGTTTTAAATACACAAAGTATCTCTTGCTGAATTTGATTTGAAGACTTTGTAGTCTGGAGTGTGATTTTCCTGAAATGTTAGTACACACAAGAGAAAAAACAACTCTTCCAAAAAGTGTTAGGAGATAACTATACATAAAACAATAGTATTTGAAATCATCAAAACTATACACGTTGCTAGAATGTAAAACATGCAAATAGCAACTCTCTTAATAATATCCATCCACTCCACTACATAATAAACACTATCTTGTAGTCTATATCTTCTAAAATACTATTTATACATAACATAAATATGCTCAAGCATTATGGAGCTCAACAGGGTGGCATCACAATGTTAAAAATATAAACTAACACCTCAACGCTGCATAAAATGCTTAGTTACAAAGATAGGCTAACATGGATTGATTATTAGTTGATCCAACATGATGTATCTTTAGTTTAACTGATCTTATATGGCACTACAAAAGATTGGAACTAAAGTTCTTGATTTCGAAATTCAACATTGAATTCTATGTAATTAGTTTAAGCTTTAGCCTTCAATATTTACTCATTGAATTATGGCACTAAATTAAATGTAATTTTTTTTAGACTCCAGTGTTGTAGCATCTTATTCTAGCGCCCGGGTGTTTTAGATGCTGCATTGCTTATTATTATAACATTGGGGTTCTAACTCTTATCAATGAAAATTTTTCATCTTTCTTGAGAGATTCTTGCTCTACATTAGCTAAAATATATTTTTTATTAAAATTTAACACAATAAGAATGCATGACAATTTTTTCTTAACATCTAACTTCCAAAAGATAATATTTTTATATTTGTAATTGAACATCATTTAGTTAAAAAAAAAGTGAAGGGGGTAATTATAATAGAGAAATGCCTATTTTTCTTATTTATGGCAAAACAAATAGAAGTTCATTATTATGTATAGCAAATTTTAAAATATGGTTATACATACTAACCTCCCAACCTGCTATGATAAGAATGAAATACATGTTGAACTTAAAAATGATTATAACATTTTACAAGGTTAAACAACATCATCTTATATATGGCACCATTTCAGCACTCAAAAAGTAAGCATCCATCTGTATTCTATCGATAGCTCTCTTACAATCCTAACTGAGCAGATCTGATAAGATATTTGATAATTTCTTACAAATTTTATAGCATAATAATAATAACATTTATTTTAAAATATGATAAAATAATTATCATACAAAATCATCCTAGAGGTATTTTGGAAGTTACGATCCATAGGATTGATAATAGAACTTGATAATTTAAGAAAAATCTCCAATCCAATTAAGATACGTACTTATTGTCAAAGTTCAAGGTTTAAATCTTTCACATGTTGATCTTATTGTTTCACTAAGTGATAAATTATATAAGGTGATCATAAGTACTTCTCTTGTTTTTATCCTTGATAATCCATGTAAACTATGAAAAATTTCTTAGTCATACATAAGATCTACCAATGGTTTTTGAGACTTCTAAACATTTTATAAAACTTTTCTTGATGACATTTCATAAGCTCTCAAATACATTTATCTCCTCTGTACGATGAGGTCATGCACAGTGTCTTATAAATATATGATTGATAAATCTCATTTATAAGACAAAGCTGCAACAACAATTCTTTTGGGTTATGCAATATCGGGAAACTCACTTGTATTCTCATTATATTTCATTCATTAGTATAGATAATAGTGAGCAATAATACTTTTCTTATAAAAGTATGAAATATTAAACCCAAAATAGAAAATATTAAGGATTAATATAAATATATCACAAAATATGTTATCTTTAAATAAATCTCAACAATATCCTAGACTCATTCTATACTAGTTTGGCACAAGATTATAACAATGTAAAATTATAGGAATGATTGGTTCAATAACTAAGAACATAAATTTTTTTTTTGGATCATAGTAGCAGGAAAACAATCTAAATGAATGCTCATACCATGTATATGCACTTCTTAACTAACATTTTTGCACTATTTATTTTGAGAGGGAAAAAAGAGATCAATTGCTAAACATAAGAATCCAATAAATTTAAACTTGAAATGATAATAACATAGTTTACTTAGAGAAACAATAAATTTAATGATCATATATTAAGTTACATGCTCTGCTACTACACTTGAGATTTGAAATTTAATGTATATACAAGCCAATCCAAAAGGACTCATCACAAGCAACAACAAGAAAACTTATTTCCATAATGTTTACTACAAAACTTAATCTTAAAATGATATCAATCATCATCTCTTTAATTTTCTAAAGTAAATAAAGCATCAGCACTAATCACCAGTAGATAGTAATTAATTCATAGTTTTAGTAACTTTCAATATCTTAATAGGTTAAAAGTAAATAATATTAGAATTTTTTAAATAATAAAAAATAATGAAATGAAATGATTATTTTTATTTTAAAGTTTAATTGCAATGAAAAAGTCTTGAGCTATATTCTTTTAAAAGGGAAAGTATCGAGGGTTCGTTAGATAATGTCTAGACCTTTGCTTCAATTTTTAAACATGCAATGGATTAAGAAAATATCTATTTATTCCACTAACAACATTGTTCTTTTGTAATCTTTTAAATTTAGAAAATTGATTCTTTTTTGCTTAATGAACTCAGAATATAAGGTTTGTTCGTTGAGTGAGATAAGTCTACAAGAATCTAGTGAGAGAAGCTTTAGTTTTCTTAAGAGAGAAACCTCCTTTTTTTAATTTTTGTTTTCCCTCCACCATTGTTGGACCTTTCCGATGATGGCAGAAGATCCTTTGTAGACTAACTCCGATCGCCAGAATCTTCCCCTTCAGTCCCCATTATATTCTCATTTACATGTCTATTAAATTGATTGAAAATGTTATGCTATGTCTGGCGCTTTGATTATAAAAGAGCCATCTCAACTTGCTGCGAATATAGTATCGCTGACTTTGGGAAAAAAGGCAAACAATTCAAAAAAGATTAGATATTTAAAACTCCTTGTGTTTCTAGAAATTACTCTAGTGGGAGCAAACTCAACAATTTTGAAGCTTCTTCTTCTTCGAATATTAAGTAAATTGTTAATAGGTTTGGAATGCCAAACCTCACAGATAGAACTCTGGTTTTAAATTATGCTGAAAACCCCTCTGCTGTTTGAGAAAATGCTCAAAAGATAATCCTTAATGAAACAACTAAGCTGGCTAAAGGCAGTAATGATGAAGTAAGACATGTAAACCCATGGTATAGGTATCCTAATATTAAGGTTAATTTTATCAATGACGACTTTCTTATGATTGTGGATGGTTTTGCTGTTAAATTACATGAACCTAGTGTTGAAGAAAACTCAAAATATTTAAGTTTTCAGTTGTAGTGGAGGTGTTTGGAAAGAACATTCTTGTTAAAATCATTGCGCAGGAGTTATGTATATAGAGAACTCAATTTGCTATGTTCCACTTAATCATTTTTTGTTTTGGATGGGTCTTATGTTCATTTTTTTCTTAAAAATTCATAGAAAGTGTTTTTCAGGTGTTCCATGGTCTTTTAGTGGTCATGTTGTGGGCATTGATAAATAGACTCATAAATTTTCTACTGCATCGTTGAAGGGATTGACATCTCCTATCTGGATATGGCTGCCGCACTTACCCCTTTTTGTTTTGTTGAGACTAATGTAGCAAGGATTACATCTTTAACTGAAATACCCATTTTAATTTATGGGAATATGTTCCAATGGGGTAAAAGAGAATTTGCAAGGATTTGTGTTCATTTTGACTTAAACAAAAAACTCCCTTTTGGGCGTATGGGTAGAAGGGAGAAATGGCCCATTTTTTTAATAAGTTGAATATGAGAAGGTTTCAAATTTTTGTTTTAACTGTGGGAGAATTGGTCACATGATTGGTGATTCTAAGGTGGAGGGAATTCCAGATGCTAATGAGAGCATGTATGATCATAATTCTATTAATCCTACTATTAAGAAGTCTCAAATAATAGCTAGAGACAAAGAACTTGAGTATGGTCCTTGGATACATGTAAACTGTGGAAGGACAGGTAGAGTTGCTGGTAATCAAAGTGGATTTTATAAGGTTAGAGCTCCTGTGAGGTAAAGTAAATCTCAACATATCAATAAGAGTGGGAATGAGCTGGAGTTGAAAAATATCTTAGTGGAATGTTCAGATGCCTTGGGAGTGATTAGTGAGAAAGATTTTGTTGTTGCTGATTATTCCAAAGATGAAGTGGAAATAAATTTGGATCTAGGTGATGTGAAGATCCATAATTATGAAGATCAACCGATACAAGATTTAAACCAGACAACTAATGGTAAGGGAATGACTCTAAATCATGTTTTATATGATGAAGAGAATTTGTTTATGGTACTTGGATCTGTAGATGTTGATGAGAGTATAACTAATATGACTGACTCTATGGTGGATGAAAGAGAAGAGGGAGAGTTGGTAGAGGATGTAAAGGAATGTGATGGTCCTCCTATTAAGGAGAATGTTGGCAAACTGACTGTGGCTATGTTTAAATTGCAAAAATAACTTAAGTCCTTGGGTATTGTCTGCTTTCCATCAAAAAATAGGAAGAGTGATTTGTTAAACAAGAGAGGTAGTGGGTCTAATCCCACTTCTAATTCCAAATGAGTTCCATAATATTTTGAAATTTTAGGGGGGCTAAGAAAGCTGAAGCCTCCCGATACTTGAAGGAGATTTTTGTTGCAAATTCAGTTTCATGGACTATGTTTTGATGATTGAAAAACACTCTTGCTTTTCTTCAACTACCTTTTTCTACTAACTTTTCAGGACTCAAAGATCGGATGGAAATCGGAATCAGCTCAAGACTGGGTAGATTAGGATTGAGTCAGTATGTAATTTTCTTTTTTCTTTCTTGAGTCAATTGTAATTTCTTGAAGTGACTGATGTTAAGTAACCCTACACACACACTTGAGAGATTTAGAACTTGTGTTTTTACTCACATAGTCCTGGATGATATTTATATCATCCTGGACGATCGAGTTCAAAACAGAAGATCTAATCATGATTTCTTAGTTAAGGCAGCCGTAATTAACCGATCGGTCTGGACGATACCTGTATCATCCAAGATGATATGCTCAATACAGAAAGAATTTGCCACCATGATCAATTTAGGTATTCTGTATTTCTGGAAATCGACCAGGACGATTCTTTGATCGGCCTGAATGATATTGTATAATTATGTGTAAATTGATCCGATAATCATGGGAGTAATTAAGGATGATTGATACGATCACATCGTCCAGGATGATCCATTCAAAAACCCTATGACTGACTCTACGGTGGATGAAAGAGAAGAGGGAGAGTTGGTAGAGGATGTAAAGGAATGTGATGGTCCACCTATTAAGAAGAATGTTGGAAAACTGACTGTGGCTATGTTTAAATTGCAAAAATAACTTAAGTCCTTGGGTAATGTCAGCTTTCCATCAAAAAATAGGAAGAGTGATTTGTTAAAGAAGAGAGGTAGTGGGTCTAATCCCACTTCTAATTCCAAATGAGTTCCATAATATTTTGAAATTTTAGGGGGCCTAAGAAAGCTGAAGCCTCCCGATACTTGAAGGAGATTGTTGTTGCAAATTCAGTTTCATGGACTATGTTTTGATGATTGGAAAACACTCTTGCTTTTCTTCAACTGCCTTTTTCAAGTAACTTTTCAGGACTCAAAGATCGGATGGAAATCGAAATCAGCTCAAGACTGGGTAAATTAGGATTCAGTCAGTATATAATTTTCTTTTTTCTTTCTTGAGTCAACTATAATTTGTTGAAGTGATTGATGTTAAGTAACACAACACACACATACTTGAGAGATTTAGAACTTGTGTTTTTACTCACATAGTCTCGGATAATATTTATATCGTCTTGGACGATCGAGTTCAAAACAAAAGATCTAGTCATAATTTCTTAGTTAAGGCAGACGTAATTAATTGATCGGTCTGGACGATACCTGTATCATCCAGGATGATATACTCAATACAGAAAGAATTTGTCGTCATGATCAATTTAGGTATTCTGTATTTTTGGAAATCATCCAGGGCGATTTTTTGATCGGCCTGGATGATATTGTATAATTATGCCTAAATTGATCTGATAATCATGGGAGTAATTAAGGATGATTGATACGATCACATCGTCTAGGATGATCCATTCAAAAACCCTTGGTTGCTCCTGGTCGATTTGGATCGGACAGCACAAATTCAGGGCGATGCTCTGGATGATTTTCCTCTAATTTGAACTGATCTGCCAGGACGATCAAGAAAATTTTATATCTTCTAGTTTGCATTCAGGGAGATGCTCTCCCCAATCTTATGAGATTTGTACTGATCGGCCAGGATGATTTTAATATCGTCTTAGACGATAAAGTCGGCAACTTGAAATTAATGAGATCCATTGAAGCTCTTCTATTTAAGAGATCTTGTTCAACATTTTTGAACATCCTTGCCTGCTGTCTTGACCTTAGAAAACCTAAAGGAGAGAGAAAGAGGGAGGGAGAGAGAGAGGATCATGTGAGGGGGAGCTTGTGAGGGGATTCACAAGAGTTGCTCCAAGCATTGTTCCACTTCTTCTTCACTAGAGTCTCTTGTCCTTGGAAGGGTTAGGAGAGGTAAGTTTCAACAAGTGATTGTGGTTCTCTGCCTGCTTCAGGAGGAAGCAAAAGGAGTTGGGTTCTCTGTCTTGCCGAGTGTGGAAAAAAAGAGGTGTTTTTGTGAGGGCTTCTCTACCTAGCTGTGGTGGCTAAAGGAGAGTTACAATTGTAGTGCAATACTCAAAGGGCACCTCTGGGGAGTGGACGTAGGTCGAATTGACCGAACCACTATAAACCCTTGTGTTCTTATTTTTATTGCTTCCATATTTATTTTTTTCCGCACTTATTTTTTTGGTGATTTTGTTTGTGATAATCGTTCTTTTGATTTTAAAGAATTTTTTAAATACCAATTCACCCCCCTCTTGGTTAGCCTCGAGACAATTCTATTGGGCTTAACATCCCTAACGAACTTTTAAGAAGTATCAAAGCGGGATTCATAAAAATTGAGTTTGAAAACATATTGAATTTTGATCCATGGCTAACTTTTGAAATCGTAATACACCGGAAGTGTATTCTATTACCCGACCACCTTTGTTTGATAATATCCCATTTGATTTTTGGAAAACTTGCATGTCTACATTTTTACAATCTACTGATTATCTCATGTGAATGCTTGTTAAGGATGGTTACACACCTCCAACTGCTAAACTTTACGGCATTACAGTTCCACTTCCTTTTACTGAATGGACTTTAGATGATAGGGATTTTGCTAAATTAAATGCAAAATATCACAATTACTTTTTTTGTGCTTTAAAATCAGAAGACTACATGCGTGTTTCCACTTGCAAAACTGGTAAAGAAATTTGGGATAAATTGTGTATCACTTATGAAGGCACTAATGAAGTTAAATAATCCTGTTTGAATATTCTCTTGGATGACTATAAACTTTTTTATATGAAACCTCATGAATCAATTTCTGAAATATATATGAGATTTATCCAGATTGTTTCTTTTTTGGATGCCTTAGGAAGAGAACTTTCAAACTATAAAAAAGTGAACAAGATTTTTAGACGCTTGCCTTCATCTTTTGAGGCAAAAATCACTGCAATCACTGAATCTAAAGATTTGAATACGTATTTGATTAACAACTTACTTGGCTCACTCATTGCTTACGAGCAAGGAGTGAATCAAAGAAATCTTGATGCAGGTGAGAAAAGAAAGGGGAAAATGGTGGTACTGAAGGCACACAAATCGGACTCTGACTCTTCCGGGTCTAAAAGCGATGAATTTACCTTAATCACAAGGTAATTCAGAAGCTTTCTAAGGAAGAAGAAAAAACATCATTAGAGAAAAGGTAAGGATAACAAATATTTTAAAGGATCATATGATGTGGTTTGTTATGAATGCAGGAAGCCCAGACATGTGAAAGTTGATTGTCCTACAATTAAGATGCACACAAGCAAGGAAAAGAATGAGGAGAAATCCAAATTCAGAAAGGATAAAAAGAGACTTTAAAAAGCATTTTGGGCGGATTTTGTATCAGATTCATCAGAGACGGAACCAGAAGATGAGATAACCAACTTGTACTTGATGTCAGATGATAATCTTGATCAAGAAGATGTGTGTGAACTTTCCTACGATCAACTCCTTGAAGTTTCTTAAAAAATTTATGCATCATATAGGAAACTTAAGAAAACTCATGCTAGCTTGAAATTGGAATTTTTGAACTTACAAAAAGAGCATACAATTATGACTAAAGATCACTCAACAATTGATTCAAATCATATGGCTCTACTTGATGAATTTGATAAGTTAAAAAAAAGCATTGTTAATTAATTGAAGAGCATGAGTCACTAAAAGTCACACATACCTCACTTGAATCTGATTTTAAGAAATCTAAAGAGATAGAGAAAAACTTGAGGAATGATAATGATATCTTAAAAAGTACCAACTTGAGGATTCAAGATGAATTGGATACACTCAAGAAAATTTGGATGACACCAACACTTAATAAAAAGCCAAAACCTAGGAAGAGGCATTATAACTCAAACCATTTAAGAAACCCTTTTACAGGTGTTAAATGCTTTTCATGTGGCATGCTAGGACATATCTCACACACTTACAATGTTCACCATTGTACACATTAGGTGTGGAGACCCAAGGTGCATGATTCACAACATACCACACATGCATTGCATTCTAATTTTCATAAGAAGGAACCCAAAACAGCTTGGGTTCCTAAATCTGACATTTGATGATTTTATAGGTGGGCTCTCACAAAAGGCCTCATGAGAGTATGTGGTACTTGGACAGCAGATGCTCTCGACATATGACTGGTGATGCTAATCAATTTGTTTCGCTGGAGTCCAGGACTGGAGGCAAAGTTACTCTTGGAGACAACACCACCAGGAAGTTGGTAGGCTCAGGTATAATTGGTAATTCCAAAAAACTTATGACTAAAAATGTTTTGCTTGTAGATGGATTAAAGCACAACCTACTCAGCAACAGACAACTCTGTGACAAAGGCTTCCGTGTAATTCTTTGCAAATTCATGCATTATAAGTTTAAGTAACTAAACTATTTTGTGGGGAAAAAGGATCAATAATATCTACATGCTTGATTTAAATAACATTGAATGCGCTGCTTCATTTTGCTTAAAAACAGTTGATGATTCATGGTTGTGGCACCAGAGATTAAGTAATGCAAGTACGAAAACCCTTAGGAAAGTGACCCAAAAAGACCTTGTTAGTGGTCTCCCCAAACTCAAGTTTTTAAAAGACAACTTTTGTGATGCCTGCCAACTAAGAAAGCAAGTCCACTCCACTTTTCACCCCACTAAGGACATTAGCACCTCTAGACTTTTAGAAGTCTTTCACATGGATTTATTTGGACCCATTAGCACTGCCAGCTTGGGAGGGAAAGTCTATGGTTTTATGATTATTGATGACTACTCGAGGTTCACGGGGACTAGATTTCTTTCACATAAATATGAGTATTTTAAGGAGTTAAGAACAATTTCTACTTGGATTTAGAAAAAGCTAGGTTGTGAGATCTTGACCATCCATAATGATCATGGGGGAGAGTTTAAGAATTAAAGATTTGGAGATTTTTATGAGGAAAAGGGGATTAGCCACAACATCTCAGCTCTTAGGACCCCTCAGCAGAACAGGGTAGCTAAAAGGAAGAACCGGACCTTGGTGGAAGCCGCTAGAGCCATGCTTGCTGAGTATTCACTTCCAAAATACTTTTGGGCTGAAGCGGTTAACACAGCTTATTATGTGTTGAATAAGGTGAATGTTAGAGCCAAACTAGATAAGACACCCTATGAGATTTTTAAGGGTAGGACACCCAATCTTTCCCACCTTCATGTCTTTGGTTGTAAGGTTTTTATTCACAATAATGGGAACTCTCACTTGGGAAAATTTGATCCTAAATCTGATGGAGTGTTATTGGGATATTCCAGTGTTGGGAAGTCTTTTAGGGTTTTTAACAAGAGGACTTTGATGGTGGAAGAGACTACACATGTAGTATTTGATGAGTCTGATCCTAAAAATCCTAGAGTTGAGGATGATGATGATGTTGGAGAAGTTACCACTGGAGTAGAAAATTTGGAGAAGGGAGTAGGTCACTAAAACATTAAAGGAGTAGGAGATGTCACCCGAGGAGTAGAAAATATAGAGTTGGATGAAAGGGTTGGACCTTCTCACACCTTGCTTAGAGATTGGAGATACTCTACAAGTCACCCCAAGGATTTGATCTTAGGAGACCCTTCTAATGGAGTTAGGACAAGACATGGACTTAGGAAGGAGGTGAACCATTCTACCTTTATCTCAATGACTGAACCCACCAACATAAACCAAGCCCTTACTGATGAGTTTTGGACTTTAGACATGCAAGAGGAGTTGAATCAATTTATTAGGAATGATGTTTGGGAGCTTGTAGAAAGACCAAAGGGATAAAGTGTAGTTGGAACAAAGTGGGTCTTTAAGAATAAGGTAAATGATCTTGGAGTAGTGATTAGGAATAAAGCAAGATTAGTGGCTAAGGGGTATAACCAAATAGAAGGTATAGACTTTGAGGAGACTTTTGCTTCTGTAGAAAGATTGGAATCCATTAGAGTGCTATTAGCCTTTGCCTGTTATGAAGGATTTAAGCTTTTTCAAAAGGATGTTAAGAGTGCCTTTTTAAATGGGGAAATAAAAGAGGACGTGTTTATAGAACAACCCCCAGGTTTTGAGAGTTCCTAATTTTCAAATCATGCTTTTAAATTAAAAAAAGCTTTGTATGGTTTAAAGTAGGCACCAAGAGCTTGGTATGAGAGGCTTAGCACATTCTTACTAGAAAGGGAGTTTGTTAAGGGGAGTGTGACACCACCCTTTTTCTTAGGATAGTTGGAGATGATTTGCTCATTGTTCAGATTTATGTAGATGTCATACTTTTGGGATCTTCTAATAAGATACTTTGTGATGAGTTCTCTAAAACAATGAGTAGAGAATTTGAGATTAGTTTGATGGGAGAGTTGTCCTACTTTTTGGGGTTTAGTATAAAACAATTGGATGATGGAACCTTTCTTAGTCAAACAAAATACATAAAGGATATTTTGAAGAAGTATGAGATGGATAAATCTAAGCCAATTAATACTCCCATGATATATAGTGTTCCATTGGATAAGGACCCAAGTGGTATGTCTGTTGATCAAAAGAAGTACAGAGGTATGATTGGATCTTTACATTACCTGACTACGAGCCGACCTATTATAATGTTTAGTGTTTACCTTTGTGCTAGATTTCAAGCTGACCCTAAGGAATCCCACATAACTGCAGTTAAGAGAATTTTTAGATACCTTTTGGGGACCCAAAGCTTAGGGATTTGGTATCCTAGACACAACATTTATTTTGAGATTATTGGTTTTTCTAACTCTTATTTTACAGGATGCAAGGTGGATAGAAAAATCACTTCAGGAACTTGTCAATTTATAGGACAATCTTTGGTCTCATGGTGTAGCAAGAAGCAAAATTTTGTTGCACTCTCCACTGCTGAAGCTGAGTACATTGCTCTTGGAAGTTGTGTGGCCCAAGTCCTTTGGTTGAAACATCAGGTATTGGATTTAGGATTACCTGTAGGCACGATTTCAATTTTTTGTGACAATACTAGTTCCATAAGCATCTTTAAGAATCCTATCCAACATTCAAGGACTAAGCACATTGACATTAGGCATCACTTCATTAGAGACCATGTGACTAAAGAAGACATTGAGTTACACCATGTGAAAACTAAAAATCATCTGGCTGACTCTTTACTAAACTACTGGCCTTCGACACTTTTAGCTCTTTAAGGACCATATTGGGTGTGATTGTCATAAATGCATGAAATTGATTTTTTATTTGATTTTCTTTTTTCTCCTTTCTTTCTTTTCTTCTTTTTGTTTTTGTCTTAGTTTTAGTTTGATTTCTTTTACTTTCTTTTATTTATTTTTTTGTTTTCAAAATCATCGCTGAAAAGATATCGTATGCCTTGTCCTTACTTTTGAAAATTTGTAGACAATTTTTACATCTATTTATTTATTAGATGGTAAAAATATTTCATTGATTTTGTTTTGTGGATTGTTCTTCTCTATGTTCGAGAGAGAGTCTCTATTCTCTAATATCTAGAAGATATACTCACAACTAAGAATCCTTTTTAAGAGATGTAAAAGAGAATCAGCTTGCAAAAATTAAAAAAAAAAATTGGCCAATGATGCCAACCAAAGATGCGCAATGACACCAAATTGAAAAAAATATATCAAAAAGTAAAAGATGAGCAAAGCACCAATCAATCAACACAAGGCATAAAATGAGCGCACTAAAAAGCAAGCTCTTCTCTCTTTTCAAATCCTTTAAACACTTAGAAGTTTTCATGTATCAAAGGCTTGATTTCAATTGTTTTGTGATTGTGACAAATTTACTTTGGTTCATTATTCTATGAGATATTTTTTCTTAAACCAATTGATGAAGGGATCCTTATCTCATATCCAATTGGTTTTCTTTGAGTTAGGTCATTGATTTTAAAAGACAATTCTACCCTAAAAAAAAGTCTGAGATAAGGGTAACCATGATCGGATATTCTACCATTCTTTGGATTGTAGATGATGTTAACTCATTAACTCACAAGTTTTTAAAAAATAAATCACATGGAATGCTTCATCATATTCATGCCTTGGGTAAAAAAATAATAATAAAAAAGAGGTTTTTTTATTTCCTTTCTTCGTTCCCTCCTCCTTTTTGAGATGTCAAAAGGGGGAGTAGTTTAGAATGTTTGCATACACTTTTGATTCAATATTTTACACTGCTACTTTTTAAAATAATTATCGTAGTGTTTTGCCATCATCAAAAAGAGAGAGATTGGTTCAAAATCAGTTTCATGGACTATGTTTTGATGATTGGTAAACACTCTTGCTTTTCTTTAACTGCCTTTTTCTACTGACTTTTCAGGACTCAAAGATCGGACGGAAATTAGAATCAGCTCAAGACTGAGTACATTAGGATTGAGTCAGCCTGTAATATTCTTTTTTCTTTCTTGAGTCAATTATAATTGCTTGAAGCGACTGATGTTAAGTAACCCTACACACACAAACTTGAGAGATTTAGAACTTGTATTTTTACTCACATCGTCCCGGATGATATTTATATCATCCTGGACGATCGAGTTCAAAATAGAAGATCTAATCAAGATTTCTTAGTTAAGGCAGCCATAAATAATTGATCGGCCTAGACGATACCTGTATTGGCCAGGGCGATATGCTCAATATAGAAAGAATTTTCCGCCATGATCAATTTAGGTATTCTATATTTTTGGAAATTGGCCAGGACAATTCTTTGATCGGCTTGGATGAAATTATATAATTATGACTAATTTGATTCGATAATCATGGGAGTAATTAAGGATGATTGATACGATCACATTGTTCTGGATGATCGCAAGATCAGCCTGGATGATCCATTCAAAAACTCTTGGTTGCTCCTGGCCGATTTGGATCGGACAGCTCAAATTCAGGGCGATGCTCTGGACGATTTTCATCTGATTTGAACAGATCGGCTGGGATGATCAAAAAAATTTTCAATCATCCAGTTTGCATTCAGGGAAATGCTCTGGCTGATTTTATAAGATTTGTACTGATCGGCCAAGACGATTTCTATATTGTCTTGGATAATAAAGTCGGCAACTTGCAATTAATGAGCTCCTTTGAAGCTATTCTATTTAAGAGCTCTTGTTCAATGTTTTTGAACATCCTTGGCTGCTGTCTTGACTTTAGAAAACCTAAAGAAGAGAGAGAGAAAGAGAGAGCAAGAGAGAGAGAGAGAGAGAGAGAGAGAGAGAGAGAGAGAGAGAGAGAGAGAGAGAGAGAGAGAGAGAGAGAGATAGAGAGAGAGATAGGATCATGTGAGGGGGAGCTTGTAAGGGGATTCACAAGGGTTGCTCCAAGCATTATTCCACTTCTTCTTCCCTAGAGTCTCTTATCCTTGGAAGGGTTGGGAGAGATAAGTTTCAGCAAGTGATTATGGTTCTCTACCTGTTTTAGGAGGAAGTAAAAGGAGTTGGGTTCTCTGCCTTGCCGGGTGTGGCAAAAAGGATGTATTTTTGTGCGGGCTTCTCCGCCTAGCTGTGGGGGCTAAAGGAGAGTCACGATTGTAGTGCAATACACGGAGGGCACCTCCGGGGAGTGGACGTAGGTCGAGTTGACCGAACAACTACAAACCCTTGTGTTCTTGTTTTTACTGCTTTCACATTTATTTTCTTCCGCACTTATTTTTGTGCTGATTTGGTTTGTGATAATTGTTCTTTTGATTTTAAAGAATTTTTTAAATAATAATTCACCCCCCCCCTCTTGGTTAGCCTCGGGCCAGTTCTATAGGGCTTAACATCCCTAACAAACTTTCAATTGTGAAAGATAATGATGCAATTTTTGTGGGTCTTGTTGAAACCAAAATTTTATCTATAGATGCTTTTGAATTTAAAAGATTCATCGGTGATATGTGGGATTTTTTCTTGTTTCATGCAGTGGGTTTATCTGGTGGCATTATGGTGTGTTGGAGGTTAGTCTTGGCCACTTTTTTGGTTGTTGATGCATCCATCCAAGTAGTGGTGGGCGAATTGAAATGTTGCTAGCAAAAGGATTTGGTTGATAGCCATAGTGTATGGAAGTAGGGAATGTTGCAATGGAAGGAGCTTATGGAGTTACTTGGAAGCATTTTCAAGTACAAAATTTCTTATGGTTATTGAAGGAGACTTCAATTGTATATTGTCTCAAGATGAGAAGAGAGGTGGTAAGAAATTTGTTTTTCCTCAAATATCTCAAGGCATGTATTCCTTTATAAGAGATTGTGACTTTTATGAAATAGGATTTATTGGTCCTAAATATACATGGAGCAACATTAAATTAGAGAGTGCCTAGATCTTTGAAAGGTTGGATCATTATATCCTCAACTGTGTTGCATTAAATTTTTTAAAGGTGGCAGTTTTGAGGGTTTTGGAAAGAATTACTTTGGACCATTGTCCTTTCATGCTTAAAATATTTTCTTCAAGGCTTAAGAAGAGGAGAACTCTAATGTTTGAAGATGTTTGGTCAACTTATCCTACTTCGTATTTAGTTGTGTTGTACTTTAGGAATAAATCTATTAGAGATGAAGCTACAAACATTTTGACAAAAAATTCAGAAGATCGCTTAAGGCTCTATTTTTTTGGAGTAGAGCTAAGAAAAAGAACGTAATTCAATTGAAGGATAATTTAAAAAGGGAAGTTCTGGTGTTACAAGAAGAAGAAGCTGTTGAAGGAAGTCTTTTAGATAAGAAATTTCTCTTGTTGAGGTCCAAGGTTAGCGATCTTTATTTGACACTTGGGCATCTCAGTACTTGGTGGAAATAGAAAATGAAAGTGCAATGGATAAAGGATGGTGACTCTAATTCAAAGTTCTTTCATGTGTTTGCCACGGTGAGAACAAATGGAAATTGGATCAATCAAGTGAAAGATATTAGTGGATTGTTTATGGAAAAACAACATAGGATTGAAGAAGTTTTTGTTGATTTTTATAAAAACAAATGGAGCAAACGGAATTGTATCTTGGAAGGTTGGCCTTCATCTTCTAAGAGGCTTGATGATGGTGATATAAGGATACTTGACAAAGAACTCTCTTTGGGTAGAGCTGGAAGATGTTATTAAACAAATGGGTGCTAACAAATCTCCAGGTAATGATGGAATTACTTATTCCTTTTTCAAATCTTATTGGTCAATAATTCAAGATAATGTGTAGATTGCTATCAATTCTTTTTTTAAATTGTGTTATTTGTGCCCTGTTTGAAAAGAGACAAATGTGGTGTTGATTCTGAAGGTAAAAAACCTTTGTTACCTTCAAATTACTGGCCAATTAGTCTTTACAACTGCATTTATGAAATTGTGGCAAGAATGTTATTACATAGGATGGGTTATTTATTTCCAAAAATTATCTCTGAAATTCAGTATTCCTTTGATAAAGGACATCTTATGTCTGATCAAATATTACTTGCTTAAGAATTATTTAAAAAATTTAGATTTTCCAAATCTAAAAAGGGATTGGTAGCAATCACAATTTATATGGAGCAGGAATATGATAGCATGCGTTAGTCTACCTTTAATCAAGTCCTTGAACAGTTCAACTTTCCTATGAAATTTTCAAATCTTATAATGGAGTGTGTGATGCATCCTAAATTTTGTATTTTGTTCAATGGTATCAAATTGGAATGGATTGAGGCAAGGATGTCTGTTATCTCCTTATCTTTTTATTATGTGATCTCAATTGTTAACTGAAGAGATTGCTAAGAGAAGTAGTAGGATTGGTTTGAAGGTGTCTCCAAATGCTCCATTGATCTCACTTAATTTTTGCAGATGATATAACTATTTTTTCTGAGGCTAGTAGCAAGATCTTGAAGAAAGTAAACTATATTTTGAAAAACTTTTGTAAATGGACTTGACAGAAGATAAATTTGCTCAAATCTTATATTCTGTTTGGAAATTTATTAAAAAGAAGGAATGTTCGATCCTTGTGAAAATATTGAGGTTGAAGGTGGTTAATAAATTGGACTATTTGGGAGTTAAAATTGCTTTGAGAAGGCTAGTTAGTTCTTTTTTTTTTTTTTTTTGAAGAAATGCAAAAAAATTGCATTAAGATGAAAGAAAAAATAGCCTAATACAAGCTACAAAGAAGAAAATAATGGTTCCTTGATCCAGAAGAAAAAGGAACCTTATTGAAATAATATTTGTTTAAAATAAACTTATTATCTTTGAAATGAAACCCACTATTTCCCATTTTAAAATCGTTGAGATTCAGAGGATACCAAAATATTAAAAAACCCAATAGTTGGTTAGTATCCCAGAGTTCCTATCCGGTTAAAAAATAGGATCTTGTATCAATCCCATAAGCAATTAAAATAAGTTTAAAAAACAAAAAAAAAAAAAAAACTAAAAGAAAAAAGAATCTACAAAGATAAATAAAAAGAAATTACAAAATATCAAGGACATTCGCAAAACACCTAAGAATAATATCAATAGGTATTTCATATGCCTTTTCCAACTTCCAATGTTCTAATCCAAAGCAAGTAATTTGACAAATTCTTTGAACAATTGCTCCATCCTCTAGTATCTTCCCACTTTGAAGATTGCAAAGAGAAAATTGGCATTCATATTATTGAGATGAATGAGAGAACCTCTCATACTGTTTTTCATTTTGAAATCAGCCATCCTTCTTCTAGGTAGATCTTTCACTGGTCATAAGGCTTGGATTTCTTTGAACAATTTATGCTTAGAACCAGAAGAATCAATTTCCTTAGAAAAAATAGTTTTATCCTTCTTTAAAATAGTTTTTTAAAAATTTAAACTGATTGCAGAAGGAGGAGAAACTATTTCTTCAGAAACACCTCTTAATTCATCAATAAATTTTTTCCTCAGTGCATTAATTGAAGGAGAAACTGAATTCTGTACATCAACAACCTTTGACATAGTCTCTGTTGAAGGTTGTTCAGCAACTAATTCAGTTTCAGGATTAATAGCCTCCTCCAGCAAATCAGTGAATTCAAAATGATTGTAATCACATGAATCCTATTGAATAGATCCAGCATTATCTACTTCATTTTCTACCTCCAGAAAATTTGAATTTTTGAATTCAAGATCTGATTTTAGAGCTCCCAACGGATCAACATCCATAAATGGTTCAGAAGAAATAGCTTCCAACGGATCAGCTACATTAAAAATGGTATCCTTAATTACATCCACATTTTTAGTAGTTTTGAATTCAGAACATTGAACTTGAAGTTCAAAATTTAGGTTTGCTGAATCTTCTCACAACGGATCAGCAACTGAAATAATTTCCGTAAAAGCAGCTCCCAACGAATCAGCAATGGTTGATTTGGAATTTGAATTCTGAACTAGCTGATCTAGATTTGATCTAACTTAATCAATTAGGCAATCTGGATCAAAAATCTAATCAGCAAGACAATCAACATCCTTGATTAATTTAGCTTCCATATGATCGCATTTAATATGATTTATGGAAACATGAAGATGATCAATCACATGATTAAGAACCTAAATATTTTTGACAAGATAATCTTTAGAAATATAATTATTAGAATAGATCTTTTGACTTTTTTTGTTCTTAAATTTCACATGCATCCAAGGCCCATAGGATTTCTCAACTTTATGAGAAGAACTTTTAGGAGCTTCTTTGTCAACCACAATTGGATTATAAGTATTTGGACAAACAAAGTGTTTATGCCCAATTATTCCATATTTAAAACATATAGATGATAGATTTTCATATTCAAATTGTTGATAAAATCTACCATTGATACCTTTGATCCAAATAACACAAGGAAGTTTAGAATTCAACTTAATTCGAATGCAAGCTATTGCAAATTCCCTCCTTCCCCATCTAAACATATTTCCATCCAATAATAATGGGGTTCCGATTCTAGAAACAATTCTAGAAATATTAGTTTCATCCCAGCAATAAAGAGGTAAATGTGGTAAACGAACCCAAATGGTAGAAGAAATCCCATCCATGGAAATAGGATTGAAGTTAGGTGACCATCTGTCAACACCAATGACAAAACCCCAAACAAACCAAGGACCTCCATTAAGAACTTCCTCCAATGCTTCATGCGACTGAAAAGAACACAGAAGCCAATCTAATCCTAGCGAGGTTATATGAAATCCTCCAAATTTACTCCATTGCTTCCTTAATTCAATTGAACAATTTGAAAAAGGCAAGTTCTTAAATAATATTTTCACCACTAATGAGTTCTTCAAAACTTGAATATTTGCTTTTTGTTTTTTCCAACTCAAGCTTGACAACATTTGCATCTTTATTATCATCATGAACTTCATTCAAATTAATTTTAATATGTGGTTTTATAATCCACACATTTGCATTAACCAATTCAGAAGTAGGATTAGAAGAAGAAGCCTCCAAATTATTGGCTAGAGGAATAAACAACAATTTAGAAGAAATTGACTTACTTTTCAAATCTGGAATAACACCTTTTCCTTTGCATGAATCCGGCAAAATTAATTTCTTAGAAGAAAAACCTCCCTCTTTGATTATTAGAGGAGAGCTAAAAAAATGCAAATTGCAGGAGTTGCTGCGATTGAACAAAAATCTACCTTTCGAATCCAAATAAATTGGACGCGTGGTAGATACAAAGGAGAAGGTGTTCAAGTCATCCAAGGATAACCGTGGTCATCCAAGGATGACCGGACACCCTCTACCATCTTCAACAAAAGCAGCTGAAATCCTCCAAAATCCTTCCTACTTTCTTGGACAAGTTAGTTCAGACTTCAATAATCGGATTGAAAAGGTTGCTAGTAGACTCAATATGTGGGGAAATAAATTCATTTCACTGTCAAAAAAATTATTTTTGCTTAACTCATGCTTTTTTTCTTTACCTATATATTTATATACTCAATCATTAGTTCCTTTATGGGTTTTGAATGAATTTGATAAAATGTGCAAGCCACATTTATGGAATAAGAAGGATGGAAGTTTGGCATTCACTATGTTGTATGGGTTGACTTGTGCATGCCGAGAAATAAAAGTGGAAGGGGTGTGCAGTTAGTTGTGGAGAAGATTGGCCCTTTAAGGGCTAAGTTTGCTCCAAATTTCATTAAAGATCCCACCTCTCTTCTTAATAGATTAATGAGTTCCAAATATGGGTATGATTTATGGAATGTTGAAACTAAAAGTTATTACTCTTCAGCATGGAAGATTATTGTGAAGGGAGCAAGTTGTTTACTTCTATCACGAGATGGAGAATTCATAATGATCAAGAAGTGGATACTATTAAAGATATTTGGATTCGAAAGAAAAGCATAAGCAGATGGCCAACTTTTATAGCATATATAAATCATGGATCAACTCAACTTTTAGCTTTTATCTTAGACGGGGAATAGGATGTTGAAAAGTTAAATCTCTATTTCAGCCATCAGCTGGTGGAATTTATTCTCTCGGTACCTATTCATTCAAAAATTGTTAAAAAAAAATTAAAGTAGATTTTCAAGAGTTCAGGAAGATTAATAGCAGCATTAGCATTTGATAAAGTTCATGTAGATTATATAGAAGATGATTATTGGAGCTCGATAAAAAAGTTAAAGTTAAGCCTGCAAATTGAATTGTTTTGGTGGCATCTTTGTAAGAATGTGATTCCCTCAAATTTTTTCTTCACTATATATATTATTATGCTGGATGCCCGAGAGGATGTGGAGATACTGTAGATGTAGAACATTTTGTTATTCATTATGGTAAGATAGAACAAGTTGTGGATTAGCTAACTTCTTGGAATTTTTATGTTACGGCTAGTAACTCTCTAGAGGAATGTAATTTATTATTGCGGCATCTTGTGGTTATTAATCCTATGATTGGTAATCTATATTGATCTTTGGTATTCATTTGTTGGAAAAGCATGAATAAGATTATTCATGGAGGATGTGAAGATAGCTGCTCCTACATTGTGGCAAATTCAAGCAGTCATGCAGTTGGCCCTTTTTGTTTAGATCCAATTTTGGAGAACTGGGATGCTAATCAGCATAATATGCTTTGTCATTCTTCTTGGTTTCCTCCACCTCCCGGTTGGATTAAGGTAAATGTGGATTCTTCTTTAATTAGAAACAATAAAGCTGGTATAGGTGGAGTTTCAGAGATTGTAAATATCAGTTCTTAAGTGCATTTGGTTTAAGATGCCTTCATTTGGATAGTTTGCAAGTTGAGATCTTATTAATTCTTGCTTTAAGGAATTATGTTCTAGAATGGATGTTTAATTCCAATGGTATTGTGATAGAAGGAGATAACTACATTGTTATCAAGTTTTTCAAAACTTACTAAATAAGTCGGTGGTCTAGAAAGAATTTTTAAATCATAAGGATAAGAGGGCACTTCCTTTAAGGGGAAGGCCACTCTTTCCTCTTTGGGTAGGGAAGAAGTGTGGTCCAAATTTGGATCTCCAAATATAAAAGGAGTACTCCCCTAAGGGGTATCCTTTTCTCTTCGAAGTCCAAGCTTTGGACCTATGTATCCCAACTCAAAGCTAACTTTTACAACACTTAACATTTATACAAATTATATTTATATAAAAATGAAAATTTAGACTCACCTGCAGGATTATCCTAAGCAGTTAATAAATCCAAATACTTCATTCCCAAGCAGTTATATATGTGCAAAAAATAAAGTAAACACACTGGCCACGCTCTTCTTATTCGGGGGCTATAGCAGCTGAAGCACCTATGCATGCATTTATAACAATTGGTATTTTTTATTAACTTAGCCCCCTTTTTATTGCCTTGCATGAGCATGGCCACCTGCAGAAAACTGTGTGAACATCCAAATCGTACCTAACCTAAGGGTACTCTAGTCGCCAAACACATCAATCCATCCACATAGTGCAGAAAAAGTAAACAGACAAAGCAAAGCAATTTCATCCACAACATGCAGTGAAAACTATAAAAAATTTGACACACAACAGTAAAGAAAACACCGACCTAAATTGGATCTAGAGTTGGTTGTCCTAGCAAACCATCTAAATTGTGTGCAAAAGGTTGTGTGGCTGGGTTAGATCCTAGGTTGGTGATTAGTTAAAAGTATCTAAAATTCTGAGTTTGTTAAGACTTAAGGGAAATTTATGTTAGAATTTAAATATTAATGTATTAAAAATTTTGTTTCAATATATTTTAAGGGTTGATTGATTACTACCTTTATTTCACACTGAGGCAGTAAAGTTTATTTCACCTTTCTTGGGGCTAAGCTAATAGCCTCGTAGGCCTGGGTTACCCAGTAGTAGTCGGGGTTAATTAAGTTATTTTAAGTTGGTGAAATTAAGGAAATAGATTAATATTAAAGATAGTTGTTTACTGATTTTATAGGGTTAGTTAAGAATTTTATTAACCTATTAGGAGAATTCTGAAGTTGAGAGAATTAATGAATTTTGGAGGTTATCCGAATATGCTTACTAAGGGGGGAAATTTTAATTTTTAAAATTAGAGTTAATCTCGAGAGTTTTAGATTTTTAATAAATACTAGACCTAATTATGAGTTGTTAGATATATAGTACATTTAATTTGGAGTTTTCTATTAAAAGTTATGATTTTTAGAAGTTCTGACCCATTTTTTAACCTAGAGTTGACCAAAATGTTGACTTTTTGAGTTTGACCAAATCATGCGGATTTAACAATTTTAGAAAATACTAGATTTTAATTACAGTCATTAGCCACTGAGTTTGACTGATTTGGAATTTTTCATAATTAGTTATGAATTTTGGAAATTTGGGTATTTATTAGAATTATTAATTGTTTCTATTAAGGGCCCTTTTAATGATTTAAACCCAAATGAGTTCTAAACTACTTGAAATCAACTCCAAAGATCAGAAATGATCTAAGGAGATATCAGCAAGTGCTTAAAGTTTTTTTGGGGTTTTTAATAAATTTTATTTAATTAAAATTTATTAAACATTGATTTCAATTAAAATTAAATTAACATAGATTACAAAGACCAATTAATGATATTTGAATCTCTACTGATTAAGGGGTCAATTAGAGTCATTTAGGGATATTTTAAGGAATTTTAGGAATTAAACATGATTTATCAAAGTTTTATTAAGGTCAAAGGGGTGATTCTAAGGGGGAATACTATGGCTTCTATTTGGTGAACCAAATGGTCCCCAAACTTGGTGAAATTTGGACCATGGAATCACTTGATCCCATGGCCTAAGTCCACCAAATTTGGGCTCAAGTGGAGTACTTTAAGGTGGCTAACCAAACCATCTAAGGTGAACTCTAAGTCACCTTCAAAACATCCTAGGGGGCTATCCTAAGCTTGGATTGGGGCAAAATCACTGGCTCTAAACTCCCTATCCTACACATCATCATCACACACAAAATCACATCCTAAATCTCATTGGATAGGTTCTAACCCTATTTTGAATTTAAGGGTTAACCCATGACCCTTAAAATCAAAATTAGGAAAAAGTTCCCTTGAACATCTTAAAACTATGAGATAAAATTTGGACATGTCAGGGACATGCCCAAATCTAATCTCCCAAAATTCCAGGCCTGGGGGAATTAAAATCAAATAGTAATTACAATAATTGATAATATGCTCAAATTGAAATTAAACTTGACACAAAAACAATTAAGTCCTGGAACTATAGGGCTCTTATAGATATCCCTGAGACCTTTCCAATGAGCCTAAGAACACCTATTTTGGCCAAGTGTGCAGGGAGTTATAGATTTTTGAAGTTTCCTTAATTTTCTATGAAATTTAATCCGGTCATTACACAGTCAGCCGGCGCTTTACACGCGGCGCACCGTGATTGGCTGGGCAATCATTGGCATTGACTATTAACGGTCGGATTAACCATAGCCATTGGATGGAGGATTGGACAGCTAGGATTAAACATGCTCCGAGATCACGAGATCTAATCTGCACCTTTGATTAGAATCAATGGCTGAGATTTCATCTTCAACCTCCCATCCGTGTTTGATTCCATGAAGCTTCTCTGGCGTGATCTGAGCGATCTCGTTGGCAAACTTCGACGAAATTTCTCAGGGAGGATCAGGGAAGACGGAACCTTCAATCCAACAGTGGAGATCTGTTGGGGTGAAGGTTTCCTTCACACTTGACCAGACTACCTAGCTAGGGAACTCAGGATGGAGGAATTACCATAGAGAAAGCTTCAACGAATGAGTTTCTTTATCAAGATGCTTCAGGAGATGATAGCGAGCAAATCTCCTTTAGACATAGGAACTGGAGGACGGCCAGAGGTATGACTTCGAGCGGGACGCCGAGAGCTTTCACCAGAGTTCGCTCAAACGGATCGGAGTAATGGCCTGGGAAGCTGGGGAAAGATGCTGGGAGGTTGAGAGAGCTTTGGGGAACTATTTGAATCCTCTAGAATGAATGGAGAGCTCTAGGGAGCACTGCCCTATTCAGCCACCTCCCGCGAGCTCGGACGACTGGGATTGAGCTGGAGGGGCTTTAGATTGGCGCTAGGTGGCAGGGGACATCATCCCCAGGGGCTCACGAGCCTCAAGCCAGCGAGTTACAACTTTTGGAAGGCTTTGGGTCAGGAATGGCTGGGGGGGACCATCGCAGCTTGTTCTCCATTAGTTTTGACTGCCACCGGTCGGGATTCGAGTCGGGTTGACCTGGAAAGATTGATGGGGACACGCTGGAGTTGAGGGAGAGCTCAATTGAGTCTGGAGAGGTTCGAATTGGCCAAAAGACTTGGCTTGACCCAAACCTACTCGGTTCGGCTCAATTTGGGCTCACCCCAGGTCAGGCCAAACCCTGGGCTTGATGTGGGAGCTGGGTCTGAGTCTGGTGCACCCAATGCAAGTGAAAATTGGGTTCAATTTGATCTGGGGTCAAAGATGGCTCAGGTTCATATGGTTTTGGCTAATTTGAACTAGCCTAAAACCTGACCCAAGTCAGCCCAAATAATGGGCTGGCTGGAGGAGATGTGTCGGACCTAGGACCACTTACTAGAGTCGTTGATCAAGTTCAATTTGGCATAGGGAAAGAATTGGATCAATCACAAGTGGTTTTGGACACTTTGGTTTGGCCTAACTCTTGACCCAAATGGAGCCAGGGACTGGGCTAGTCAAGGGAGATGCATTGGGTTAAGGGAGACCCAATGGAAGTGTTAGTCAAGTTCAATTTGACTTAGGATAAGAATTGGCTCAATCCCAAGTGGTTTTGGCTACTTTGAGTTAGCCTAACTCTTGACCCAAGTGGGCCTAAGGGCCGGGCTGGTCAAGGGAGGTGCATTCGGTCAAGAGAGACCCAATGGCACCTTGATTTGGATTTAATTCAATTAAGGTTGAGAAATGATTCAAGGGAGACCTCTCTTTGGTCACTTGGGTCAAGCCAAAATCCTAACCCAAGTGAGCCTAAGACTTGGATTTCCAAGAGGGGTCGCTTGGGTGCCCAAGGAGTCATCCCTTGGGTTTAAAGGGAATTGAAATGGTGTTGGTCCAAGAGTTTGGATGAAAGGGGTGATGGGTCATTTGGTCAGGCTTGGTTGACTTGGTCAACCATTGTGGACCCAAGGTTGGGATTAGGTCAAAAGGGTTTCAAAAGTCATTTGAAAGCATTAAAGAGAAATCTCAAAGGTTGGTGTTCAGAACAAATCAAGTTTAGGCCAAAGGTCCAAAAATCCCCTTAAGGGGCATTTTGGTCATTTTGGCCTTGAGTCAATTCTGGATCAAGTTGAGTCTGCAAAGATGCAGACTATTATCCAACAAATCAATATCAAGTTATTAGAGGTGATCAAAGGGTTTGGATAGGCTTCAAGCTCAGATTCCACTTGGTGTAAGGTCTAGTGGCATTGACTGTAAATATTTGAAGGTTTTGCAACCTTTGGTTATTAGTCAAGTATCTGGGGTTAGAGACCTCATAATGGGCTCAAATTTGGAGGGTTGCCTCTAGAGACATGTCTTATCAGGGTGCAACTAATAGGATCTAAATCAGAGGTCTTTTCACTAGGTTTTGAAGTGTTTGAAAAAATCCTTGGAAAAGGCTTTTAGGACAAAGCCTTGGACCTTGGATTTCTAGATTTGAATTAAATTAAGATCTGGATTGGGACTAAGGGCTAGCAACTAGGAAGATCCTAGGGTCTAGAGCTCAGGAAGGAGTTAAAAGTGACATCATATAAAAATGAGGTCAACAGCCTTATGTCTATATATTTGGTTATTGAATGTTGAATAAGATTTTTAAAAATATAAATAGCACTAGTGTTATCACAATAAATTGGAATAGTGCCTATAGTTAATCCTAAATCAATCAACTATTATTTCAACCAAAGTACTTGTGCCACACAACTTCCTAATGTAATGTATTCAGCTTCTGTAGTTAATATGGCTACTGAATTTTATTTTCTACTGGACCAAGAGACTAGAGAATTTCTAATAAATTGACATGTTCTAGAAGTGCTCTTTCTATCTTCTCTACAACCAGCAAAGTTAGAATCTGAATAACTAATTATTTCAAATAAAGAACTAAACTTAGGATACCAGATTCCTAAGTTCTGAGTTTCTAACATATATCTTAAAAACCTTTTCACTGATGTCAAATGTGATTCTTTCGGATCTGATTGAAATCTAGCACATAAGCAAACACTAAACATGATATCGGGTCAGCTAGCAGTCAACTAAATTAAAGATCCAATTATCCCTCTAAATTTCTTTTGATCAACAGATTTTCCTATTAGGGTCCTTATACAATTGAATTGAAAAACTCATTGGTGTACTAATAGGTTTAGCATTATCCATTTCATATTTTTTGAGGATGTCCTTAGCATACTTTGACTGACTATGAAATGTACCTTTCTCAATTTGCTTAATGCTAAATCATAAAAAATAACTCAAATCTCCCATTAGACTCATCTCAAATTCACTACTCATTGTTTCTGGAAAAATCATCACAAAGATTTTTATTTGAAGATCCAAAAATGATATCATCCACATAAATTTGAACAATGAGTATATCCTTTCCACATTTCTTCAAAAAGAGAGTTCTATCCACACTTTCTTTTTCAAAAGATTTTTCAAGTAAGAAGGTATTCAACCTCTCATACCAAGCCCTAGGTACCTATTTTAATCCATATAATGCCTTTTTCAACTTGAAAATATGATTTGAGTATTTAGAATTTTAAAAGACTTGTGGTTGTTCTACAAAAGGTAATTTTTACATCCATTTTCTACAATTTGAATCTTCTAGAACAGGCAAAAGCTAGCAAAACCCTAATTTCTTCAAGTCTAGCTACAGGGACAAAAGTCTCCTCAAAATCAATCTCTTCAATCTGATTATACCCCTTAGCAACTAATCTAGCCTTATTTCTAATGACTACTCCTGAGTCATTCATTTTATTCTTGAATATCCACTTAGTTCCAACTACACTTTGATCCTTTGGCCTTGTAGTTAAGTCCCAAACATTATTTCTTACAAATTGATTCAACTCTTTTTGTATGGCCAAAATTCAAAATTCATCCGAAAGTGCTTGATCAGTATTTGTGGGTTCTATAGTTAAAATGATGGAAGAATGATTGACTTCATTTTTTAATCCCCGCCTAGTCCTTACACCCTCACTTGGTTCACCTATAATTAATTTGTTTGGGTGGTTTTTAGAAAATCTCAAATCACTAAGCAAAGGATTTTCTATCTTCAAATTTTCTTCCACATTTTCTTACAAATTTTCTTCCAAATTTATTTTATCAATCTTTTGGGTGTTAATCTCAATCGCATCTTCTACAACATTTGGCTCTTCCATATTTCCAACACTTGAGTATCCAACAAAAATTCCTTCATCAGATTTTGGATCAAATTTTCCTAAGACAAATTTTTTATTGTTATGAATGAACACCTTGTAACAAAAAATATACAAATGAGACAAATTAGATGTTCTTCCTTTTAGCAACTCATAGGATATTTTATTTAGTTTAGATCTCATATTCACCCTATTCAGAACATAACATACAGTTCTAACCGCCTCAGCCCAAAAATATTTAGGAAGTGAGTATTCTGCTAACATTGCTCGGGTGACTTCTATTAATGTTCTACTTTTCCTTTTGACTACCCCATTCTGTTGAGGGGTTCTAGGTGCAGAAAAATTTTGATCAAATCCTTTCTCCTTACAAAATTTCTCTAATTTCTCATTTTCAAATTATCCTCCATGATCAAATCCTTTCTCCTTAGTAAAGCCTAGTTTTATTATACCTCTCACTAAGTTTTTTTGGATAATCCTTCTAAGGTTTTTTATCCTAGAGTGATAAAGTCTCCTATGCCAAAGCCATTACTCTTCAGATACAATTTTCAAACAAAAAGTAGTAGGAGATTGAAAATAATTCAAGTCTAGCATATAAACATTATTTACTCTTTTACCATTCAGAACATCTTTACCATTTAGGCTTAATATGCAGCAAGTAGAAAAACATTTCACACAATATCGTTTATCATATAGCTGACTTATACTTAACAGGTTATGCTTTAAGCCTTCTACTAATAACACATTCTCAGTGAAAAATTTATTAAGATTTCTAATCATACCTGATCCAACCACTTTCCTTGTGGTGTTATCTCCAAGTGTAACCATGCCTCCACTCCTGGCTTCTAGTGATATGAATTTTGCAGTATCTCCAGTCATATGCTTTGAACATCCGCTGTCCAGGTACTATATGCTCTCACGAGGTCTTGTGTGAAAGCGACCCTGCAAAAATATCAAACATTAGACCTAGGAAACCAAAAAAGTTTGGGTTCTCCTTTTTGTAATTTACAATCAGATGCATATATTATATGTCTAGGTTTATGCATCTTAGGTCGCTACACCAAATAAGTTTTCATCTTCAAAGTAGGTGTGAGCTATATGTCTAAACAATCCACAAATATTACATTTTACTTTTGGAAATGGTTTCCTAAGTCTTCTAACATTCATCTGTCTATTCAGGGATTACATAAATTTAGGATACATAATAGGATTAGTAAAATCTTCAAGTTTAGGGGGTATCCTATTATCTTCGAGAGCTTTTATAGTTAATTTGTAAAATGAATTCATATCTTCCAAAATTCAATTTGTATAATTTGATCTATAAATTTTGTTCTTAGATTCATCCATAAAATTTTTAAAATCTTTTTCAAGTTCAGCATAGGATGATTTTAAATTTTTATGTTTTTTATTCAATTCACCAAACTCATCAAGTAATTTCATGTGATTTTTATCAATTAAAGCATGATCTTTCCTAAGAATTTCATGTTCCTTTTATAATTCATCAAACTCTAAACTTAGACTAACATGCATTTTCTTCATTTTTCTATATGCATCATGCATGTGTTCAGAAACTTCAAAAAGTTTATCATAGGTTAAATCACATACCTCTTCTTGATCTGACTTATAATGACTATCGGCCATTAAGCACAGATTAGTGACTTCTTCTTCCTTCTCAGTCTCTGATGAATCTGAAGCTGAGTCTGCCCAGAAGGCTCTTTGAAACTTTTTCTTGCCCTTCTTTATAATTGGTTTCTCCTCTACCTTCTCCTTGCTAGGAGTAGCTTTGATTTTTGGCCAATCAGTCTTGATATGACCAGGTTTCCTGCACTCATAGCAAATCACTTCATTTAAAATCTTGGCATTTATATTAAATTTACCTCAATTCCAATGCTGGCGTCTCTTCTACTTCCTCTTTAGAAAGCTTCTGAATTGTCTAGTCATCAATGCGATGTCATCTTCATCCTCAGGTTGTGAGTGTTCACTCTCAGACTCTTCCACATTTAGTGCTATGTTCTTCTCCCTTCGTGGTTCACCTGCATCAATCTTTCTTTGACTAACTCCTTGCTCATAAGCAATTAGCGAACCATGAAGATTATCAATAGAGTACATGTTTAGATCTTTAGACTATGTAATTGCAGTAATTTTAGTATTATAAGCAGTAGGAAAACAACGAAGAATCTTATTAATCATTTCAGCATTCGTTAGTTCTTTATCCAGTGCATGCAAAGAGGTGACTATTTGTGTGAATCTTGTGTACATATCAGAAATGGATTCATTTGGTTTCATGCGAAATAGTTCATAATCATGCAACAAAATATTAAGTCTAGATTGCTTAACCTCATTAGTCCCCTTATAAGTTATATAAAGTCTATCCCATATGTCCTTTCCACTTTTGCAAGTGAAAACCAGCATGTAGTTTTCTGATTTTAAAGCACAAAAGAAACTATTCAAGCATTTGGCATTTAGTTGTGCTAAGTCACGTTCTTCTATTATCCAGACCTCAAAAGGTGTTTTAACTCTAACTCCTTCATCTAATCTAGTTGGTTTTGTATACCCTTCCTGAACTAAGTTCCACATATGATAATCAAGTGACTGCAAAAATGTGGACATGCGTGTTTTCAAAAAATCAAAAGGTATATTTCCAAACAGTGGAGGTCTAGTTATAGAGTAACCCTCGGGTGTATTTCGGTTTTCAAATGTAGCCATCTACGTTAATCAAAAAGTAGTATAAACTTATAGTTTTGAAACAAAGCTCTGATACCACTTGTAGAAAACTCGTTCACTATGAATTAGGTTGCTAAACCTAAGCTTATGCCCCACGGCTAACCAAGAGGGGGGGGGGGGGTGAATTGGTAATTAAAAAATTAATCCCTCTTTTTAATTTTTTTTTAACCAAAAAATAAACTTAAATGACTGTTGTAGCAATAGATTTTTTAACCACTCTTTTTTAAAACTAAAAACACAAAAATAAAAAGGTAGTGGAAAATATGACACAAGGTTTCTAGTGGTTTTGTCAAAACCAGACCTACATCCACTCCCCGGAGGCATCCTCCGAGTATTGCACTAATACCAATAGTGACTCTCCTTTTGCACCCATAGAAAAGCGGATAAGCCTTTACAAACACTTTCCACCACTACCCGGTATGGAAGAGAACCATCATCCTTTTACACTATCCCCGGTGTTGGCAGAGAACCTTCATCATTTTACACTATCTCTAATGCTGGCAGAGAACCGTCATCCTTTTACACTACCACAGTGTTGGCAGGGAACCTTCATCCTTTTAGACTATCCCTAGCGTTGGCAGAGAACCGTCATCCTTTTATACTCTCCCGGTGTAGGAAGAGTACCCTTCGGCTGTTCACACTCTCCAAGTATGGGCAAAGAACCCTTCAGCTATTCACACTCTCCAAGTGTGGGCAGAGAACCCTTCAACTGTTCACACTCTCCAAGTAACGGCAGAGAACCGGATCTCCTTGACAGATTTTCTCACAAGAATTCTAGAAGGAAGAGAGAAAAGAGTGAAATAATCACAAACCAAGAGTAAAGACTCTTACCTTTGAGTTCCAAGTGAAATCTTCACGCTCCAATGGCAAAAAATCACCTTCAAACACTATCTCTCACTCTCTCCTTTACTCTTCTTTCAATAGGAATGAAGATCAGTAGGGAAAAAGATTATGTGGCAGTTTAGTTTGGGCTATTTATAACAAAGACACAAAAAACCTTCCAAAAACTACAATTTTTCAACTCAATACGAATTGGATCATCCCGTACGATCGTGGATCGTCCTGAATGATTTTACTTAAATGCGTTGGAAATATATGGGTACAAAATGACTTCGTACACACACGTCGTCCCGTACGAACTAGGTTTGTCTAGTACGAACAGTTATTCCATAGGTCGGTTCCCAAAAACTTTAGAATGACACTTAAGTTTCAAAGTCGGTTCACTTCATCCTGGGACAAATTTAAGGTTCATCCAGACAAAATTTTTACAGAGAGCAAATCATCCCAGGATGAATACACATCGTCCTGGATGATAGCACTCCAGAGAGCAACTCGTCTTGGAATGAATACACTTCATTTTTGAACGAAAATTTTTCAGAGAACATTTCATCCTGGGATGAATAAACTTCATCCTGGACGATCAGGACTTAGAAAAATTTTCTTTGACTCCTACTCATTCCATTGCTTTTATGAGGAGATAACTGACTTGATCGTCCCGTATGAACTATGTTTGTCCCGTACGATCAGAACAAATTTCTTAAGATCTCCTTAAGTGTGTGTGTGTGTGTATTCACTCAATTACAATCACTCCCTTAATTTCAAACTTAATTCAAAAAAAAATATAAGTATTAAATACACAAAGTATCTCAAGCAGAATTTCATTTGATGTTTTTATAGTCTCGAGTTTAATTTTCCTGAAATGTTAGTACACACAAGAGCAAAAACAACTCTTCCAAAAAGTCTTAGGAGATAACTATACATAAAAAAATAATATTTAAAATCATCAAAACTATACAAGTTGCAAGAATGTAAAACGTGCAAATTGGAACTCTCTTAACATTAATTCCTACTTCATTTCTTACAAATTGATTTAATTCTTCTTGCAATGCCAAAAGCCATAATTTATCCGAAAGTGCTTGATCAATATTTGTGGGCTCTTTGGTAAAAACAAAAGATGAATGATTGAGTTCTTTGCTTAGTCAAAGCCTACTCCTAACACCCTCTGTTCGTTCCATTCCTTACTAGGCAATATAACTAACCTGATCGTCCTGTACGAACATAGTTCATACTGTATGATCAGTTTAAAAAAATTTTGAATTTTAAAACTCTTCCCCAGGTGCGTGTGCGCTTAGTTACTCAATTACAATCACACTCTCTCTGACTCAATAAAAATAAAAATGCAGTCCTCAATTTATAAAACATTCTAAGTTCATCTTAATTTGAAGTCTTCTATAAGTTGGAGTATGATTTCCTTGAAATGTTAGTACACACAAGAGCAAAAAAAATTCTTCCAAAATATGTTAGGAGAAAATAATAATCAAAACAATAATATTTGGAATTATAAAAAACATACAAGTTGCAATAAGATAAAACGTGCAAAGCTAAGTAGAAACACTCTCAAGATTAATTATTTCTTGAGAAGCTTATGATCATGCCATTTTTTCATTTTCACTTTACATGCCTTAGCATTTTCATTTGCTTTACTCTTAAACTCTTCTTACTCGTTAAACATTATTTATCTATTTTCCTCAGCTTCCTTAAGATTAAAATTTAACTATTTTAACACCAAATATACTCTATATTCTTATTTTGAAGGTAAGTGGTAAGCTTTACTAAAAATTAATCGATAGGGGGACATTCAAATAGGTGTTTTTAAAGAAGTCTTATAAAAGCATAATTCATCATCTAATGCCCAATCATTCCCCTAAGTGCTTATAATCTTTTCTAGAAATTTCTTTGTCTCCACATTACTGATTATATCTTCGCCACTAGTGTGGGAATGAGAAGCTATTGCAACCCTTTATTTAATACAAAATTTAGTGATCAATGCCTTTACTCTTCTATTACACAAGTGAGTAACCCATCACATATCAAAACTCCAGACAATCAAAATCTAGATAAAATAATTTACTTTAAAAATTTAAGCACTACGTGAGTGTTAGTTTAAGAAGTTATAAGTCCATCAATCCATTTAAAAACATAATCTACATTCTACATGTATTGGCGTCCATGATATTGCATGAATGGACCATAAAATCTGTTCCACAAACATCAAATAATTCTACCTCTAACATCTAATTTAAGGGCATTTCATTTCTTCGGGTAATGTTATCTACTCTTTGATATTGATGACATTTCCTAACATAAATATTAAAATCCTTAAACATAGTAGGCCAATAAACCTTTTATTGAGGAATTTTTGCAGAAATAATAAATTCTCAAAAATTTAATCCATATTATGAGTCATGATATTCCATAATTATGGACTCTATCTTCTCCTCAGGAAAACATCTCCTAATACTTTTACCATTATATATTTATAATAATATATAGCTCATCCCAAAAGAAAATTTTTGTTTTATGTAGAAATTTATTATTTTGAGTAGATGCTAAATAAATAGGAATCATACTACTTACAAAGAAATTTACAATATAACCATAACAAGGAAGTATTCTCAAATGCCATGCAAAAATGTTTTCATAAAGAAAGTATTCATTAATGACCTTTTATAAGATGGAAATTCTTCCAAATCACATCTTGAAAGATGACCAATAACTAGGTTCTTAGTAACCTTCCTATCAATGTTCTTTTTGTTAAATTCTTGTAACAAAACTATCCACTTCACCAATCTTGGATTTACACCCTTAATTTCATACCCTATTTGATAGCACAAAAATCCTTTTAAATTAGAACGTCATTACCAATCAAATAAGACCTCAAATTTTCAAAGGAAAAGATAATTGCTAGTACCTTCCTTTTTATAATGATATTATAATATTTAACAACTTTAAAGTTCTACTAACATAAAATTTTATATGAAAAATTTTCTTTCCTTTCACCTAAAATGGATCCAATAGCATAATCACATGCATCACACTCAATTAAAAATGTAATGATAAATAAAGTGCAACAATAACAAGTGTAGTAATTAAATATTTGTTCAATATTTTAAAGGTAATATCACATGCATTATCAAATACAAATGAAACATCCTTTTTCAACAAGTTACTCAAGAGTTTTAAAAATTTCAAAAAATATTTAATATAACTCCTACAAAATTAAAAATGTCCTTAAAAGCACCTAATGCCTTTACCAAAGTTGTAAGAAGAATTTTTTTTTTTTTGAAGATTGCAGATTGCATTAAATCAAATAAGAACTAGGTACAATTGCCAAGGTGATCACATTCCTCCTTTATCAATCTAACCAACGAAGGAGGAATGTTGTCAAACGAAATGCTATCGAAAATAAAACTACTTTGTAAAGCAAGAGTAGCACAATGATTTTCTACTTTATTACAATTTCTATTGACATGATGAAAAATCACCTTATTGAAGTCCTTTAGAAAGAAAAACTCTTTTTCCACACATTTGTCCACTTTCCATTTGGATTTATTCATTCAATTTTGAATGAATTTGATGATGTTAAGATTATCACTTTCAATGATAACCCCTTTGCTCTCCATCATCCAACTTTGTATGTATTCCCTTATTACTCTTACCGCCTCCATCTCTAACTATACCACATCCCAATGAATATTATTCTTCAGAACGCAATGATCAGCCTTCCATTATAATCTCTAAATATGCCTCCAATTCCAGCTTGATTTTATCTTAATATTGAAGCATCAACATTAATTTTACCCAATCTAGAGGTTGAGGATGCCAAGCTTTGTCAGACTCCCTTAGGAGATTAGCACCCCAGCTATCTAGAGTTGGATTTGTTTGAATCATAGCAATTGATAGAACATTTTCTATAATCATGGATGAAGAAATAGGAGATTTTCTGTGTTTCACATCATTCCTGATTTTCCATGATAACAAAACCGGAGTAGTACATCTTAATTATGTTGATATGCTTCCAAGATAAGCTCCTTAATTCAATAAAATAATATTCCAATGAAATAAACATCGGAATTTGAAAACCCCAATTTCTAAGCTTGAGAATAACATCTTTAAGATATTTATAATGAACGAAAATATGTGAATAGCTTTCAATCTCCTCACATCCTCTAGCATATAGCTCTTCAGTGCTGAGTTTCCTGTACTTGAGAAAAGAATTTGTAGTAGTTGCATTTTTGCTCAACCTCCACCAAAATAAGTCTACCCTTGGATTAATTTTCAGTTTCATAATCCAATCGTAGAAGCTACAATCAGCTTCCTTGATAACTGATTCCATAACTTTTCCATATGCCAACAATGCAATTATTTTGTCTAAGTGTTGAAACGTAGTTTGCATCTTATCCTCCTCACAGCTGGATTCAACATCAATCTGCAGTATTAAGCATATAATTTCCTGATGAAAGAACTGTTTAAATTCCTCCTCATTCTATCTCCCATCTAGATTTATAAAGTGATTTAGCATTAAACCTTCCAATTCCCCACAATTAGCAAATGTCGGCTACATATTCAAACATTTGTTAAGTAGCCATATGTCATTCATAAAATTAATTTTCCTTCCATTACCAATTTTCCATTAGATAATTGGCTTAAAATATTTTCCTCCATCTATGATAATCTGCCAAGTATTATAAGCATTTTTCTTACAATCCCCATTTAAAATACAGTTACCTTCCTATGACAAGGATTCAGGATTAGTAATAACATTCCATGCCAACCTTGCTCTAAGAGGACCTATTCTCTGGATTGCTGAATGAATCCCCAACCCCCTTACATTCTTTGACCTACAGATTTCATCCCATGCTACATAGTGTAGACCTCTTCTTCCAATTGGTTATGCCATATGAAATTTCTGCTATATTTGTCCAGCTCATATAATAGTTTTTTGGGGACTATAGAATGAGTCATCAAATAATTTGGCAAGGATCATAAGACTGATTTTACCAAAATAATTCGACCTCCCATGGATAAGGATTTGTTTCCCCAAGTATTTAATTTATCCAATACATGATTCAACAATTCTTGATAGTCATCTATACCCAACCTTCTCATCATTATTTTGAATCCCAAATATTTTATTTCCTTCACAACTCTATAACCAAGTTTTTTAGTAATTTTTCATTTAATAGCACGCTTAACAAAAATGACAAAAATAATTTGGGATTTATTGAAATTTACCTGAAGGCCTGTCCAGCCACAGAAATATGCAATTATGGTCTTCATAATTTCTGCAAGATGGAGTTTTGCATGAGAAAACAAAAGAACGTCATCGACATATAGAAGATGTGTAATATTTTCACTTCTGGAAGACATTTGAACACCCAAATCACTTCCTCTTTGTCTAGTTGCATTTGATAGGAGCTGAGAGCACATAATGAACAAGTAAGGTAATAGTGGGCATCCTTGATGAAATCTACATTCAGTGTTTATCCACCTTGTGTTCCTTCCATTCAATATTATAAAAAACCTTGCATTAGTTACACATTCCATGATTAGATCCAAAAATTTGGAAGTAAACCCATAACACAGGAGAATGTTTTGAAGTGTTGGCCAAACCATGCTATCATATGCTTGTTCTATATCTAATTTGATTGCCATCATGCCATTCTTGTTTTTAGATATTCTAAACTTATTAAATATCTCTTGAGCTTGTAAGCAGTATTCCGACATACTTCTACCTTGGATAAATGCCATTTGTTCTTCTGAAATGATGTTAGAAATGCAGAATTTGATTCTATTAACCATCATGGTTGCAGCAATCTTGTATGTTGTTTGACATAGACTTATTGGTCTATATTATGACGGTAAGATAGGATTCTTAACCTTTGGAATTAATACAATTAGAGTGTCTTTCCATTCCTTATGCATCACTTCTATTTTAAATAACTCCTTGACAGCTATCCAAGTAAAATCCTTAATAATGTTCCAATAGAACTTGAAGAAGGAGGAAGTCACACCATCATTGCCCGGTAACAAATTATTTCCCAGTTGAAAGACTGCACTTTGAAACTCTTCTTCTGTGAAATCAACCGAGAAAAATTCCAAATCTTTGAATTTAAGCTTTTGGTTCTCTGGTAACATCGGCCATTCATCCATAATGCAATTTCTAGCCTTCTAATTATTATTGAAGAATTTTAACAAAACTTCTTCAATTTGTTCAAACTCTTCTAGCACATTATTTTTATCATCTTTGATTTGTCTCACAATATTCCCATTCCTTCTAGCTGAGGAATAATTGTGAAAGATCCTTGAATTAGTGTCTCCTACTTCAACCCATCTCACCTTAGCCCTTTGGTTCTACCAAGTTGATACTCTTCATAGAGTGATGTTAACCACATGCACTTTACTTTAGAGAAGCATCAAATTGTCTGGATTAATTTATGCATTTGAGGCCTCCTTCAATTATAAATTCAGAATTTCATTGTTTAACTATTCTTTATGCAATAGCAAAGCTTTACTTTTATTTTTTCTCCAAAAGAAGAGTGCTTTTAAAGTTCTTCTCAGCTTTCTATTAAAAATATCAACATTATTGCCAAAATCAATTTTTTCCCCAAGACTTCACCACTATGTTCCAGGCAGCTTGGTAAGATCTCCAAGTATCTTTGAAATTTATATTTTTTTCTCTGTTTTATTGCCTTACTTCCAATCTGAAGACAACCGGGCTATGATCAGACACAATCCTCACAAGGTGTCTAATTTTTGCTAATGGAACCAGTTGCAATGAAGCCGAATTCAACAAGCTCCAATCAAGCCTCTCCAATATTCTAGTAGCCCCATCCTTATTATTACACCAAGTAAAAGTTGGTCCAACCATTCCAACATCATGTAAGTCATTGTTAATCATGAAAGTTTTCAAATCTCTAGGTCCTTTAGAGAAAGTGAACCTTTTTCATCATTTTTTTTATCTTCCTTGTTTAAAATACAATTGAAATCACCCCCCCCCCAGCACTATGGAAGGAATGCTACTTACCGTGGATTTTTCAAGCCTATCCCATAATAATCTCTTTCATAACAATGTTGCTCCCATATATCGTTGCAATATTCCATTTACCAAAAGAAGTGGTACTGAGAGAACCAAAAACCATTTGAGAAGAATGTTCAATCACATTGAATGAGGCAACATTCTTCTTCCACAAAACAAAAATTCCTCCAAATTTTCCTTGAGCTTGGTGATGGAAAAAATCCCAGCCAATCCCAATAAAGCTATTCACTTCACTTCTATCCATACTTGATAATTTTGTCTCGATCAAGCCAATAAAGAAAACATCATGATCTTTAACTACTTCTTTAAGGTACAAGTAGGCATCCTTCTTCCTATCCCCCCTACAATTCAAAAACATAATAGAAGCCATTTATGTAACAAAAGGGGATACATCCTCGCCTTCTTTACTTCCTCTTCCTTCTTATCTTTTCTTTCTATTTTCAATTTCAGTTAGCCCCAAAGGCCTTTTTTTTTTTGAAAATTTGTTTTTGTTCGAAACATTTAAAATGTAGTATTTTCTTTTCACTATGGTTGACATACCTCTTGAGCCATCCTTATGTTCATGAAATGTAAGACCTAAAAATTCGTTAGGGATGTTAGGCCCTATGAACTAGCCCAAGGCTAATAAAGAGAGAGGTGAATTGAAAAAAAAAAAAGAATCTTTAAATCATAACAAAAATCAAAACCAATATCACCACAAAGAAAACCAAATGCGGAAATTAAATACGGAAGTAATAAAGGAAAGAACACACCAGATTTATAGTGGTTCGGTCAAACCTTGACCTATGTCCACTCCTTGGAGGCACCCTCTAAGTATTTAGTGCACCCTCCAAGTATTGCACTAAACTTAGTGTCTCTCCTTTAGCCGCCACAGCTAGGCGAAGAAGCCCTTACAAAATCACTTCCACCTTCCCCGGTGCGGCGGAGTCGCCGGGTCCTTTGACATCAAAGAGATCTTCTTCTTTGGTGAACTTTTCTCGAGACAAGCTTTGAATCCGACGGTATTCAGGTGCGAGCTTGTCGGAACAATCGTGTGGAACCCCTGCACATTGTCCAAAAAAATGTATTTCCTGGAGGATTTTGTGATCGTCAAGGATGATTAATTGCTTTCCTTAAATTCCATAGAAATTTTGAAAAAATTGCCCTGGATCATCCTAGAAAATATTTTATAGTCCTCGACAATCCACCTGGATGTTGTCCAAAAAAAAAGTATTTCCTAAATAGATCTGGCGGTAGATTCTTTCTGTTTTGAGCCTATCGTCCAGGACGATGTGTTTTGTATAATGACGACTACTTTAATGAGGATGCCCTAATTAGGGTTTCTGCTTTTGAACTGATCGTCCAGGATGATATAAAATCATCGCAGATGATGTTACCAAAAATAGTAAACTCTAGGGAACAGTCAGAAATCTTCCAAGTTATAAAGCATCAGGAGCCACACCAAATACAATAAACACAAGAAAGGAAAAAGTATACAAACTGACTCAGACCTAGTCTACCCATTCTTGAGCTGGTTCCAAATTGCAGTCTGATCGTGTGGACCTGAAATGTTAGTAAATAAGGTTGTTGTAGAGAAATAGAAGTGTTTGTTATCATCAAAATCATAAATCATGAAAATAGATCCGCAACATGACCTACTACCACTTTAAAATTATCCATGATTTCCTTATGCATCTGCACCTCCACTTCACCTTCTTCAATTTCTTCAGCTAGAACACTAAACTTGTTTGCCATAATGTTGTCATTGATCTGAACAACAATTACACACCTTTCTTCATCTATATTCACCCCAGGAACTACTATTTTAGAAACAATTTCCACATTTATATTGCTGATAATATCATCTTCTATGTTACTACTTTTATATTATTTATGCAAGATTCCTTGATTGTTTTTCACATTTTTTTCTTCCCCCATTAAACCTTCCATTCCTGAATTTATTATTCTTGAATTTAACTTGAATCCATTGGCCATACTCGGATTTCCCCACATCAAAATCTTTTGCCTCTATTGGCACTTGGAAATCAATTCCTATTTTTATTACCTGCTTCATATGTTGCATTTCCTTTGGAATTACATTATCATCTTGGAAATCCACTCTATCTTGACCTACTTTGCCATAATGATAGCATAATAGATCAATCTTTTCATACTCCACCTTTTGAAAAAATCTACCAGAGGTTCCATTCACCAAAACACCATTTGGTAGCTTATTTTCCAAGTTTACAAACATTGCCTTTAGAGATTTGATTTCCACCTACTATGGACACAGCATTGATCACCGGAGGCATAGATGACCAGCATTACTATACCGTCATCCCCTCAAATTCGTTCAGGATCATTGCCGGTTAATTGAAAATTTTTAAAAACAAAAATCAACGGGAGCTTCTCTTTCTAGAAAATGGGAGCTTCTCTCTCTGAATGAAGGACATATTTTATATCTTGAATCTTAGCCTTATCCACATCTAGCCCCCTCTCTAAAATCTTATGTCCTTGCTAAGTTCCCTAAACCATCATAATTTAATACTTTTCTCAATTGAAATCAATATTTTTTTACAAAAATCTTTTAAGCATAATAGTCACACTATAACTATAAGAATTTAAGGAAGTACAAAATATTGAAAAGTCATTCAAAAATATCTTAATGCTCTATTGTATCAAATCTTTAAAATAATAGACATCATAAAGAGCTCAATTTTTTTTGGGAAACCCTCGGAGGGGCCTACACATTAATATAAAAAGCGATTGCATGGTCCTTAATGGGGACTCAAGCTCACTACTACTCAGAAGAGTTTAAAAATTAAAAGCAAAAAAACCAACGAGCTCAAGTTCCCTACTAAGCAAAAGTATAAAAAATCCTTCGGTACATTCTACGGTGCACAAGAGCGAGCACCTAAAAAATTATAGTGGTATAAATAATAGTATTCAGCTCAGGAGTGCTTCTGACCAGCTAAACAGCACGAACACCTACAATGAAAGCACTATGCAAAAGAAAGTAATAGACAAAAAAGCAAGAACAACAATAGAAATAGTATTTAAATGGGATATAACACCAATGAAATTCCAAGTTACCACCCAGAGTAAGATTACCCGAACCAAGGAGAGAATGTCTCATAAGCCACCAATTGTGAAACATATAATACAGCATAAGGTTCATATTAGCAATCCCATGGCAAGTAGAAAGAAGAAAATCATATAGAAATATCATCCCTAACCAAAAAGTCAAAACTAGATGATCCTGTATAATAATAACCAACCACAACCACAAAAGCAAACCTCCAAGAACAAAGGGAGAACCTCTATTGAAGTAATTCATAGAGCCTAGAATCTAACATGCAATAGGCCGCCAAAAACCAAACACCACAAAGTACAAAGGCCAGTAACATTCTGTCATATTCCCAAAAATAGCAAGCCATGGGTAGATGCAGAAATAGAAAAACCAAAAAGCACAACAGCTAAACAGACTGCCCTGCAAACACTAATAAATATTTGTGTGGACCCAAATAATAGTAACCAGAATAAAAGAAAAACAATTAAGGCCAGAGGGGATTGGGCAAGAAGAGCTCATGAATGAATGAATCACGCAAACATCTCAAGGTGAAACCTGATGCCTCTCCATCCAACCTAAAGGTCCCCACACACACCACCACCCCCCAACACACTAGGTATAGCCAGAAAACACCACCCAAAGGGGCATCCTACTAATCTAAGATGAAAGAAGATAAAAAAAATCTTGAAAAAATGAAACAAGAATCTAGAGAATAACTAGCCGCACAATAGTAAAGGCATAGTTAACACAACAATCCAAGGTCGTCCAGCATAACACACCCAAGAGCTCAAACCAGAACCCACCAAACACCCAAAAATTACTACAATGAAGAACCAAATAACTAAAAAGAGCCCAGCTAGTAACAAGAACAAAATCATCCCCCTAATAATGCTTCAGCCAAACAAAACCATCCAACCGGCCATACAATGACCAAAACAAGAAATCTATAAGGCCAAGAATCCCACAACCATCACACTCTTGGCCACCCAGAACCTGACGGAGGAGAGCAAAAAGCAGGAAATCCATCAAAAAGGGCTTAAAATTATTACTCAGCTCAAAAAACCCACAACATAAATAGATAAGAACCACCAAATTTGAGAAACAGAAAACTGGGTACCCCATCAGAATAATAACCAGATTAATACCAGCAAACCATACACAACCAGCAAAGTTGGGCCAAACGAACATAACAGGAAAGCATATAGGGAAAAATTGACTTCTAACATAAGTATAGGAAATTTTGTCCAATCATATGAGGCATTTAAGTGGAAAAGGGGCATTGGCTTCCATGAAGTCCATGAAATAATCAATCCTAGAACCAAACCGAGCCAACCAAATTGCACAAGCATTGCCTTCCTTAAGCCCATGAGAAATATAAATAGAGATAAAAACCATCAAATGTTTAAAGTACCTAACAATATAAAAAGCCTCAGAGTTACAAATCGATTCCACCTCATTAAATAATCATTGAATTTTATAAGATAGCTCAAGCACAATAGCAATGTTGGTAATGTCAAGAGACATGTAACTTCTCAACCCATAAAGAACTAAATTAAGAATAGCCATAAGAGGATTACCATTAAACAAAGGCACTTCAAAGGAAAGAATAACATTACCATGGCAATCTCTAATGATATGAGCACACTCCATGTTGTTAATCTCATTAGCAATACTCACATTCAACTTGAAACAAACCACAACAGGTTGAACCCAAGAAACATAATGAGGAAAAGAAGGAAGCAAAGAGGCCTCCAACATGATACCTAAGTTAGAAGCAACATCAAAATAATTATTGAAACCTTTAATAGATAGCAGTTTAACAGAAACCAAAATGAGAATTTTTTCTTTCACATTCTTAATAAACCTCAAAGAATCCATTCTAATGCCATTAAAAAGAGAATTGTTCCTTTCCAACCAAATAAACCATAAAATCAGGGATGGTTAACATTTCTAGTGTGGCCTTTAGAATTAACAACCAAGAATTAAGAAGAGCCTGAATAGACAGATTCACATTAAAAATATTTAATTTGAAGATATCATCAAAATAACACCAAGTTATAATAGCTAAAGGCCTCAAAACAAGAACAAGATGGATAATTTCCAAATAAAAATAACATTGGCACTTCGAGGGAAGAACAAAACCTCTTTTCATCAAATTGTCATCCATATAGAAGGGTTACTTTTATGCTAGATTGTCAAAAATTTTGTAGTAACAGCATTCATAGGTCTAAAGTCATGCCAGGCATCTTTTAATCTTAAAATACCGTCACTAGCCAACTTGCATAATAATACATCATTCAACTCCAAGTTTAGAGGAAGACTTGAGAATATTTTGAATACTAGAATCTAAAAGAACTTTAGCAAGCTTATATAAATCCCAATAGTTATCATTAATTAAATAATTAACCTTTATCGTGGTAGTAGAAGTGGAATTAATGAGGCAGTCAATAGTGAAAGAACTTAACCATTGATCCTGCCTGATGAAAATGTTGCCACCACCAAGACCCCAAGAAAGATGGGGCTCCACCTCCCAATTAACCTTGCACATCCTTTGCCAAACTTTGGAATCGCCAATATTAAAAAGCTCAAGTTAAAGGATGCTTCCCCACATAATATTTAGAAAACATAAATTTAGCCCACAAAGATAACTTGGCACAAAAAGTAATTCATATTTTGTAGGAAAAAGCATGGGCCAAATCAGCCATGCTTTTGTAACCAAGGCTGACCTCTTTTAAAACCCCACAAAATGTATCCCAAGAAGCCCAAGTAATTTTATTGCTACTACTAACGCCTTTCAAAAAAAAAAACTTGTTAAGAATTTTATCAATTCTATTACACACCATTTTAGTAGGAAACAAGGTTTGGAAAGAGTAGACAGGGAGGGAATAATGGACACTTCTAGTGAGAGTAAGCCTACCCCCAAAGCTTAGGAAATTAGAATCCTAGGACTAAAGTTTGTTCTGCACAGAGGTAATTAAATCATCAAATAAAAAAGATTTCTTTATATGTTTAAACAAAGAAATCCCAAGATACTTAATAGGTAATTGGCCATGCACAAACCTAGAAAGGTCTTTAATGGAAGAGATACTAATAGAATGCATCTTGTTGGAAATATGGAAACAACATTTCTGATTGTTCAAAGATAGACCACTAAGAGTTCAAAAATAATAAAAGAAATCCATAAACATATTAATCTTATTACGGGAAGCATTCATAAAAAATTATAAAATCAATAGCAAAATAAGTGAGATATAGGGAAACCACCCCTAGTCCTAAAATAAAAATTGGGGTGATTTTCAAACAGATTAGCAAGACTTCTAAAAATATAATCAACTATAATAATAAAAAGAGCAGGAGACATAGGGTCCCCCTGCCTTAAAATATTATCAAAGAATGCACGACCTTTAATAAAACCCATTTGGAAAGGAGAAATAATCTTAGGAAGAAAATAAGTTAAATGAGTCATAAATTTGGAATGGAGTTTACTGAAAAAAGTGTATAGACTAATAAAATCTAAAGTCATTCCAATTACTTGAATCATTATTCTTAAGGATAAGAACAATAGAAGTAGCTGAAAATAATCTAGGCATAGTATGATCAGTAAAAAAATCCAAAACTACAGCTTAGAGATCATTCTTAATTATATCCTAAGCTTTTTGAAAAAAATTAGTGGTGAAACAATCAGGACCAACAATAGAGTAAAAATTCATATAAAAAATAATGTCTTTTAATTCATATGAAGAGGAAATTTTAGTGTTATCCTCCAAAGAGATGAGATTGGGGATAATAGCAGGGTTGTCAATATTACTAGGGATAAAAGCCTTGTTGATCCAATCCTGAAAATGTTGAATAGCCAACTGGGCAATCTCCTCAACATCCTTAGTAATAGAACCATCCTCATGGTTAATTTTATAATGGAGTTTTAGGCATGTTTCCTTTTGACCAAAGCATTAAAATACTTCATATTATTATCACCTTCCACCAGATGCTTAGTAGCTGCCTAAACTATTTCCTCTTGGGCATGGAGTTTAAAAAATTTAGCCTTAGCCTCTTTAAGAATTGCAAAATTAACTTCAGAAGGAAAGCTCTGACAGTTAAGCTCAACATTATTAACAACCTCTTCAACATTTTAAATATTGGTAAAAATATTTTTAAAAACATTGTGGTTCCACCAATTTAAAAGTTGTTTTAGTCTTTTCAAATTGAGAAAAATTTTATTCATTCCCACAATAGAGTTATCGGGATGCAAATGAGCATTCCAATTATCCTGAATAACACTTAGAAAAGAATCATGCTAAAGCCACCTATTTTTATATCTAAATTGAGGAAAAGTATTCACATGTCTAGTATTAAATGTGAGTGATCAGAAAGCGTATGATGAAGATGCTCAACAAAAATAGTGTTAAAGGAATTAAGCTAATTATCATTAAATAAAATACGATCCAACCTTTTCCATAATTGACCTCCGTTCCAAGTAAACTTGTTACCAGAAATGCCAATGTCATTGAGATTACAATCCAAAATCATATTATTAAAATCTTCCATAGAATTAAAAACAGGAGAGGACCCTCCAATACATTTCGAAGGGTTAGAGATGGTATTAAAATCATCACCCACCAACCAAGGTAATTGATAAATATTATGAAAGGAAAATAACTACTCCCAAAGAATTTTTCTATTTCCACGAGATGAAGCTGCATAAATGAAAGAAGCACAACAATTAAGATTTAAAACTTTGATATTACAATGCAGCACTTGTGTAAAATTACCAAGAATATCAAAACAAACTGGATCTTTCCCAAAAAAACCCAAATCTTATTAGCACAATTAATAGTAGCATGCTTAAAACCAAGAAATCTAACAGTATTAATTAAATTATAAATATTGACAAGAGGTTCAAGTAAGTCAAGAATAGTAATATCAAGAATACGACATACATTTTTTACCTGCAAGGGAGATGAAGAACACCCAATACCCCTAACATTACAAATTAACGATTTAAATATAAGAAAAAAAATTAATGACTAGTTTGTGAACAAGTATTTCTACCCGATTGTAGTACAAGGTTCTTGCTCTTCTTACCTCACTTTCCTTGAGCTTTAATAAAACTAATATCATTGTCATTTTTTGTGAATTATTTAATAGAAAAATTTAATTCCTTATTATCAAAAAGAGCGTCATACTTTTACTGAGAGGTAGAGGGAGACTTACATTCAATAATCACATCTTTTTCCTTACCATTTTGAGGAAGCTCACCTTCCTCCAACAATTCGTCGTCTTCAATCGCATTACTATTCAACCCAAGCTCGACATTTTCTTTTTCAAGGAAGTCATTTTCATTAGAACCCAAATTGTTTACAGTGTTATTCATTTCATTTCTAACCACATCTCCCTGATCATGATCATTACATAGAGTAATATCAACATAAGAAGGTTTGTTAGTATTTAATAAATAATACATAACCAAGAATTGAGAGTTAGCAAAATTTAGAGAAATAGAATCTATTAACCCTTGATTGTACGAGATGTCATAATCACTAGGACAACAAACCAATGTACTAATAGCATTAGCCTGCACTATAGGAGGAGCACCCATATTAGACGGATCCAATGAAATGGGATGGGGAGTAGGGTCATTAATTAAGGGTAAAGGAGCACCAATAAAAGGTGAAAGAGCTTCACCCAACATGGTATTATTTCCTTAATCTCAATAGAAAGCAAATTATCATTCACAATAATAGGTTTGTCATTCCATTGAGATTGTTTGGAAATAGCTTTATCTTTATGAAGGTGGGGATGCAATCTAAAGCATTCATTAAAACCCTGGACATGCATTTTACAGTGAGAACAAAAATTAGGCATATTTTTAAATCCCACAATTTGGAAATAACCATTTAGCTTAGAACCTATCCAAACTTCACTTGGGTGCTTCTTAGAAACATCAAGTTCCACAAGAATACGAGCCACAGAAGGATGAGTTATAGAAGCAGTGTCTTGATATGTTTGTAGAGGTCTCCCTAAAATTGATGTAAGGAAAACAAGATTTGTGAATTAAAAAAATGCAATCTCAAGTTGACGAATGAAATCTAAATTGGCACAATAGGAAATTCTTCCCTCACATCAAAGTTTGGTGTCCATTTGAGGAGACGTATTTGACAAGCCTGAATATAGAAGGACCTTTTAGGAAAGATAAGACTATAATCAAGATCATTTGTTAGTTGAATTGCAGTATGATGGGAATCCAACAAACAGATAAGAAAATCACCATACAGTTTCAAGCTAATAAAAATTTTCTGGATAACATCCAAATTAGGTCTATACAGAAGAAATTTACCAACAAGAGTAAGAGCAAAAGGAGTGGCTAACTGAGACACCATCATATCATCGAACATAAGATCCGGGCAGCCCTTGAATGAGGTGTTCATAAAGGTGAGATTACAAGGAAAAGATGAAGAACCTGAAATGACATCTTTAAATTACCGAGAACATCCATCTATGATGGAATCTATCAGGGGGACAGATGATGACATAGTCTTCTTCTCTTAAAATGAGAAAGTAGAAAAAGAGCAACAAACAAAATCGTTGTAGGATTAAATGAAAGCCAACAATTACATATACAAAGGAGAAACCAAACCAGAATGCTAGATGAATGAAAGCAAGCTTTTCTAGCGGAAGCCCTAAATTTCCACAGAATCGCCAAGGGAGAATAGAGCACAACAATAAAGAGCTGAAATTTTGCATGTATATTTCATAATTTATAAGGCATTCTCCTAAATGAAAATATCACATATGGGCTCATTAAGAGGGTCTTTGACTTAATCCTACTGTGTAATAGAAATCTGAGGATGCCAAGAATACCCATATAGGAAATAATAACAATGTTTCCCAAGAAGCCTTTTTAACATTTAGTTAAGAAATGGCTAGGAGAAATGTTCTTTCATAGTAACCTTATTCAGCTTCCTATAATCCATACAAATTCTCCACCCCATCATTATACTTATAAGGATCATCTCATTATGTTCATTGGACACTTTAATCAATCCATCATTCTTTTAAACACAATGAATACGACTAAACCAAGCATTATTATAAATTGGGAAAATAATTCTAGCATCTAACTCTTTAAGTATCTCCTTCTTGACTACTTCTTTCATGGTTGGGTTAAATCATGTTTGGGGATTATCTTTTGAAGTGAATTTTCCACCATCAAAATTTTAGCCATACAAAAAGATGGACTAATCTCCTTAATATCATATATGGTCCATCAAAAAAGGTTCATATAATCACATGCAATTCTACTAAACTTGCCTTCTTAATCTTTGTAAAAATAGATATAGGCCTAGTTGGGTTGCTCCTAAAAATGGTAAACTTAATATGGATGGGAAAGGAACTAAGATTGAAAATTAGTTCTTTCTCTAAGGATTATCTTAAAGCTCTACCTAAGTATGAGGTATCAAAAATCTCATACCTCTTCATAAGTACCCTAAAGGCCTGTGCAATAAGATGAATAAATTCTTTAAACCCCTTGATAACCTCCTAATCACTCCAAGATTCATCTAAAGTTTTACATAAAAAATTATCTCCCCTAATTCCCTCTAGAATGGTTTCTGCCATATCAACCAAAAAGTAATCTATTTATGCAAGGGAGCTTTATGGACTTAAGCATATTTATAATTACTCCCTGGTCCTAGACTCTATTGATAAGGTCCCTTTTATGAACATCAATCATATCCTTACCTTTGGTTAGAAAAGGACTTTCTTATATATTAGTTATCTCCCTGCCCTCACCCATATTGAGGATAATGAAATCTATCATGAAATTAAACTTATCAACCTTAGCAAGTATGTCCTCTACCACCCCATAAGGATAGAAAAATGATGTATAAATAAGATAAGGGATGACTCCGTGTGTGTTAGACCTCGCCTAAGTCTATCCTTTTATATAAGGATAAGGCAATAAGGTTTAATTCTAGCACCAAAGTCACACACATCCCTTCTATAAAATGTATTCCATATAATAATTATAATGATAAAACTATAATGATTTTTTAACTTACTAGAAAGTTTCTTTTATATAATAGCATTGCACTTCTCAATTAATCCTATAGTCTAAAATTTCCAAAATTTTCTCTTCAGAATAAGGTTGTATTTTAAGAATATAGATATGTGAGCACTTTCTTTATCTCTTGTAAGAAGGCAAATTAATTGTTAATTTCTTCAATACTTCAAGAAAAACTTAAAAATATCATATCTAAATTTACTTAGTCATCGTGTGAGGAAATCGTGGTTGTGGTTTCTCTATAACATTCCCAATTGGTTTTTTAACTTTGTTACTCGGAATAGGTTGTTCTTTATGTGGGTCAATCAATAAGGGTACTTCTACCACACTTACCTCCTGAGTTTAATATTTAGTTTTCTTAGGGTCTCCTAATTCCATTCCACTAATGTATTAAAGAATTTTACAATTCTCTTCTAAATTATTTTGAAAAGTACTAGGTTAGATATCATGGGGTTCCTTATTAATTATATTAACAAGTTGTCATATTTGAATATTTATATTTCTAGTGGAATCAACTTGAGTATATAATTGATTGTTGTTATAAGAACAAAATTGTCCAAAGATTTATTCTTATCCTCATGTTTATTAATTTAATTAAAGCTTAGTGAATAAGGTGGTCTTGGGTTAACCACAGGTTGTTGTGATTATTATAAGGTCATACAGGATTGGATTGATTTACATTTCATAGTTTTTTACCATTTTTATTATTCCAATCAAACCTATATTATATGTGTTAGAATACGAGTTATTTGTTTTCCAATTACATTTATATTTTCTACCCCTTAGATATTAGGATAATTATAATGATTGTATAAATTCTCCTCTACCAGCATAGACTATCCTGAGACTAGATTAACTCCATGATTATAAAAATTCTCAAATATTTCCACTACCTTGATAGTCAAAATATAAAGTATATTAGAGTAATAAACAATGGTTATTCTCTTATGATTCACCCTAGAGATGTCTATTGGAAGTAATGTTTTTCCATCTCCTTTATTAGCCATAAGCCTCGTCAAAAGGCTTTAACAAAGATCCACAAACTTCCATATCAATTATAGATCTAAGGGATAATGATAGTCCATTAAACAAAGTTTGATGATCAACTAATTTGGTAAGGCATAAGGAGAGACATCTTAAGCATCTCCTTAAATCATTCTAAAAGTAAATAAAGTGACTCCATCCATTTGGGAAAATTAAGTAATATCATTCCAAAACTTAGTTAATTTCGAAGGAGAAAAGTTTTGTGCTAGGTACTTTTGGGCCAATTTGTTCTAAGTAGTTATAGAGCTTTGGGGTAAGGAATTCAACCACACTTTTGTTTTGTCTCTTAGATAAAAAGAAATAAATGAAGTCTAATGGCATCATCAAATATTCTACTGTACTTGTATATTGCATATATCTCTAATAAACTAGCTAAATGTAAGTTAGGATACTTGAAAGGAGTTCCCCTAAAGTTGGAATTCTAAACCATTTCGATGATTATAGGTTAATTCTCAAAATTATTAGCTTGAATTAATAGTCTATTGATATTCATGTGAATTTCGTCTACTATGGGATTGAAATATCCCAAAGAGGTCGAACTTGAACTGGCTTCGGATGTAATTTAAATATCACTAAAGCTAATTTCTTTTTGGGTTTTATAGTTTTTGTAAGAGTTATTTCTAATTTAATGTCAAATAATAAGTGACCCTTACTGTTGGTGGAATTTTGAAAACATGTTTTGAAAGTATTGGTTTTCTTTGGGAGTTAAAGTCAAATTCTAATTCTAAAATTGAATCATCCTGTTAGAAAGAATATATCACCTTGAAAGATGAAAATAAAATTTCATAACGGCGTTCAGATTTAGAATTATGAAATTCATCTTGAATATTGTGAGCGGATGCTAAAGAGAAATTCATATGACCCCGAAGGGTCAAAATGAGGTTCAACTGAATATCCAATACAATATTCAAGAAGTGTGATCGTTAGGTTCACATCCAAAGCCTTATCAAAGAAAGATATATCTCTCCGAAGGGAGAAAATATCGTTCAATGATAATTCTTTAAATATGATAATAGTGATCACTAGTATTTTAAGTTCTCCCAAAGAAATCCAATTGAATTTTGAAAAATCAATATTTAAAAATCAAGTGTGTGTGGTTCTAAATCTCCTACGAGCGCAAGCCCTCGTAGTTAATTACATCGTAGGGAGATAAAATCCCCCTACGAAAACTCTCGATTAAAATAGTGGCAAAATTTTGTTTAGAATTTCTAGGAGTGATATCAAAGTATGAATAGAATTATTTGGAAAATCAAAAGGGAATGGATCAAAATTGAACAGTTATTAACGGAATTAAAGGATGAGAGGTAGGGGACACTTTGAGATTCCAGAACCATCCGGAAGTGTCCCAACTTAATCTAAGTGTTGGGCTTTATGTTTTAGGATTGAAATGAAGCTTTAATTAGAGTTAAGTATTTTATTAGAGATTTGGGACTATATTCCCGAAATTTGGGGTCTTATAATCAAAGATCTGCCCCGGAACCTAAATCTATTTTGGACACTAGACCACAGTCGTCCGATCCTAACTAATGCAGTGCAAGATCTGGACTTACCCCGGCCTGGATTGGGGAGCCAGCTAACCACCTAATCGATTTAAAATACATGAATCCGATCTTTTTATGAAAGAGTGGTAGGGACGTTATAATTAAAGTTTTGGGGAGGCGGGGCCGACATCTAGAGATTTTCCTAATTGGCCCCTTTGACTTATGTTGGGTGCTAAAATGCTAAGGACTATGAAATTAAAATTTTGACTCTTTAATTTGTATCTAATGCAATGCGTGCTGGTTAACAACCTCAAATTAAATATGCTTGAAATTTTTAAAAACAGGCTTATAAAATAATTTTTTAGAAGACTGGACTTCCCCAGGTCCGGCACCTCGTCCTCATAGGTCAGACTATCCGGACTCTACCCGCAGGCGGGGAAGGGTCTAAAGCAAGGAAAGAGTAATGCAGAAATATGCATGCGACCCCGGGGTCGATCCCCGGCTAATTCCCTAGATTCGTTATCTTTCTATGTTATTTAGACTCACTAAAATTTTAGACTTTTAAGATTATGAGTATAAAATTTTCACACCCTCACGAGCCTCACGTATCCAGGCGAAAACAAAGAGCGGCATGCAATCGCCAAAAAAAAAAACTAGTAAAAAAAAAACAAGTAATCCTAAAGGCAATCAAATCATTACATCAAATATTAACTCATTAATAAATGTCCATAGGCAGAATTGCCTTGCTTATTACAAATCAGAATATTACAGAAAGTAAAGTGGTCGGGCACCACTGACAACAACCCGGATTCTAAACCTAGTAATGACGCAAGTTATTTTGAGTGGGATACTCTCAATCTTCAAATCTTCAAATCTTCAATTTCATTCTTCTTTGGACTCCTTTTCTTCAATCTTCTTGGAATCTTCGTAGCAGATTACCCAAATGGATAAGAGGGCACTTCCCTCTAAAGGGGAAGGCCACTCTTTCCTCTTTGGGTAAGGAAGAGGTATGATCCAAATTTGGATTTCCAAATGGAAAAGGAATGTTCCCTAAAGGGGTATCCTTTCCTCTTTGGAATCCAAGCTTTGGATCTATGTATCCCAACTCAAACTTAACTTTCACAACACATAACAATTATACAAATTACATTTATATCAAAATAAAAATCTAGACTCACCTGTAGGGTTATCCTAAGCAATTAATATATAAAAAGCAGTTATTCCCAAGCAGTTGTATATGAGCAGAAAAGAAAGTAAACACATTGGCCACGCTCTTTTTATCTGGGGGCTTTAGCAGCTGAAGCACCTGTGCAAAGAGTTTATAATATTTATGCATTTTTTATTTACCCCCTTTTTATATTGCCCTGCATGAGCGTGGCCACCTGCAGAAAACTGTGTCAACATCCAGATCGTACCTAACCTAAGGGTAATCTAGTCGCCAAACACATCAGTCCATCCACAAAGTACAGAAAAAGAAAGCAGACACAGCAAAGCAATTTCATCCACAACATAAAATGAAAACTACGAAAAACCCGGCACACAGCAGTAAAGTAAACACCGGCCTATCCTAGATCTAGAGTTGGTTGTCCTAGCACATCATCTAAAGTGTGTGCGAAAGGTCGTGTGGCTGGGATAGATCCTAAAATGGGTGATCAATTAATGTTGTCTAAAAGTTTGGATTTGTTAAGGCTTAGAAGGGGGGGGGGGGGGGTTTAGATTAAAATTTAAGTATTAATGAATTAAGAATTTTAATTAGAAATATTTTAAAAGTTAATTGATTACTACCTTTGTTTCACACCGAGGCCGTGAAGTTTATTTCACCTTCCTTGGGGCTGAGCTAATAGCCTCGTAGGCCTGGGTTACCTAGTAGCGATCGGGGTTGATTAAGTTATTTAAATTGGTTAGAATTAAAAGAGTGGGTTAATTATAAAAAAGATTAGTTACTGATTTTAAAAGCTTGATTAATTTAAGTTTGCCATTAATTGATTCGTGGCGTTGTGCCACCAGGCTCGAGGAACCAGCCTCCTTAGGACACTTAGCCCCGCAGCCCGGAGTAGTCCAGCCGATAAACCAAATTAATGTAGTTGAATTAGAGGTTTTAAGAGGTTACATAATTAATGATTAATCTATTTTAAAGTTTAACACCCCTTAGAATCCATTCGTGGCGTTGTGCCACCAGGCTCGAGGAACCAGCCTCCTTAGGACACTTAGCCCCGCAGCCCGGAGTAGTCCAGCCAATAAACTTCATCTTTAGGATGGTTGTTGTGTTTTAAAAGGTTTGTTGAATGTTTTAAACATTAAGTTAACATTTTCTGGAATTAGTTATGGATTATCGAAGTTTGGGCATTTTAATGAATTTTGGGAATTTCTTAATTAGAGGGCCTCTTTTGTGATTTTGCTTCAAACAAATTCCCAATCTCTTGAAAACACCTCCAAAGGTCAGAAATAACCTAAGGAGGGATCCCCAAGTGTTTGGGAGATTTTGGGATTTTTTAATTATTATTAATTAGTTATCTTAATTAAATATTGATTTTCACTTAAAATTAAATTAGGGTTTAAATTGCTGTCAAATCAAAGGGATTTCAATTATCATGGATTAAGGACCAGATTCTGGTCAGTTTGAGGGTTTATATGTGATTTTTGGATTTAAATTGGATTTATTACATTTTTTAGAAGTTTTAAAGGCTTAATTAAGGGTTTAAGACTTAGAAAATTAATTAGTGGTCTTAATAATTTCAAAAATCAGTAAAATAAATTGTCTAAGGCTAAGAATGTCACTAAGTTTAAATGGTTCAAATTCCAAGTCAAATGGATATCAATTCTAAGCACAATATATTTTCTAAGTTTTCTACTCAAATTTCCTAATTATTGTCTTTAATTGTGTCACTAGTTTTGCATAGGCTCAAATCAAAGTTCCTCTAACCCTTTGAGTAAACATGGCATGCATACACAAATAGCAAGCAAACAAGTCCTTAGATCTAGGAGAACCTAGGCTAAGTGGTGTGTGCACCTTAAGCATGCAATTAACTAATTAACATAATTAAGACAAAATTAGTGAATAATCAAGGAATGATTATCCACTAATCATCCCCTTTATTTCTATTCAAATATGTTCAATCTACATTTAAGATTTCAAGTAACCTCTTAAACATTTAAAGATTTAAATATATATAGCCTCAAAATATATTTTAAAATATATAAATATAAATGGATATATATATATATATATATATATATATATATATATATTATAAAATAATTAAAAATACTATTAAAATACATTATGATGAGTTGAAAGACCCACTGATCTCCAGAGAAGTTTGATAATAAAAAAAAGATTTTTGTTTTAATATTTTCAAAATATTTAATATTTAATTAAATATAAAAAAGATTAATATGCTCCAATAATTCTAAATACTATCAAAATTCAGTCAAATAATATTGAAAATTCTTCTGGAGATCAACCATGCACTCAAAAACATGCATGCCAAGTTTTAGATAAAAATAATTTATACATAATTAATTAAAAATAAAATACACATTTCTATATTTCTCAAATTACAATTAAAATAATAGATAAAAAGGTTTGATTTTATTTTTAAAATAAACTAGACAGAAAACTGAAGAGAATGATATATTATACTCATTTTTTGGTTTTGTATTTAATTTACTATTATTTTCTAAAGTTTATGTAATTAAAACAAATTAAAAACATATTTTCCTTAATTAAACGGCGGCGGTCGGACACGCGGCACGCTCGGATTGGCGGGATCGAAACCGCGTGACGGCGGGGACACGCGTCGGCCGCGGGCCGCTTCACGCGGTTTCCACTTAACCACGTCAGCGGCTCATGGCAGCCGTTGGATTAACCGCGGGTTCGATCTAACGGCTGAGATCAGATCCCGCGGTTTGATCTCACCAGGAGAAGATCAAACGGCGGAGATTTGATCCCGCTGTTTCGAATGGACGGCCCTGATCTCGCCGGACGATCGATCGAACACTAAACCGAATACACGGTCGAACCAAAGCGCGGAACGGCAAGATCTAGACCGTTGATCGCATGATCATGGGGAGAGATTTGTTTCAGCCAAAACCCTAAGAACATAAAGCTATTTAGATCTAACTAATGTGAACTAGATCTAGGGTTTTAAGGAGTTATACCGTTAGATCTTCGAAATTTCTGGATGGATGAGCTTGTAGACTGTCCAAGTGAAGATCCCCAGCACGAACCCGAGCTCGAACACGTCTGGATCGACTGCTATAGGCTTGGGACGGTCTAGGTGGTGGGCTCGCCGGAGAACTCGCCGCCGGTGACGTGCAACCACTTGGATTTTGTAGTGGGGAGGTAGAGGAGGCTCTGGAGATCCAAAACGAATTGAGAACTCGCTCTGGGAGGCTAGGGTTAGTGAGAGAAGATGCTTTGATCCAATGGGCTCAAAAGCCACCTTTTTCCCTATTCAAACGACCTGGGCTGGATTGGATGGCTAGGATCGACTCCTGGACTCTCCAGATGATGCCACCTATCCCTGGGAAAGCTGGAAGGCTGCGGAAAGGGCTGGACAAGCCTTGCTTCTATTGGATGGACTTGGGATGAGTGAGAGGAGACATTGCCACTTATGGCTAAACAGGGGGTGGAGCTCGGTTAGGGGGCCTATTAGAGGGCTTTAGGTCACTAATAGGTCGGCCTTGGGGAGTTAAATCAGGGAAAAAGGTTTAAAAGGCTGATTAGGACCTTTTAAAAGGGTCTAAACCCTTGGTTTGACTAAATTGACCAGTCAACTGGTCAATGGGGCTGATGTGGCATCCAAGCAGGTCATGGAGTCTTTCCAAGTGGCTGGAAGGGTGTGGCTTGAGCTAAGTTCAATGGGTTGAAAGGTTTGACCATACAAATGGTCCCTTAAGCCTTGAGTTGACTGGTTGACCAGTCAACCCCATCAAGGGTTATGAAATTTTCACCTAGGTAATTCAAATGGGTTGATTAGGTGGATTGGAGGGTGGTTCCAAGAGCCATGCATGTCAATTGAATCAAGAAGGCTTAATGGGCCTTTAATGGGCTTTTAGGCCAAAACTGGTTGACTTGGTCAACCAGTTGGGTTCAGGGGCTAGAAATGGATTCAACAAATTCAGAATGTCATCCTGAGTCTACTGGATGTGGTCCCAGGGTTTGGAGGGGTCGATTTGGTCAAAATCACTATTTGAACCCTTAAGGGCTTGTTTGGTCAACCTAGGTTGACTTGGTCAACCAGGTTGACCCAGGGTCTCGGTTTGGGCTCAACAGGTTTGAAATGATATTTTAAGTTCAAAGGAAGTGGTTGGATGGCCTAAAGAGGTCATTTGGGTCAAAACACATGTTTGGACCCTTAAAGGGCCTCTTGGGTCAAACCAGTTGACTTGTCAACCAGGCTGACTCAAGGGTTGGAAATGGGTTCAAAAGATTTGAAATGATATTTGAAATTTGTCAAAGGTGGTTGCATCCTATTTGGAGCTCATTTGGTTTGAAATCCCTAATTGAGCCCCATGGGGGTATTTTGGTCAATTTTGACCTATTGGTCAACTATGGTCAAAAATGGGTCTGGAAAATACAGTTTACTACTCAATGGGTTAAAATCAAGGGTCTGGAGGTGATTGGAGAGTTTGATGAAGATTCCAGGGTCAAGATCTCAAAGGGGTTAGGTTCAGTGGCATAGGCTGTAAATATTTGAAGGTTTTACAACCTTTGGATTTTAATTCAGATTCTGGAGTTAGAGACCTCAGAATGAGCTCAAAGTTGGAGGGTAACCTCTAGAGACATGTCTTATCACTTTGCAAGTGATAGACCCTGAATCAGAGATCATTTGACTGGGTTTTGAAATGTTTGAAAAATCTCTGAAAAGGGTGTTTAGGACAGGGCCTCTAGAGTTTGGATTTGAGTCTGAATTCTGGGTTTGGATTTGATTTGAAGTTTGAATTAATTTGGATTTGAATTGGATGGAGTTTGAGATTCAAATTGATCACAGGTAGGAATCAAATTGAAATTGGAATGGATTAAATATAGGAATTGATTTAAAATTGAGGTTGATCAAGAGTGGAAATTGATTTGAAGTTGGAGTGATTCTAAGATCTAGAAGAATTCTAAGATCTAGGATTTAAGGGGATCCTAGGCTCTAGAATAGGCTCTAAGGTCTTGGATCTAGAAGGATCCTAAGGTCTAGAGTGGATCCTAGGATCTAGGATTAAATCTGGATTCTGGAAGGGTCTTAGTGACCTCATACAAAAATGAGGTCAACAAATGGACCCCCAATGTGTGTAGTAGAAGGAACTTCTGCTGCACACATTGGCGTTGACCGAATGGAAGTAGAATTTTGAGAGTGAAAGGGAGATCATCTCCCAACCTCAAGCCTATAGGATGCTAATGGAAGGCTTACACCCATTGGATAAGGAAAACTGGTAAAACCAAGGTAGGGAATACCTAACCCTGGGTCTAAGGAAGGGCATCACCCAACCTTAGGCCTATAGGATGCTGATAGAAGACTTACTCCTAATAGGCAGATTAACTGGCAAACTAGGATGGTGCCACGAAGGGCGTACTCCACCACTAGCGAATGGTCATGTGGGGAGGAAACTTGCTCCACACAGAGGACCTCAACTGCCAAACTAGGATGGTGCCACGAAGGGCGTACTCCATCACTAGTGAATGGTCATGTGGGGAGGAAACTTGCTCCACACAGAGGACCTCAACTGGCAAACTAGGATGGTTCCACGAAGGGCGTACTCCATCACTAGCGAATGGTCATGTGGGGAGGAAACTTGCTCCACAGAGAGGACCTCAACTGGCAAACTAGGATGGTGCCACGAAGGGCGTACTCCATCACTAGCGAATGGTCATGTGGGGAGGAAACTTGCTCCACACAGAGGACCTCAACTGGCAAACTAGGATGGTGCCACGAAGGGCGTACTCCATCACTAGCGAATGGGAATCAGGATGGTGCCACGAAGGGCGTACTCCACCACTGATCCACAGGTAAAAGCCAGGATGGTGCCACGAAGGGCGTACTCCACCACTAGCGAATGGTCATGTGGGGAGGAAACTTGCTCCACACAGAGGACCTTAACTGGCAAACTAGGATGGTGCCACGAAGGGCGTACTCCATCACTAGCGAATGGTCATGTGGGGAGGAAACTTGCTCCACACAGAGGACCTCAACTGGCAAACTAGGATGCTGCCACGAAGGGCGTACTCCATCACTAGCGAATGGTCATGTGGGGAGGAAACTTGCTCCACACAGAGGACCTCAACTGGCAAACTAGGATGGTGCCATGAAGGGCGTACTCCATCACTAGCGAATGGTCATATGGGGAGGAAACTTGCTCCACACAGAGGACCTCAACTGGCAAACTAGGATGGTGCCACGAAGGGCGTACTCCATCACTAGCGAATGGTCATGTGGGGAGGAAACTTGCTCCACACAGAGGACCTCAACTGGAAAACTAGGATGGTGCCACGAAGGGCGTACTCCATCACTAGCGAATGGGAATCAGGATGGTGCCACGAAGGGCGTACTCCACCACTGATCCACAGGTAAAAGCCAGGATGGTGCCACGAAGGGCGTACTCCACCACTAGCGGGTCTAATCCTAAGGGAAGGAAGGACCTAACCTTAAGGAAAAGGCGAAGAGCGTTAAAAAAAAAAGACATTAAAAAAAAGGTAGAATCAAGTTATAAATCAAGAAAAGGAAGTTTTATTAATTGATAAAAATGAGCTACATCAAGCATAGTATTTCTTAAGGAAACGCCCATTGACAGGTAGCATCGGGTGGTTCCCTTTACAATCTACTAACTGATACGAGCCTCCTTCGTAGACAGTCTCTATAACGAAGGGTCCTTCCCACGTAGGTTCAAATTTGCCTCCCAGCTTCCGATGGGCCAAGATAGGCCTCCGAAGGACCAATACCAAGTCTCCCGCTTGGAAGGTCCTAGGTCGCACTAACTTGTCATGGGCTTGAACCATACGGGATTTATACAACTCTAAACTTTGTTGAGCTTGGAGACGTCACTCTTCAAGGCCTTCGAGTTCTTCCAATCGTAGTTTTGCATTTTGTTCATTGGTAATTTGATTCTGAACTGCAATTCTAAGCGAAGGGATTTGTATTTCCAAGGGTAGAACAGCCTCAGATCCATACACTAGTGCAAACGGGGTGGATTGGGTCGGGGTTCTATAAGTGGTACGATAAGCCCACAGAGCTTCCACCAACCGCTCATCCCACTGCCGTTTGTTATCATCAAGGGTCTTTTTGACAATTTGCACCAAGGTTTTGTTGAAGGCCTCGGCCAATCCATTCGCCCGAGGGTAATAGATCGTCGAATATCTCCAATCAATATTATGGCGCCTTATAAAACTATTGATTTTTGTAGACTTGAATGCGGACCCATTATCGGATATGATTCTGCGAGGTACGCCGAATCGATATACATTATGGTCACGAAAGAATTTTAAGACATGGTGTGATGTTACGTTTCGTAGGGGAATTGCTTCCGCCCACTTTGAAAAGTAATCAGTCGCTGCTAATATGAAACGATGACCTCTCGCAGAGGGAGGGTCAATCGGCCCAATGATATCCGTGCCCCAACTCTCGAAGGGCCACGAGGCTATCGTAGGGTGTAACACATTAGGCGGCTGATGTAAAACCACACCATGGACCTGACATTGATGACAGTGCTTTGCAGTATTCATGCAATCGTCAATCATTGTAGGCCAATAATATCCAAGTCTTTTAATCTTTAATTTCATTTTTGGACCCGATTGATGAGCACCGCACAGTCCTGAATGAACTTCATTAACAATCTTCTGGGCTTCTCGCTTGTTCAAACAGCGCAGCCACATGTGATCGAAGGACCGACGGTACAACAGATCGTTAACTAGTGCATATGATAGGGCACGTTTCTTAATCTAGTTGGAGAGTGATTTATCCTGGGGAAGCTTCCCTTCTTTAAGGTAATCGACTAAGGGTCGTCTCCAATCGCCTTCTTCATCAGTTGTCGAAGAGGCAGAAAGGATCTGAAGGGGAGTCTTACTAATGTGTTCCAAATCTATAAGGGAGAGGGTCCTACGACCCTGTATCTCTATAGGGATGGAATCCTCCTCAGGACATGCAAATTCCTTTGCAAGTTTTGCTAAGGCATCCACCGCAGAATTGCTTCCATGGGGAACCCTATACAAAGTAGCAATGGGGATTTACTCCAACAAGTGAAGCGTGTACTGGTAATATTTTAGGAGATTCGGATTCAAGACTTTATAAGTTCCGGCGACTTGGTTAATAACTAGTTGGGAATCTCCAAAGATCTTAATCTCTTTAATCTCCATTAGAATTGCAAGTTCCAAACCAGTTATCAGAGCTTCGTATTCAGCTTCATTGTTTGTGCAAGGCTCCGATAAGTGGTAGGAAAAATGCATCATTCCTCTTTCTGGTGTAATAAAAATTAGACCGACTCCAGCCTTTCCAGGAATTACAGATTGTTGGGTCGCAATCCTATGGGAGGATGCTGCCCCATCAAAATATAATTCCCAGATGGCCTCGCCAGATTCCCCCAAACTCATGATTTGTTCGTCGGGTAGGTCATCATTCAGAGGAGAATCTGCTGGCAGCGGGTGTGCTGCTAGAAAGTCGGCAACAGCCTGTCCTTTCACAGCACGAAGAGGAGTGAAAGTAATCTCAAATTGCAACAATATCATAGACCAACGAGCCAAACGTCCTGACAACGTAGGTCGGGTCATAAGATATTGCAAAGGATTAACTCTTGAAATCAAACTGATTGAGTGAGAGAGCATGTAATGCCTCAGTTTCTGAGCTGCAAAAACTAAGGCAAGACAATGCTTCTCAATTGACGGGTATCGAATTTCAGTAGGAAGGAGTCTTCGACTAAGGTAGTAGAGAGCATTCTCTTTTCCTTCGTCGTTAACTTGAGCCAACAGGGCGCCTAAAGACTCATCTAGAGCTGCGGTGTAGAGGATTAATGGCTTTCCCGGAATCGGAGCTGCCAAGACTGGCGGGTTAGAAAGGTATTGTTTGATATCGTCAAAAGCATTCTGACACTTCTCGCCCCATACGAATTTAGTATCCTTTTTCGCAAGGACAGAAAAGGGTTGACATCTCCCGGAAAGATTAGAAATAAACCTCCTTATATATGCCAATCTACCTTGTAGAGACCTTAACTGAGTAAGGCTCTTAGGGGATGGCATATCTAAGATGGCTTCAATTTTAGCAGGATCTATCTCGATTCCGCGGTGCCTCACTACGAATCCTAAGAATTTTCCCGAGGCAACGCCGAAGGCGCACTTCAAGGGGTTCATTTTCAAATCGTAGCGGCGCAACCGTTCGAAAACAACTCTTAAGTCATACAAGTGAGCCTCTTTAACCTTGCTCTTGACAACTAAATCATCAATATAACATTCAACTTGATTATGAATTAAGTCGTCAAAGATACGGGTCATGGCCCGTTGGTAGGTTGCTCCGGCATTCTTTAAGCCGAATGGCATTACCTTATAACAAAAGATTCCAATAGGGGTTCTGAACGCCGTATTTCTCTCATCTTCAGGGGCCATCTTGATTTGGTTATAACCCGACGAGCCGTCCATGAATGAGAAAATAGCATGTGAGGAGGCAATGTCAACCATGAGTTCTGGTATTGGTAGAGGGAACTCATCTTTAGGGCATGCCTTATTCAGATCCCTATAGTCGACACAAATCTGAATTTGACCGTTTTTCTTTCGAACTGGTACGACGCTGGCCACCCAAGAGGGGTATTGTTCCTCTCGAATGAATCCGGCTTCTGCCAATTTCTTAACTTCAGAAACGACTTGTTGCTCAATCTCTAAGCGCATGCGTCGAGGAGCTTGTTTAACAGGGATGGCATCATGCCGAACTCCAAGTTTGTGAACTGCTACCTCAGCAGGCAAACCTGGCATTTCGTCATATGTCCAGGCAAAGCAAAACCCTGAACTCGAATAACAACTGGATTAAGTCTTGGGTTTCACCCTCGCTCAACAAAGTACTTATGAAAATCGGACGGGGGTCATCATCGTTTCCCAAGTTAATTTCTCTCAACTCATCGACTGTCGACTTAATTTCCTCTTCAAATTCAGGGGGTGCATCCCGAACTTGAAGATCATCGGGATCGTCTAAAGTCTCCAAACAGAGTCCATCCAAAGGACAAGGAGGATCTGTAGGGACATTTGGAGAATCGAGATGGTAAGTTATCATTAGGCAATACTCATCATCATCGAATGAACTAACTGTTCCAAAGCCAATACCACTTGTTGGATTTTTATTTATTTTTGTTCGCCAAATATTCTCGTGGTATCTAGCTTGACCCTTAGTCAATCGGTATGGTATAGAACCTTTAGAAAAAGTATTTTTTACACAAACAGGGAAGTAGCAGAAAGGTAATTCCATTAATTCATTAAAATCTGCCTCCTCAAGGGTTACATCACCTTCGTCCCTTGCGGAGGAGGAGCCAGGAAAGAATTTCTGGACTTTCTTAACTTCACCATCCAAGTTGGGGGCCACTTTAACTTCCAACCCTACAACCCTGCCTGCCGACAGTGGGGTCAGAGAAAGGGCCTCAATTCTTCTAGTGAGCTTTTCATACATTGTTAATTCGGGCTCGTCACTTTTAACTTTTGAAATATCTACCTCAGGGTCACTGTCCTGGTCTAAGGTGAGATCAAATTTTGGAGGAGTATTTATATTTTGATAATCAAGAGAGAGGGTAGCACCTTGACTTTCTAGTTCACTATCGGAATCTGATTCCAAATCAATGTATACAGGTGCTGCTCTCCTGTCTAATGAAGCGCGGCCTCGACCTCGTGCCCTTAAAGCCATCCTCCCACCTCTTTGAGGTAATGTGCTTGGAGGTCTAAGGACAACGATATCAGAGTCGTCTTCACTACTCGATTGAATCATTTCTTGACTGATATTTTTATTTTCTTCTTTCCTTTGGTTAAATTTTTGTCCAACCATTTTCTCCTCAAATTTGATCTCTAATTTAGAACGGGACGAGGACTCTTTTGGTACGAAATATGCAGCATCTTCGTAGATCCCAATTTCTTGAATCGAGAATGGTTGCAAATCACCCTTAATCACATGTTCAATGCCGTCTCGTTGATACTTAATGCATTGGTGCAGGGTAGATGGAACCATTCTATATTCGTGAATCCAAGGTCTACCTAGAAGTGCGTTAAAGGACGTAGTCGAATCAATTATATGAAATTTAGCTTCAGTTTTTAAACATCCTATTTCCAGGAGTAGGGTGATTGAACCTAAAGCTCTCTTGCCCTTCTCGTTGAACCCACGAAGCACCAACCTATCGGTTGAAAGCTTGCTAGTATCAACTCTGAGATAGCAAGGGTCTTTATGTTCATCACGTTGACCGATGCACCCGGATCAACAAGGACTCTTGATTACTTGAAATTTCCCACATCTACAGTAATGTAGAGGGGACGATTGTGGTCAGCAGTTCCCAAGAGTAAATCTTCATCTGAAAAGGTAACCCCAGGGACCTCTTTGAAGTAGAGAGCCTCACCTTCTGAAGTTGCAGCCAACTGTGTTAAGCAAATCTCGGGATCGAGAAGTGCTTTAATTAGAGTCTCCCTCATTTCTTTGGAGAGAAGGAGGGCGTCGTAAATACTTAATTTTGCTGGCAACTTCCTAAGGTGGGCTAAAACATTATAATCAACCTTAGGAACGACAGACTCGAAACCCGGAGGAATTAAAGGGAATTCTGGTTGTTGAGGGGAATCCGGATTTAGATTTTCAAATGAAGGTTGCTTGCCTTTGTCCTGAGGGGGCAACCTAGGGGGTAAGACTTTACCGCCACGGAGTTGCACCTGCTCGACGTCTTCGGGCGGGCAAACTAGAGCAGTGTCTACACACACCATAGGTGTTGGATCATCATTTCCTGAAAGCGAGTCAGAATCTGAAAGTTCTATCAAGATAGGATTTCCTTGAAAATTGATTTGAGGGAAATCACTTTCTGATAAAGCTTCACATTCGACCTCTTCTTGGATAGTCGATTCGGGGAGGTCGGTTTGATTAGCCTCGATATTTGCTTCATTAGGAGTTTGATTCAAAACATGAGAGTCATCAATTTGCATTTGAGATTCATGGTTAATCATCAAGACAGAAGTAGAAGGATGTTTTTTATTCATCTTTTGACCCTTCGCCTTTGATGGGGCAAAGTAAAAGTCAGATAACAAAAGAGGGGAAAGGGTTTTAACACCACCATCCGCCATTCTAATACATCTCTCATCTACACACTTCCTCTCGACAAAATCAGATTTCTCTTCTTTTACATTTTTCTCAGTAGTTCCTAAGACTACTGGAGAGGGAAGTGGCTCAACATCCTTCTGCGAAGCGTCCAGGTCAACTTTCCACACCGGGGCCTGGGCTATCGTAGTCAGCTGTTGAGAAAGACGAAAAGACTTGTTAATCAACTTTTTAAGTGCCCGGGACAAAGCAATGTCCCAACCATCTTCAACAAAACAAGAAGAGTTAAAAGGATTACCTGAAATGGTCTTAATTGAAGCCTTTTCTGGATCGACCAAGTATTCCTTAGGTATTATGATGTTACCTTGGGTGTAGTTCCTCTCAAGCCAATCTTTGAACACAACGCAGTCCTCAAGAGGGTGACTAAGCATCCTGTGGTACGGGCAATACTTGGGATCATCTTTCTTGCTCTCATCCTCAGGCCTCCTAGCCTCTGGCAACTGAAAATCTGGTTTCTTTAACAGACTTCTGAAGATCTTCTTAACTGACTCCCTTTTAAATGGATAAGGCTTTGCCAATCTCTCTCTAAAAGGGATGGAGGAGGGATCTCTAGTATGTTGAGGAACTATCTAAAAGGGCTGCTTCTGAGGCGGCTGTGGTGGAAGTGGAGTGCTAGGCTGACTAATCACTGGCCTCTTTCCTTTATCTAATGCTGAGACCACAACTTTCTTTTCAAATGTTTTCACCAATTTTGGACCCTTCCTTTCTTCAGACTGCTCTCGTAAGAATGGCATCCTAGGAGCCTCTTCCTGCAAATTGCTAGCCTTATTAAGAAGTTTCTCAAAAGTTTTGATAGTGAAACCCTTCAGGAGAAAAGCAACAGGACCGTGGATATTCTTCAAAAGAATCTCCACAGCATGTTGTTCTTGCAACTGGGGTTCACACTTCATCGAGAGGTTTCGCCACCTCAAGATGTACTCAACCAGAGACTCTCCCGGCTTTTGCTTTTCAACTACGAGATCGCCCACGGTGGTGCGTTGTTGCGCTCCAGAAAATCTCTTAAGAAAGAGGTTTTCTAGGTCGCTAAAGGTTCTTACTGAACCGTTGGGCAGATCGGCGTACCATTCAAAAGCAATGCCGGATAGACTACTTACAAATTGGCGAAATAGTAGAGCATCTGACCCTCCTGCATTGCAACAGCTTGCTCGGAAGTGGGCCAGATGCTGTCTCGGATTTTCAATTCCAGTGAAAACTTTAAAAGTTGGTGGCACAAAGCCCTTTGGGTAAGGAACTAAGTCATATTCCTCGGGGTAGGGTCTACCCTTTGAAATAGACACAGTTCCTTGAGCATGGGCTAAGGCCTCCCTTACCTGGTCCTCAATTAACTGCTTGATATCCTTCTGAGGTGGGATTGAAGGAATGGAGGAGACTGCAGGGTGAACTGGAGGTGTCTCTACTGGACAAGGGAGAGTCACAGGTGGTGACTCGAGAGGTCTGGAATTAAGTTCTGCCCTTTTGGCCTTTTCTGTGAGCTCTCGAGCTGACTGGTGGATCATGAAAGACTCTTGCTGTGATTTGTCCAACTTCTCTTGCATTTCTCTAACTTGTGACATCATGCTAGCAAGCTGAGTCTCCAAGTTTTTTATATGTTCTTCATCTCTATCTTTCACAGACTCATCTGACTCTGACTCAACAGCATGCGGATCATCATCCTTAACAAATCGGCGCTTGCTGGGCTCAGCTTCTTTATTAGATCCTCTAGTTTCAACCACATGAATGCCCCCAACATAATCATCTTCATCTCCAAGGAGATCATCCGTATCAGGGTCAAAAGAAGCCATTCCCTCTTTGTTCAACAAAATGTTTCTTATTTCTTGGACTACCTCCTCGACCGGTCTATCCCCAATTGATTTAGGGTCAAGGGGTAAGTATCCTTTATACTCAGCCATATCAAACAACTCTTCAGAATCCATAAGGGCAATAATTTCTGTAAGTTTTGGATTAGGATCTGGTTGAGATTTTGTATCCGGTTCATCTTCCATTTCTAAATCCTGGTCAATTCTCTCCTCTTCGACTATCCCAGAGCTGGTAGTCAGAAGAGTGGCATCCTCTACAGGAAGAGGGACATATTCCTCAGGAGAAGTAGGAGCTTGTAAGGTGATAGTTCCCACATCTGGTAAGGTAAGGTCCTCAGACACCTGACTAAGGGGCCTAGGAATGACACTCGAACTTTGGGGATCATCAACTGGGGTAGCAGGAACGGTGACTATTGGATCCGGAGTCAGACTGGCTGTGGCAGGGCTATCAACTGTAACAACTGGAGTATTAGCCTGAACATCCATCAATTCAACTGAACTCGGAGTAGGGTTGGCTGAAACTCGTTGGAGCTGCAGAATGAACTTAGAAGTTCTAGGAGGTGGTGGCAAACTCTCCAACTTAGTTCTCTTTGGCACATATCTCCTTTCAGGAGATTTAGGTCTTTTTCCTTTAAGGTCCACAGACTTTTGAACTTCAACCCCCTTTGGTTTGACAATCACAGAGGCCAATCTTACAGGTTTATGTGGGGGTACCGGGGGTCTACCAGTAGAGTGGCGGCCTCTCTCGGACCCAGTCAACACAATACCCTCTGTTTGAGAGGACAGAGGGCGTGGCACCCAGTGATATCCATCAACCAGTACTGAAGTAGCGGGCTGTCTAGCATACTTCTTATTCTTTCTAACGAATTGAGGGGTTAAATTCTTTGCTTCAGATACTTCTTCCTTCAACACTTCTTTTTGGAAGCGATGTGAGATCACTCCCTTCAATTGTTTCACATATTCTTCTTTAGTCTGACCAGTCTGTGCAGCGCAGGTATGAATTATATTTCTCAGAGTCCTTGTCTTTTGGAGATGTCTTTCTTTCTGAGTTTTCTTGGTCGAGTAGTCGACCGGGCATGGTGGAGAACGGGCTATCCTAGCTATCCTCTCCTCCCCTTGAGCTGAAGCCAGGGGGTAAAAGCGACTTCCCTTTAGGAGGGGAGAGGAAGCAGGAATAGGTAGCTCCTCAACAGCCTCAGGTTCTACTTGAGCCAAGGTCTTAAAGGGTAGAACTCTCTTAGCCTTAGAGATTTTCTTTCTAAGTCTCCTCAAATAGTTCTTCTTTTGATTCTTTGTGGTGAATCTAAGTCCAGAACTAGACCCTTCTTTAAAAACAGACTTAATTTCAGTGGGAGGCTCAACAACCGGTTCAGACTGTTCCTGATCATCACTGACTACTGGCAAGGTGGGTGCCGATCCCACAATTAACTCAACTACTGGGGGAATTTCCTTACTGGCATCCAAGCTAACAATCTGATGTCCATCCATGGAGAGCTCAAGAGTACTGAATCCCATTCCAAAAATGATAGTGCTCCCTTGGTCATTAACAGTTGAGGACAACTCTCGGTCAAAAGAGAAAATCAGTTGGCCAGCCATTTGAAATTTTCTGAAAGTTAAAGAAAATGATTGAAATTAGATCTTTTTGAAAAGAGTGGTAAAAAGGTATTTTATTGTTATGTTGTTGAAAGTATGACATATGTTGGCCCACGAAGGAATCGTATGGGGTAACACATGACAACTTGGAGTTTGAGAAATAATTTTTTTGAAAATTTTGGAAATTTGAAAGGGGTTTTCTTACAGGTTCCAAAACACAACGGACAGAGTTTCCCCTTGCCCGAAGGCTTATGGAATTGTGAGAAAGCCCAAGTAAGAAGGAATAGTTTAACCCTCCCCACCCTTAGAAGTCAAAGGGGAAGTGAGGGGGTTAAAACTAACAAGTTTTGGAATGAAATCAAAAATTTGCATTCTTTTCAATTTTAAGGATTTATATGTTGAACGAGAAATTTATCGACCATAAATCCATAAAATTAAAAAGAATATCCAGAGATCTGATTTGACACTGTCGCCTCACAGGCTGTGCTGGGGCAGAAGGTCAAAATCAGAACGAAAAGCCAAATTTAGAGGTGGAACCTCTCTTTTAGTATTTTGTTATTATTTTAGATGTTGGCCACACTCACCCAAGGAAGAAATGAGCAAAGGGACCAACGGAAGAAATGATAGTTAAAACTACCGATGAAACAAAATTTTGCCATTATTAAAGATGGAGAGAGAGATTTGTCCCACCGGGCGTGCCATTCTTTGTTGGTGGAATTTTGAAAACATGTTTTGAAAAGTATTGGTTTTCTTTGGGAGTTAAAGTCAAATTCTAATTCTAAAATTGAATCATCCTGTTAGAAAGAATATATCACCTCGAAAGATGAAAATAAAATTTCATAACGGCGTTCAGATTTAGAATTATGAAATTCATCTTGAATATTGTGAGCGGATGCTAAAGAGAAATTCATATGACCCCGAAGGGTCAAAATGAGGTTCAACTGAATATCCAATACAATATTCAAGAAGTGTGATCGTTAGGTTCACATCCAAAGCCTTATCAAAGAAAGATATATCTCTCCGAAGGGAGAAAATATCGTTCAATGATAATTCTTTAAATATGATAATAGTGATCACTAGTATTTTAAGTTCTCCCAAAGAAATCCAATTGAATTTTGAAAAATCAATATTTAAAAATCAGGTGTGTGTGGTTCTAAATCTCCTACGAGCGCAAGCCCTCGTAGTTAATTACATCGTAGGGAGATAAAATCCCCCTACGAAAACTCTCGATTAAAAAAGTGGCAAAATTTTGTTTAGAATTTTTAGGAGTAATATCAAAGTATGAATAGAATTATTTGGAAAATCAAAAGGGAATGGATCAAAATTGAACAATTATTAACGGAATTAAAGGATGAGAGGTAGGGGACACTTTGAGATTCCAGAACCATCCGGAAGTGTCCCAACTTAATCTAAGTGTTGGGCTTTATGTTTTAGGATTGAAATGAAGCTTTAATTAGAGTTAAGTATTTTATTAGAGATTTGGGACTATATTCCCGAAATTTGGGGTCTTATAATCAAAGATCTGCCCCGGAACCTAAATCTATTTTGGACACTGGACCACAGTCGTCCGATCCTAACTAATGCAGTGCAAGATCTGGACTTACCCCGGCCTGGATTGGGGAGCCAGCTAACCACCTAATCGATTTAAAATACATGAATCCGGTCTTTTTATGAAAGAGTGGTAGGGACGTTATAATTAAAGTTTTGGGGAGGCGGGGCCGACATCTAGAGATTTTCCTAATTGGCCCCTTTGACTTATGTTGGGTGCTAAAATGCTAAGGACTATGAAATTAAAATTTTGACTCTTTAATTTGTATCTAATGCAATGCGTGCTGGTTAACAACCTCAAATTAAATATGCTTGAAATTTTTAAAAACAGGCTTATAAAATAATTTTTTAGAAGACTGGACTTCCCCAGGTCCGGCACCTCGTCCTCATAGGTCAGACTATCCGGACTCTACCCGCAGGCGGGGAAGGGTCTAAAGCAAGGAAAGAGTAATGCAGAAATATGCATGCGACCCCGGGGTCGATCCCCGGCTAATTCCCTAGATTCGTTATCTTTCTATGTTATTTAGACTCACTAAAATTTTAGACTTTTAAGATTATGAGTATAAAACTTTCACACCCTCACGAGCCTCACGTATCCAGGCGAAAACAAACAGCGGCATGCAATCGCCAAAAAAAACTAGTAAAAAAAAAACAAGTAATCCTAAAGGCAATCAAATCATTACATCAAATATTAACTCATTAATAAATGTCCATAGGCAGAATTGCCTTGCTTATTACAAACCAGAATATTACAGAAAGTAAAGTGGCCGGGCACCACTGACAACAACCCGGATTCTAAACCTAGTAATGACGCAAGTTATTTTGAGTGGGATACTCTCAATCTTCAAATCTTCAAATCTTCAATTTCATTCTTCTTTGGACTCCTTTTCTTCAATCTTCTTGGAATCTTCGTAGCAGATTACCCAAATGGATAAGAGGGCACTTCCCTCTAAAGGGGAAGGCCACTCTTTCCTCTTTGGGTAAGGAAGAGGTATGATCCAAATTTGGATTTCCAAATGGAAAAGGAATGTTCCCTAAAGGGGTATCCTTTCCTCTTTGGAATCCAAGCTTTGGATCTATGTATCCCAACTCAAACTTAACTTTCACAACACTTAACAATTATACAAATTACATTTATATCAAAATAAAAATCTAGACTCACCTGCAGGGTTATCCTAAGCAATTAATATATAAAAAGCAGTTATTCCCAAGCAGTTGTATATGAGCAGAAAAGAAAGTAAACACACTGGCCACGCTCTTTTTATTTGGGGGCTTTAGCAGCTGAAGCACCTGTGCAAAGAGTTTATAATATTTATGCATTTTTTATTTGCCCCCTTTTTATATTGCCCTGCATGAGCGTGGCCACCTGCAGAAAACTGTGTCAACATCCAGATCGTACCTAACCTAAGGGTAATCTAGTCGCCAAACACATCAGTCCATCCACAGAGTACAGAAAAAGTAAGCAGACACAGCAAAGCAATTTCATCCACAACATGCAGTGAAAACTACGAAAAACCGGCACACAGCAGTAAAGTAAACACCGGCCTATCCTAGATCTAGAGTTGGTTGTCCTAGCACATCATCTAAAGTGTGTGAGAAAGGTCGTGTGGCTGGGATAGATCCTAAAATGGGTGATCAATTAATGTTGTCTAAAAGTTTGGATTTGTTAAGGCTTAGAAGGGGGGGGGGTTTAGATTAAAATTTAAGTATTAATGAATTAAGAATTTTAATTAGAAATATTTTAAAAGTTAATTGATTACTACCTTTGTTTCACACCGAGGCCGTGAAGTTTATTTCACCTTCCTTGGGGCTAAGCTAATAGCCTCGTAGGCCTGGGTTACCCAGTAGCGATCGGGGTTGATTAAGTTATTTAAATTGGTTAGAATTAAAAGAGTGGGTTAATTATAAAAAAGATTAGTTACTGATTTTAAAAGCTTGATTAATTTAAGTTTGCCATTAATTGATTCGTGGCGTTGTGCCACCAGGCTCGAGGAACCAGCCTCCTTAGGACACTTAGCCCCGCAGCCCGGAGTAGTCCAGCCGATAAACCAAATTAATGTAGTTGAATTAGAGGTTTTAAGAGGTTACATAATTAATGATTAATCTATTTTAAAGTTTAACACCCCTTAGAATCCATTCGTGGCGTTGTGCCACCAGGCTCGAGGAACCAGCCTCCTTAGGACACTTAGCCCCGCAGCCCGGAGTAGTCCAGCCAATAAACTTCATCTTTAGGATGGTTGTTGTGTTTTAAAAGGTTTGTTGAATGTTTTAAACATTAAGTTAACATTTTCTGGAATTAGTTATGGATTATCGAAGTTTGGGCATTTTAATGAATTTTGGGAATTTCTTAATTAGAGGGCCTCTTTTGTGATTTTGCTTCAAACAAATTCCCAATCTCTTGAAAACACCTCCAAAGGTCAGAAATAACCAAAGGAGGGATCCCCAAGTGTTTGGGAGATTTTGGGATTTTTTAATTATTATTAATTAGTTATCTTAATTAAATATTAATTTTCACTTAAAATTAAATTAGGGTTTAAGTTGCTGCCAAATCAAGGGGCTTTCAATTATCATGGATTAAGGACCAGATTCTGGTCAGTTTGAGGGTTTATATGTGATTTTTGGATTTAAATTAGATTTATTACATTTTTTAGAAGTTTTAAAGGCTTAATTAAGGGTTTAAGACTTAGAAAATTAATTAGTGGTCTTAATAATTTCAAAAATCAGTAAAATAAATTGTCTAAGGCTAAGAATGTCACTAAGTTTAAATGGTTCAAATTCCAAGTCAAATGGATATCAATTCTAAGCATAATATATTTTCTAAGTTTTCTACTCAAATTTCCTAATTATTGTCCTTAATTGTGTCACTAGTTTTGCATAGGCTCAAATCAAAGTTCCTCTAACCCTTTGAGTAAACATGGCATGCATACACAAATAGCAAGAAAACAAGTCCTTAGATCTAGGAGAACCTAGGCTAAGTGGTGTGTGCACCTTAAGCATGCAATTAACTAATTAACATAATTAAGACAAAATTAGTGAATAATCAAAGAATGATTATCCACTAATCATCCCCTTTATTTCTATTCAAATATGTTCAATCTACATTTAAGATTTCAAGTAACCTCTTAAACATTTAAAGATTTAAATATATATAGCCTCAAAATATATTTTAAAATATATAAATATAAATGGATATATATATATATATATATATATATATATATATATATATATATATATATATATATATATATATATATATAAATATATATTATAAAATAATTAAAAATACTATTAAAATACATTATGATGAGTTGAAAGACCCACTGATCTCCAGAGAAGTTTGATAATAAAAAAAAGATTTTTTTTTTTAATATTTTCAAAATATTTAATATTTAATTAAATATAAAAAAGATTAATATGCTCCAATAATTCTAAATACTATCAAAATTCAGTCAAATAATTATTGAAAATTTTTCTGGAGATCAACCATGCACTCAAAAACATGCATGCCAAGTTTCAGATAAAAATAATTTATACATAATTAATTAAAAATAAAATACACATTTCTGTATTTCTCAAATTACCATTAAAATGATAGATAAAAAAGTTTGATTTTATTTTTAAAATAAACTAGACAGAAAATTGAAGAGAATGATATATTATACTCATTTTTTGGTTTTGTATTTAATTTACTATGATTTTCTAAAGTTTCTGTAATTAAAACAAATTAAAAACATATTTTCCTTAATTAAACGGCGGCGGTCGGACACGCGGCACGCTCGGATTGGCGGGATCGAAACCGCGTGACGGCGGGGACACGCGTCGGCCGCGGGCCGCTTCACGCGGTTTCCACTTAACCACGTCAGCGGCTCATGGCAGCCGTTGGATTAACCGCGGGTTCGATCTAACGGCTGAGATCAGATCCCGCGGTTTGATCTCACCAGGAGAAGATCAAACGGCGGAGATTTGATCCCGCTGTTCCGAATGGACGGCCCTGATCTCGCCGGTCGATCGATGGAACACTAAACCGAATACACGGTCGAACCAAAGCGCGGAACGGCAAGATCTAGACCGTTGATCGCGTGATCAACGGTCTAGAAAACGTACATCTGCAGCGAACTGCGAATGACGCCCTAGGATACGTTTTTTGGTTCGTTCTTTCGATCGGGTGGACCAAATCACTTGAAATTTTAAACACAGAGAGTAGGCATGAACAGAAATAATGGGGAAGGATTTGTTTCAGCCAAAACCCTAAGAACATAAAGCTATTTAGATCTAACTAATGTGAACTAGATCTAGGGTTTTAAGGAGTTATACCGTTAGATCTTCGAAAATTTCTGGATGGATGAGCTTGTAGACTGTCCAAGTGAAGATCCCCAGCACGAACCCGAGATCGAACACGTCTGGATCGACTGCTATAGGCTTGGGACGGTCTAGGTGGTGGGCTCGCCGGAGAACTCGCCGCCGGTGACGTGCAACCACTTGGATTTTGTAGTGGGGAGGTAGAGGAGGCTCTGGAGATCCAAAACGAATTGATAACTCACTCTGGGAGGCTAGGGTTAGTGAGAGAAGATGCTTTGATCCAATGGGCTCAAAAGCCACCTTTTTCCCTATTCAAACGGCCTGGGCTGGATTGGATGGCTAGGATCGACTCCTGGACTCTCCAGATGATGCCACCTATCCCTGGGAAAGCTGGAAGGCTGCGGAAAGGGCTGGACAAGCTTTGCTTCTATTGGATGGACTTGGGATGAGTGAGAGGAGACATTGCCACTTATGGCTAAACAGGGGGTGGAGCTCGGTTAGGGGGCCTATTAGAGGGCTTTAGGTCACTAATAGGTCGGCCTTGGGGAGTTAAATCAGGGAAAAAGGTTTAAAAGGCTGATTAGGACCTTTTAAAAGGGTCTAAACCCTTGGTTTGACTAAATTGACCAGTCAACTGGTCAATGGGGCTGATGTGGCATCCAAGCAGGTCATGGAGTCTTTCCAAGTGGCTGGATGGGTGTGGCTTGAGCTAGGTTCAATGGGTTGAAAGGTTTGACCATACAAATGGTCCCTTAAGCCTTGAGTTGACTGGTTGACCAGTCAACCCCATCAAGGGTTATGAAATTTTCACCTAGGTAATTCAAATGGGTTGATTAGGTGGATTGGAGGGTGGTTCCAAGAGCCATGCATGTCAATTGAATCAAGAAGGCTTAATGGGCCTTTAATGGGCTTTTAGGCCAAAACTGGTTGACTTGGTCAACCAGTTGGGTTCAGGGGCTAGAAATGGATTCAACAAATTCAGAATGTCATCTTGAGTCTACTGGATGTGGTCCCAGGGTTTGGAGGGGTCAATTTGGTCAAAATCACTATTTGAACCCTTAAGGGCTTGTTTGGTCAACTTAGGTTGACTTGGTCAACCAGGTTGACCCAGGGTCTGGGTTTGGGCTCAACAGGTTTGAAATGATATTTTAAGTTCAAAGGAAGTGGTTGGATGGCCTAAAGAGGTCATTTGGGTCAAAACACATGTTTGGACCCTTAAAGGGCCTCTTGGGTCAAGCCAGTTGACTTGGTCAACCAGGTTGACTCAAGGGTTGGAAATGGGTTCAAAAGATTTGAAATGACATTTGAAATTTGTCAAAGGTGGTTGCATCCTATTTGGAGCTCATTTGGTTTGAAATCCTTAATTGAGCCCCATGGGGGTATTTTGGTCAATTTTGACCTATTGGTCAACTATGGTCAAAAAAGGGTCTGGAAAATGCAGTTTACTACTCAATGGGTTAAAATCAAGGGTCTGGAGGTGATTGGAGAGTTTGATGAAGATTCCAGGGTCAAGATCTCAAAGGGGTTAGGTTCAGTGGCATAGGCTGTAAATATTTGAAGGTTTTACAACCTTTGGATTTTAATTCAGATTCTGGGGTTAGAGACCTCAGAATGAGCTCAAAGTTGGAGGGTAACCTCTAGAGACATGTCTTATCACTTTGCAAGTGATAGACCCTGAATCAGAGATCATTTGACTGGGTTTTAAAATGTTTGAAATATCTCTGAAAAGGGTGTTTAGGACAGGGCCTCTAGAGTTTGGATTATAGTCTGAATTCTGGGTTTGGATTTGATTTGTAGTTTGAATTAATTCGGATTTGAATTGGATGGAGTTTGAGATTCAAATTGATCACAGGTAGGAATCAAATTGAAATTGGAATGGATTAAATATAGGAATTAATTTAAAATTGAGGTTGATCAAGAGTGGAAATTGATTTGAAGTTGGAGTGATCCTAAGATTTAGAAGAATTCTAAGATCTAGGATTTAAGGGGATCCTAGGCTCTAGAATAGGCTCTAAGGTCTTGGATCTAGAAGGATCCTAAGGTCTAGAGTGGATCCTAGGATCTAGGATTAAATCTGGATTCTGGAATGGTCTTAGTGACCTCATACAAAAATGAGGTCAACACTTACTAAATAAAAAACAAATGCACCAATAAAATCTATAAATGATATGATGAAATATAAGCAAAAGTAAATTCATAGAATATTTTAAAACATAGAATAGATACACCAACTAAAATTATAACTTGCAACTAAATAAAGTAAATACAAAAAAAAATGTAGGATTTAATTTACTATTTCTTTAAATATTATAGAGATTTAAGTAGAGCACACAAAGTTTCCCTAACAATAATGCCCAAAAAATGATGGATGTGACTTACTTGTGTGAAAGCTACAGAAGTACACATATCAATCTGGTAATAAAGTGAATAGAAGAGTGTCAATCCCATGAAAACAATTGTATCCTACAAATGCCACTAGTACTATCTAGTTGAAGCAAAAAAGTTCATCATACTAATTGGTGGTGAAATTGGTATTCTAAATAACTACAAAATTTACAGAAAATAGAAATGAATCAAAACAAAAAATGTAATGAATTATTGATAATGAAAATTGTAATATTTTCCTTTGTAGAATCTTCTAAAGTGTTGCGGATATGTTTTCATGGTTTATGATTTTGATGATAACAAACACTCTTATTTCTCTACGACTGCCTTATCTACTGACATTTCAAGTCCACATGATCAGACTGTAATTGGAAACCAGCTCAAGATTGGGTAGACTAGGTATGAGTCAGTTTGTACCCTTTTTCCTTTCTTGAGTCTATTGTATTTGGTGTGGCTCCAGATGCTTTGTAACTTGGAAGATTTCTGACTATTTCCTAGAGTTTACTATTTTTGGTAACATCGTCCGAGACAATTTTATATCATCCTGGATGATCAGTTCAATAGCAGAATCCTAATTAAGGCATCCTCATTAAAGCAGCCATCATTATACAAAAAACATCCTGGACGATTTTGTATCGGCCAGGACGATAGGCTCAAAACAGAAAGAATCTGCCGATAGATTTAGTTAGGAATTACTTATTTTTGGACATCTTCTAGAAGATCGTCCAGGATTATTAAATATCCTCTAGGATGATCCAGGATGATTTTTCCAAAATTTCTCTGGAATTTAAGGAAAGCAATTATGACTTGATTGCACGATCAAATCGTCCTGGATGATCGCAAAATCATCCAGGCCGATATGCTGGACGATTGGACATCAGACAGCTATTTTTTAGGGCAATGTTCAGGATGATATTCCATTATTTGTTCATATCGTCCATGATAATATTATCATCCTGGACGATATAAACAAATTTCTTCTGATCGTCTCAAATCGTCCCGGCGGATTGGGCTTATTTTGCACTGATCGTACAGGATAATATTAGTATTGTCCTGGATGAAAAAGTCGGCAACTTGTATTAATGAGCTCATTTTGAGATCTTCTATTTAAGCTATGACATGACACTTTGTAAGTGTCTTCGGCAGCCATTGTAGCTTCGTTCTTTTGGGGGAAACTTGTAGAGAGAGCTTGAAAGGGAGTGAGGAAAGGGTGGAGTTTGAGAGAGGGATAAGATCCTATGAGGGGGGACTCAAGGGAGTGTGGAGGGGGTTCCACACGATTGATCAGGCAGGCACGCACCTGAATATCATAAGATTCAAGGCTTATCTCGAGGGAAGTTCACCAGAGAAGAAGATATCTTTGGTGCCAATGGACCCGATGACTTCGCCGCACCGGGGAAGGTGAAAGTGATTTTGTAAGGGTTTCTCCTCCTAGCTGTTGGGTCCAAAGGAGAGACACTTAGTTTTGTGCAATACTTGGAGGGTGCCTCCAATGAGTGGATGTAGGTCAAGGTTTGACCGAACCACTATAAATCCGGTGTGTTCTTTCTTTATTACTTCAGCATTTAATTTTTGCACTTTGGTTTTAATTGTGTAGATATTGGTTTTGATTTGTGTTTTGATTAAAAGATACTTTTTAACCAATTCACCTCCCTCTTAATTAGCTTTGGGCCAGTTCATAGGGTCTAACATCCCTAACGAACATTCAAGTGGTATCAGAGCACTTTCAACTGGTTTCAGAGCAGTATTCATAAAATCTAGTTTTTAAAAGCTTTTAAATTTCAATTCATGGCTAATTTTTCAAATCATAATATTGCGGAAGGTTATTCATTCACCAGAACACCTTTTTTTGAAAATATTATATTTTATTTTTTGAAAATTTGCATGTCTATTTTTTGCAATCGATTGATTTTTGCATGTGGCATATGATTTTAACTGGTTATTCATCACCATCACGTATTTTAGATGAAATTAAAACTGACATTCCTTTTACTCAATCGAATAGAGATGAACGAATCTATGCTCAATTGAATGTAAAATCATTAAATTGCCTTTTCTGTGATTTAAATTCTGAAACTTTTATGTTAGTATCCACGTGCACTACTGGTAAGAAAATTTGGGATAAGCTACACACCATATATGAAGGCACTAGTGAAATCAAGCAATCCAAGTTGAATGTGTTAATGCATGATTATGAAATGTTTTCCATGAAACCTTATGAAACGATCTTAGTCATGTATACTAGGTTTATTCACATTGTGACATCATTGCATGCTTTTGGTAAAGAATTTTTAAATTTTGAAAAATTTAATAAAAATCTTCGTTGTCTTTTAGATAAATTTGATGCTAAAGTTGTTGCTATTTGTGTATCAAAAAATTTGAATAAATAATCTATTAATATTTTGATTGGCTCACTCATTGCCTACGAGCAAAGTTTGGGTCAAAGACTTTTGGATGCAGGTAAAACTATATTGCTAAAAGCTGAAGATACGGAAACAGGTAGCTTAGTTGGTGATGAGAGCAATAATTGGTCAAGCAAATTAAAAAGCTCACCAAAGCATAAGCATCAGCAAAGTGGAATAAAGGTAAAAATGGTAAGATTGTCAAGATTTCTTCTGACATTGTTTGCTTTGGATGTAGGAAGCCTGGACATATGAAAAATCAGTGCCCTAATTTGAGAACTCTTCCTACAAAACAAAAAGCTAAAGCAAAGGAAATTATAAACAGGTCAAATAATAAAAAGCAAAAAATTTCTTGGGCAGCCCTGGTCTATGAAACATCGGACCAGGAGCAAGATGGTGCTTAAACCTTTATTTGTATTTTTTTGTTTGCATGTTTTGTTTGATCTTTTGTTTTTGTGATATTCTTTTTTTATCTTTTTCTTTCTTTTTTTTTTCGTTATTTTTTTTTTTGGTTTCTCTCTGATCAACACACATGATCACTTTTCTAAAGAATGAAAAATTTACCTCCTATATTTTTCTTGAAAGTTGTGGTTGATTTCTCTAAAAATAGTCAAAGGAAGGGAACTCATGATTTTGTTTCTCTTTCTCTCTTCTTAAAGAGGTTATTTTACTTTTGATTCAAAATCTTCATCATATTTTAAATTGGATTTTGAAACTAATTTTTTTTCTTCTCCCTACATTTTTTCTATAGCATAGGAATCTTTTGCAAGATTGTTGAATCCACCTTAAAATTTTCTTAATAAAGTTATTCGTATGGTCAATAATTTGGGTTTACTTTAGTTTTGAAAATATAAGAAAGAAAGCATATTTTTTGAAAATAATAATAAAAAAGAGTGCCCAATGATTCCAAACCAAAAGATGCGTAATGACGCCAATTTAAAAAAAATACACAAAGTGTATTAAAAATCAAAAGATGCTCAAAAAGCCATTCAAGTGATAAAGGACATAAAATGAGCCCACAAAGAAAATATGCTTATTTTTTTTATACTACTAAAAGCCTAAAAAAATCCTTGATATGTTCGAAATTTGTGCTTGAAAATCTTGGTTCCGAATTCAGCAATTCGTGCATTGATCATCTTAGATATGTTTTATGAAAGGAGTTTTGAAAAATTAATGTTTCTTTTTCCCGTTTATTCCTTTAATTGGATATTGGATTAAAAAGTTTTTTGAGCCTTTAAAAGAACTTGAGCTTGGATTAATAATTTATGAATTTCTTACTTTTTCTGGATTATGCGTTGTTAATCCATTCCTCACTAAGTTTTTGAATAAAATCAAGAGGTAGCTTTCTCATTTTAAGAATATTTGTTCTGTTCACTAGATCAAGGATTATTTTTGTCTTTTAATCATTTTGTTCTTATTGTTTATGTCCATTCGTTTTTTGATAATGTCAAAGGGAGAGAATGTATTGTTGAATTTGTATCCTTCATTTTTTTCTTTCTATCAAAAAATCAAAAAACAACTAATTTTTTTTATCTCCCCTGTTTTTAAAGTTTTATTCTAGTGAGGGGGAGATTAGGAGAAAATATTTTCCTATTTACAAATTCAAATCATAATGTTTTCCATCATCAAAAAGGGGGAGATTATTGTGGATCTATTTTCATGGACTATGATTTTGATGATAGCAAACACTCTTATTATAAATACTCTTATTTCTCTACGACTGCCTTATTTATTGACATTGCAGATCCACAAGATTAGACTGTATTTTGTGGACCTGCAATGTCAGTAAATAAGACAGTCATAGAGAAATAAGAGTATTTACAATAAGAGAGTTTGCTATCATCAAAATCATATTCCATGAAAATAGATCCGCAACAATTATGTCTTTTTCTAGTCCTGTACAAAATGGTAATACTTTTGTTGCTACAATCATGGCTATTAATTAAGGTCTTAAGTTGTGTATTTCTCTTTATTTAACTAATTTTTTAATTAAGGTTAACTATCATTATAATTTCCAATTCTTATATGAAGCTAATGATATGTGCTACAGTCCTGACTGATTTTATAAAGTTAGGGAAATTAAGAATCTGTTGATTTTTTTTTTGAATTATTCATTTTATCATATTTGCAAGGAGGGTAATGCATGTGCCTCCTGGCTTATGAATTGGGGAAGTAAACTTGATTTTTTTTATATTATTTGGTCCACCATTTAAGTGACTCTTAAAGGTATTCTTAGAATTGATGCTCTTGGTCTTCCCTATGTTAGAATTTAAGTTGTATTTATGGTTGTTTTCTTTTTTTTTTTTTGATTTTTCAGGCTTTTATGGTTGCCCTGGTTGATGTGGTGGGTATTGCAGTGGATTCACTTTTTTTCAACTGGTTGTAAGTGTTCTCGGTTTGCTTTGGCTCCTTCAAATTATTTGGTGGTTGTTGGTGGCGTTTGTGGTATTACTAGGACTAATTACTTTGGTTGTTATACTATCTATTGGGTTGAAGGTTTGGTTCTTATCTGGTTGTTAGGTTTTCTGCTCTATTTTGATTATTCCAGGTATTGTGTGGGGTGTTCTTTTTATTAGATTGTCTTCATGGTCACTTGGTATGGCTATTTTTTTGCTAGCATGTGAGGTATGCTAGATGGGGTTTGATCCTTCTTTGGAGATATCAGTGGTGTAATGTTCTTGTCTCCTTTTTCTGTTATTATTGTGTTATATTGTTGGTAAATTACTGCTGGCATTTTTATGTGGTTCTCATTTTAACTGATGTCTTTGTGGATCTTGACTTGAGCTATGATTGCAAAGGTTTTGTTGCTGATGGTTCTTCCCATTGTTGCACTCCTTCCTCAAGGTTGCTGTTTTGGATGGCTGGGGGTATCCATGGGAGTTTGGTTGGGTTTTGGGGCTATCTTAGTTCTATTAATAGATTAGAGGTGGCCTGTATGATTTTGTTTGTCTCCTCTGTTCTTTAGATTTTGGCTTGGTATCTGGATTATTTAATTTTGTCGATTAGCTTAGTGCTTTTTTTTTAGTTGGGTGTTAGCGATATCCTGGAGGTTTTGGGCTACATGTCTATGGGGCTGTTTGTGTGGGTATTCTTGTTTACTCGCTGGGGGTATCCATGGGAGTTTGACTGGGATTTGGGGCTATCTTGTGTGTTTTTATTAATCCTGATGGTAGGATTTAATGACTTGTGGATTACCTTAGTGTGGTTATCTGGATTAATTTTACCCTGAGCTCTATTAGCCTTTATCTTCTTTTTGGTTTTATATGGTGGCATAGTTGGTTCACTTAATTTCTTATAGAATTTGGTATACTTACTTGGTTTCTGTCCTAAATTTAAGTAATCATTTCTTTATAATCTATAATCTTTTGTGTTATTGTATTTTTATTTTACAGCCTCTTTAATTTTTTGGAGGAGTTGCCAATGGCAGCCATGAAGACTTTTTACTGAAAGATTATGCTTCATTTCCTTACCTTTATCTTTCTTTTTTGGATGTTTTCCTATAGAATCTTTAGAATGTTACTAGGTTACCTCATTTTTTGGCTTAGTGGAGACTAATGACTCATTGATTTTCTATTGGTTTATTTTATGTCTCGTTCGTGCAGTAATGAGCTAATGGTCTCCCTTAAGGACTTTATAATCATTCTTTTTTGTTAACGTGTAGGTCCTTCTGTGGGTTTGAAACAAAAGAAAAAACAATTCTAAAATTTTAGGATAAGTAATTACCCATATTTTTAAAAATTTAATTACAGATATAGGGTAATCATTAAGGCCAAAGAAAATTATAGAATAAAAATAAAAGCCTTAATATACTATGTCTGAAAATAAGCCTTAAAATATCATTGGGTTAATGAGCATTAATATAAAAATAATGAGGACTCAAACCATTATTACTCCCTATGTATTAATCATTATTCGGTGAAATTAATTTAAAATTAAAATAGACATTTCTCTAGTTCCATAAAAAATGGCTAATAAATGGAATTTTAACATCTTGCTGAAATTATTAGCATTTTTAGTAATTAAATAATACATTTAATCATATTTCGATAGGTGACACAATTATTATAAATTATTACGGGGTGATGCAATTATTATTCTTAAATGTATGCTGTTGTTCACCATGTGTCACAATATAGAGGGGTGATTAAATGCATTTGTTTCATCATGGATCATCTTACATGTGGTTTGGAACAGAAGGCTTTGCTGCAATTGGAGAAAGATTGAAGTGACATATGCATTATTTTTGATGGATTGCATCATCCATTTAGTCTGAGCATGGCCGTTCATGTGAGATTATTGGTTCAGATCACATCATATTTATGGAGAAGGAAAAATGAAAATTATAATATAAGCTCTAAAACTCCAAAAACATTGAACCAATATAATAATTTTTTATACTAAGGTTTATTAATATTAAATGAAGTATTGGGATATATTTTTTTTTGTTTTGAGAAGCACTTTACAACTATACTCAAGTCTATCAAGGTGTAGAGTAAATCAATATTTGTTGAGGTTATTCCTTTAATGGTTGTTGGGAAATCAGTGATATTAAAAGTAAAATATGAATGAAAACCCCTTCCTTGGGACTTCTATGTATATCTTATATATCCATAATCATTTTATCAAACTAAACCATAGACCTCTACTTTTGTTATTCCTCAAACCTTTGGAAAACGTAGAAGTTGTAAGTCCAACAATCATTTTATGAAGCCAATCACTCGTAAAGCTATGTCTTCATCACTTAATCAAGTAAACCAATCTCAAAGTACCGATGTTCATACTCCTCCAACCAAATCAACCTCCATCATTACTGCCTCTACCTCCTTTGCACCTCCTACAATATTTATTAATTTCCCCCACCTTCTGATGATACAACTAAACCTAATATCCTTACTATAAATCCAAAACTTTATTCCCTTACTAAGGACAACATATCTAATTATTCATTTTAACTCCACCCACCATATGTTCTTGACCCTATCATGTAATTCAATAAATTCAGCATCCTCCAATCCACGTTTATGAATAACAAAGAATCTTTCTATTTTGGAACATAAATCTGGGACATGAAATAGCCAACAACTTTCTTAGTTCATATTAAAAGAAAATATATGCAATCATTCCAAAAATCCTCTTAATTCCCTCCCCCCCTGAAGAAAAAAAACCAAATCAATTTTCCTCATATCATTAATTGGAATGCGTGGCTATCTAAATGCCTTGAAAAAGCTATTAAGCTACAAAAAATTGGATTATAATTATTATCTTGAAATCCTATTCATTTTGGAGAATTACAATTGGGCGTCTAATCTCTTTGACCCTTGGTTTTATGCTACTCATTCTATATTTAATAATGAAGTTAGTTGTCAAAAATTTTATTTTGCAAAAAACAAGAAGGATATGGGTTAAATGGAACCCATCTAAAGTGAATTTCATTGTTACCTTCGCCTGTAATGAAATGATTTATGGTACACTTTTGGTTAATGCTCATACTTCCTTTTATATGTATATGATTTATGCTTCTAATTCCCAGACAAAGAGAATTATGCTTTAGTACCAAATCAAAGTAATTAGTCCTATATTGAATTGTCCCTAGGTTATTCCTAGACATTTTAATTGTTGTAGGCAAGAATCAAAATAATAAAGTTGGGGGATGTTACCTTCTTAATAAAAAAACTTTGCACTTTAGTTATATTATTTGTTTATAATACTTTTAAACTATTAACCTTTATTAAAAATAATTACTCTTGGTTTAGCCAAAGGGCTAGCAACTATATCGATCATAATCTTCACAAAGTGATAATTAATAACTCTTTGTTGGATTGCATTGTATGTTCTAAGAACTAAATTTCCTTATTCTTATTATTCTCCTCTAATCCTTAGATCTCACTCCTCCAAAAATCTTTAGCACTGGAATCTTTTTGAGAATTTATAAGTTAAATATAATAACTATCAGGGTGCTCTAATCACTTTTTCTTGTCCACAAATTGATGGTAATCCCATTATTTCCCATTATTTCAAACTTCAAAGACTTAAATCTATGAAAAAGGAGAAATAACTGGCAACTTCTATCACCCATTCCTACACATTAGCCAATCTACAATGTTAATTAGCCGATTGTCTCTCTTTGCATGATTTTCATCCCTTAAATGCTTATAAAGAGATTAATTATCTATTTTTTATTGTATTGCCTACTGGACTTTATGGATCATCCAAAGATCTAGAATGAAATGGTTATCACATGGTGAGTATGACATTAAGTATCTTTATGTGAATATCATAATAAGAAATATTTTTTATAGAATCCCCATCCTTACTGCTAGCTCAACCTCTCTTCTTGATATGTAAGAGGCAATTAACTAACACCTTCACCTAGCATTTGAATAATCATGAAAACTCCACCTCGCCCATAAATTGATCTCTCCTTAATTCCTATTGGTGTTATCATTCCTCCCCACGATGAAACTTCCTTTTCTACCCCTATTTCTTATGAGGAAATGAAATGTTTTATTTTTATTAGTTATTCTACCACAACTCTAAGTCTAAATGGTTTGGTTACAAAACTTAAGGAAATCATGCCCTTCTTTAGGAACAATAATTCAATGGCTTCATTCATAAAGATTACCTACAGATAATTTCATCTTCCCTACTAGGATGTTGGGGTAATTAATAAAAAACCAAGAAGGAAGTTCATTTATGTGAAATTTGATATTCATTGGGCTTTTGACACTATCTCCAATGGTTTTTTTCTTTCTAGAATAGTTAAAAATGACTTTTTAAAAGTTTTAGGAGGTTGTTAGACCACAATGAACTAGCGCAAGGTGCATAAATAGTAGGGTGAATCGGTTATTTTAAAAACCCTAAGCAGGAATACTTTTGTTTTTTGTGATTTTTCAAAACTTAAAATGAAGAACTTTATCAAACTATACAGAAGCTAATAAACTTAACAAAAATTATAATAATGGTGAAATTAATTGAATCATCTCAATCTAGCTTCAACCATAGACTTTCAACCAACAATTATAAAGAAAATAAATTACAAAAAATTAAAATGCATAAAGTGAAAAAATAAAACGATCACACAAGAATTTTATAGTGGTTCAGTCAACCTTGACAAATATTCTCTCCCAAGAGTCCTATGCTCTAGGAATTACACTAACAATAAGTGACTCTTTTTTTTTTTCCCACAATAAATAGAATCACTTCCACCAAATCAGATGTGGCATAGTGCAAGAATCTTTCTCACCTCCTTTAACGATGGCAGTGAACCTTGAATCCTTTTTCTTCCTCTCAGAGATGTATGAGAACAAGAATCATTTCACAAGCAGAGAACCTTGAATCCTTTTTCTACCTCCTGGAGAAGGCAAAGTACCTTAGAGATTTGACCTAGAAGCCTCTCTCCCAAGAGAGACTTAAAGAACTCACCAAGGTCACAGAAGGAGCAAGGGTGTATCTAGCCTAGAGAAACCATGTGATCCCCTTACACTCCATCTCCCTCATGCCCAACCTAACCTTTTCCTTCCTCTTATACCCTAAGTTTCATTCTAATGTTTCTATCTCTGAGTAAATTCATTGGTCACACAATCCTCAGCTCATTAGAAAGAGATTCTTAAAGCTTTGGATAAGTATTAGGATTTAAGAAATCCTAAGAATTCAAGTTAGTTGTTACAAGATTTAAGTTTGTACAGTTTGATTAGTTCCAGAACTAGACCTCTCCAGTACAATGTTAATAGTTATTCAGGAAAATTATTAAATTTTTTGAACACATTGTACAATATAATTTAAAAATTGTTCAGTACGAATTGTTAGCTTTCTCTCTATTCATACAGGATGATTCCCATGATGATTAGAAGTCATCTTTTTTAATCATCCCAAACTACTATCGTCAAACAATATAATTAGTTGATTTCAAGTAGGTTAACCTTTATAATATGAAAATAGTACAGTATGATTAGTTCAAAAATCATTATTTCATTTGGCATGATCGTTGGCATGACCAAATTTTGTCTCTATTAATTGTAAAGTACGATCAATATCACACAGTATGGAGTGTTACCATTAATTAAACTATAATTTGATTTAGTAATTATGGAGGTTAATCTAAGCAAGAAATAATGTTTTTATATAATACAAATTAAATTGTATAGTATGATTAGTTCAAAAATCAAATTTTAAATATCTGACCTAATTTATCTTGCAGCATGGGTTTCCAAACTGTAATAAATCAAACTGTGTGATCCAAATCATACAATGTGATTAGTTCATCAGAACGAATTATTTAATTAGCTATTTAGCCAATTTTTTGTGCTGATTATATAGTATGATTGTAAGTCGTACAGTACGATTAAGACAAAAATAAATAAATTTTAAATTTATCTCACTCCCCCCCCCCCCCCCCCCCCCCCTCTCTATGTGTGTGTACGATCACCCAATTGCATATGCTTTTATGTGGCAAGACTCAAGAATTAGTAAAGATATAAATATAAATTTTAGACATTTTTTACTTGACATTCTTTTTATACCCATTCTAGAGCTTTCAGTATCCTTTAGCAGTCTATGTTTTACCTGCAATTTTTTTGCTCATAAATAAAAGAAATATAAAAATATTTAATGAGAAAAGCTATAATTTAATTAAAAATATTTTTCATCTTTAAAATCATAAATAAGGGGTCATGGATTGTAACAATCTCCCCTTTTTAAAAATGGCAAATAAAGTTTATTGATAGGAAACAGAAAAATTATTTTCTCCTAAGCTCCCTCTCATTAGGCCATCAATTTAAAAATTAGGGTTGCCTCGTTTTATGAAAGATAAAAGGAAAAAAAAAAAGATAAAATAATAAAAAATTAAAACAAACACATGATTTTACTAAACTGAAATATAGAACTAAACATATATTTTCTCCCGCTTTTCATCATCAAAAAAGGGATGAACACCAAACAAAGTGAATAATATAATAAATAAAAAATAGGAAAACATAACAAATAAATACTAGAAAAAAGATAGATCCTAATCAGGTGGCGGTGGTGGTGGTGGTTGTTGAAAGTATTTATGGATGGTGGTGGAAAGAACTTCAATTTAAGAAAACGTTTCTTCAAACCATCCATATCTTCCTAAAGAAGCTATTCTTATTGTTAAATATCATAGTCAAGTCAAGTTTCTAGTCACTACAGCCACTTAATTATGTTATCCCAAGGACAACCAAGGTATGCATCTGTTGGTGGTTGTATTAATGTTGGCTCGTCGGTAGAAGCAGCTTTCCCTTCCTTAGTATAATCTAGCTCATCGTGCTCGTGCCCAATATAGAAAAAATACGAAATGAGTTATCCGTATAAAAAATGGGAATAATTTCGGGAGGAGCAAGGTAGTTGATTTTATATTTTTTTTGTCTAAGACATACCATGAGATGTGACCAAATGCTACATTTTTTTTTTCTTCTAGGGTTGGGATGTCAATAGAAGTCATATTTTAAATTTAATCATTGATCATCTGGGCTTCATCAAATTTGGTATTCAACATTATGAGGTTTATGATTATGGAAAGAAATGGGTTTATATTGACACGATCTCCATCTTTGGGTATAATTGTGGTTCTAAAAACACTCTCAGAATATGTATATGATATGTCTAAAATCATACTCATTTCAAACTCCTTACTTATAATTTTTGAGGATTTCTCACATAGATTTTTATTTGTACATCCAAAAAAGATTTGTACTATGAGTAGGTCTTCTCCTGCTTTCTTTAGGAAGGAGTAGTCTACACTACCCTTAATAAATCCTGAATCTAGAAGGAATGTACTCAACATTTCATATAAAGCTCTAGGTGCTTTCTTCAATCCATATAGGGCTTTCTTTAGTATGAAGACATGATTTTAGATTTTTGAGCTCCCAAAACCTAGGGTTTGATCAACATATACATCCTCTTTGATTAACCCATTTTGAAAAGCACTCTTAACATGCATTTGATATATGTTAAATCATTTAAAGCAAGCAAAGGCTAAAAGCATCTTAATCACTTCTAGTCTAGCTACATGAGGAAAAGTTTCTTCAATCTTATTAAACCCCTTAGCTCCTAACCTAGCCTTATTCATTACTATTATGCCAAATTCATTCATTTTATTCTTAAAAACCCATTTGGCTCCAAAAATACTTTGGTATTTAGGTCTTCTCACCAACTACCAAACATCATTCAAAACAAACTGATTTAATTCTCCTTGGATATCTAGGATCCAAGATTCATTACATATGGATTGATCTATTATGGTGGGTTTTATCATGGATATAAATGCAAAAAAATTATCTTCTTTCATAAGTCGATGACTAGTTCTAACACTTTGGTATTTGTCTCTTAAGATCAATTCCTTAGGATGACTAGAAGAAATATCTCCAATCTCTTGGAAAATGCTCCTGAGGTTCTACTCTATCTCCTTTCCAATGGCTTCTACTCCTTGAATGACATATACTTCTTATTCTTCATGGTAAGATTCATATGTCCTATCGGATTCATCAAACATAACATTGGTATACTCTTCTTCTATTAAGGTCCTCTTATTGAAAATTCTATAGGTTGTCCCAATAGACAAATAACCTAAGAAGACTACATCATATTTGGGATAAAATTTTCCAAAGGGATATTTTTGTTAATTAAGATAAAGAATTTACATCCAAAGACATGTAAGTGGGAAATATTGGGTGTCCTACCCTTAATAAGTTCATAGGGTGTCTTATTTAGCTTGGATCTAACATTAGCCCTATTCAAAATATAACAAGTAGTATTTACTTGTTTTGGCCAAAAGTATTTAGATAGATTAAACTATCACTGTCCTACCAACTTCAACCAATGTTCTATTTTTTCCCTCAACTATTTATTTTTGCTAAAGTGTCCTATTGGAAAAGAAGTTATATTCTATACCTATCCCTTGATAGAAAGATGCAAACCTATCATTTTCAAATTCACCACCATGGTCACTATGAATGTTTGAAAATTCACATCCTAATTTTCTTTAAATCTGAATGCAAAAAGTTCTAAATTCTTCAAATGATTCACTCTTATGTGCTAAGAATCGAACCCATGTAAATATTGAGTAGTCATCTACTATTACAAATCCATATGTCTTCCCCCATAGGGTGGCTATACTAACAAATCCAAATAGGTCCATATGAAGAATTTCTAGTGGCCTAGAGGTGTTGATGTCCATAATTAAATGAAATGAAGATGATACTTATTTTCCTAGTCGGTAGGCATCACATGGGTGGTCCTTAGTGATGTCTTACTTAGGTATGCCTCTAACTAAGTCTTTTTGGGTAATCTTCTTTATTGTTTTCAAGCTCGTATGACATAGTCTCCTATGCTATAACTACGAATCATCAATTTTTATTTTCAATCATATAAAATTTAATTTTTCAATGAAGTTCAAGTTTAGCCTGTAAACATTTTACATTCATTTTCCTTCTAACACATGTTTTTATTTAAACTATTTATGCATATTTTAGAAAAAAATTAATGTCAAAACTTTCATCGCATAATTGATTATTGCTCATTAAAGTATGTTTTAAGCCATCTACTAAAAGAATATTTTTTAATAAAATAGCTTTTAGCATTGGCAATTATACCTGAGCTGACCACTTTTCTAGGGTGTTGTCTCCTAGTGTGACCTTGCTTCCTGACCTGGCCTCAAGTTTGATTAACTGCTTCATATCACTAGTCATGTGCCTCGAGCAATAACTATACAGAACTATTATTATCAAAGTCATTTTATTTTAGTGCTATTGTTCTTTCATTCTTCTTTTATCTTGCATCACTCTGCCATTGTCTCACTCCTTGCTCGTAGATAATGAGTGACCCAAAAAAATTTCAATTGAGTAAATATTTAAGTATTAAAATTCAAAAAAATTATTTATTTTTCCATCATAAAAACTAGGTAGAAAATGTAGAATTTTACTGACTTCTTCTTAATTTATAAGTTCTCTACCTAATGCATGCAGGGATGTGACTATTTGAGTAAACCTAACATAAATTTTAATAATTTATTCACTAGTTTTCATGTGAAATAGTTCATGGAAATAAAGCATGATATCTAGCTTAAATTATATATATATTAGGGGAATTCCACAAAGGGGCCTACACATTAATTAAGGTAAAACTATACACAATCCTTAAGGGAACCTCAAGCTCGCTACTACTCAAAGTGCTACAAAAAAAAAGAAAAGAAAAACCTAGGAGCTCGAGTTCCCCACTAAAGATTAGTTTAAGAAACCCTAAGTACATGCTACAGTGCATAAGAAAAAGCACCCAAAAAAGAGGAGCTAATAAAAAATAATCAAAATGCTCCTAGCAACCAGTCCCCATGGCAACCTTACAATCTACCTTCCAAAAAATAACATGCAAAAAAGACTGATATGCAAGAAGGATATAGCAGCAATATGGCCTAAACAAAATATAAAGATAGTCTAGAAGAAAAATAAAAAGAATGATAATATAATTAACTAAATGAACATAAGAAGCCAAACTCATCGGATTAGGCTCCACAAAATTAGAAAAATAGAGAAGATACTCAGAAAAGAAATGATAGAACAAGGCTAAACTTACAAAAATTTGTAAAAACTAACTACCATAGCACAAGTCCACCCAAAAAGGATACAACCAATAGAAGTCATCATTGCTTCCACCATAAAGACCAGACAAGGAAAATAGTAGTAACAAGATAAAGTCAGCCCAGGAGGAAACCTGGAAAACCAGGCAACACAAAAAAAACCAAATCGAGAAAAATCACAACCTGCACCCTAGTAAAAACCCAAGTAGAGGCACGGAGAAACCCTCCAACAACTTAACCACACCCATCTAAACCACCTGGTCATACAATATAAATAACCAGAACCTACACCCCAACAAAAGCCCAGGCATAGGCTAAGAATAACCTCGCAACAGCTGAACCACACCCATGCAAACGATCTGGTAAGACAATAGAAGGAAGCAGAAAACCCAACAGGATAAAAGCAAACCAGAAAACCACCACCAGATATGACCCAAAGAGGACTCAAAACAACAATGCAACAAAAGGAACAGAGCTAAATCATAACTAATCTGAGGGGTATAAAGAACACGCACTGCAACCAAAGAGGGGAACCCCACATCCACCAAAATAGAGCAGAAGCACAAAAATTAAATAAAGAATAAACACCCCAATGTAGCCAAAGAGGGGAACCCCATTGTTGACCTCATTATTTGAGGTCAATTTCCCCGGAATCGACTCTAGCATCTAGGTCTTCGTAGCCTAGTGTAGATGTCACCCGCAGGATTTCACTTAGGTGGTTTCCTAATGACGTAGCATTGACTCGACCCTTTCATTCAATCCAAATCTAAATTGATTCAATCCAATTTTAATTCAACTCCAAACGAACTCAAATCAAGCCCGCTTTATGATTCGTCGATGTCAATCGACCCAATTTAATATAATCTAATTCGATTTTGATCAAATTGATATATCATTGGGCTTAAAACAACTCACCAATCAAATCAAAATCCAATCAAATTAACTCAAATTGAATTCGATTTCAATGGCTCCGATTAACCGGTTTTAACTCGTCACAAGTATATATATAATAATAATTGATATGTCGTCAAAAATTATCTTAATCGGGCACGAATCTCGATGCAAAATCAAGTTTGGAAACTTCAAAAATCAATTCGGAGACCATCCAAACTCCGATTTCAGCAAATTTATAGTCGAACTGAGCATCTCAGGAATACAAACCCAACGACACCAAGATCAAACCAATCTGAGCCCAAATGAGTCCGAATCAAGGGCTCAAAGCGCTGTTGGAAGGTTCAAACCGCAATTTGAATTACCAAACGGTCTCTGATTTTGACGAGCTTATACTCGAATCGAACGGCTCGATGAGACGAATCCAATGAACCCAAGATCACCGAATTCCAAAATCTTTAAGGTCTTCAAATGTCAACCGAACGGTCCACGGTCAAAGGGTTGAGCAACAACCCATAACCACCCACTCATGAACTGCTCCCTCTCTCCCTCTACTTCGCACAACCTCCTCAACTCCTTAGTAGTTCACGGTCTACTCTCTCTCCTTTTCTCTAAAATTCACATGAAGCACAGCCCATCTCATCTCCTCCAGTTCGCACGAAGCCCTCTCCCTCTACAATTCAAATAAAAACCACCCCAGCCCATCTCCTTCTCATTCGCACAGAGCAAATCCCCTATTCGGTTCTCCCCAGCTCACACACCTTCAGGCGATACCAAGGCCGAACTCACTCTATCCCATCTCCTCCTCCCAGTTCGCAAGCCCCATTCGCAAAAATCCCATCCGCCTGGCTCTAAAGAGGCTGATTCAACTATTCTTGCATTGACTAAGTTTAGGTATGCTGCTTCTTTTCTCTTTCTCCCTAACCTTTTCCATCATCTTCCTCATTTTTTTTTTAGAGAAATGATTGCCTTGAGATGTAATGAGAATTGTGATTATCTTGAGAGAAATAATAATAGAAATTACTAATATTTAAAGAAGAAATAATGAAGTTTACTTTTCTGTTATACCATTAAAATCGATAATAGATAATTTTATTTCTCATTTCCTGAAAAGTGAAAGAGAACTTTCATTCATATTCCTGAAATAAATGACAGATTTTGTTTGTTTAAGTTTTATCATTTTTTTTTAGTTTTTCATAAAATCTGTCAATACCTACACTTCTTAGTGATGAATTAGGTAAAGAATGTTATGCTCATGTGATTGGTTTTATGAGAATTTTAATGGCAAATCGATAAGGTCTGTTGTCTTTATTTTGAAAGAGTTAGATTGGTTAATTGAAATCTAAAATGATATTTGGAAATTTTCTTCTTATGAATTGATTAAGAGACGAAGGAAAATTGTATGTCTTAGAAAAATTTTGTGTTTCGAAAAGTGGAATTTGTGTGATTTGAAAAGGTGAAAGTTTTTGTGAGTCGAAAGGTGAAATTTGTATGTATCAAAGGGTGTATTATATATAAGTTTGAAAGATAAAATATACATTTTAAAAATGTGTATTGAAAGGTAATTTGTTTGTGTTTTGGAAAAATGAAAGAAGTTGTGCGTATATGATAAGTGATTGTAGTGTGTATGTTGAGAAAGACGAAAAGTGTAAAGATGAAAGTGTAGTGGAATTTGTGTATGTTTTAGAAGAGAGAATTATGGATTTTTGAAAGATAAAGTGTGTACGGTTTAAGAAATAAATTTTGAGATTTTGGAAAATAAGAAATGTATGTCTTAAAGTGAAAGGTGTTTTGTTCTAAGGGTAAAGTGTATAAGGATTGGAAAATAAATTTTGAGCTTTCGGACAGTAAAATGTGTTTGTTTTAAAGGTGAATAGTATATAAAAGTGAAAGTGAAAGGTATAGATTGTGAAAATGGAGTATATGTGTAAAAAGGTATTTTGCATTGAAAAGGTATTGTGTGAAAAGTGTAAATGAAAATGTAGAAAACCTATAGATGATAACCATGAACTTTTTCTTTCATTTGCTAGAAGATGTTTGAAATTTTGAAGAGATTTGTTTAGTTTTTATAATTATGATTTAGATTTTCTATAAAAATTATTACATGTTGTTGAGAAGTATTTTAAATTGTTAGAAGGAAATGTTGAGAATTTTTGATAGTGATAATGTGTATGAATTTTTTTTTTAAAAAAAGCAAAATTTATAAGAGTGTGTATTTTGAAAAGTATGTGTGTTAAAAAAAAAATGTCTTGAATAGTAAAGTGTATGTGTTGAATTTTGAAATATGTAGAAAGGAATTTTGTCGTAAAAAAAATGTGGAGTGTGAATTTTAGAAGTGTGTGTGTTTGAAAGTTTAAAAGTGTATATAAAAAGTAAGGTATAAGTATGTGATTTTTGAAAAGTGAATTTGTGTGTGTTTTTGAAGGGCGAAATGTGTGAGTTTGAAAGAGTAAAAAATGTTTGTTTTTGTTGAAAGTGTGTATGTAAAAGATCTCTTTTCCTCTCTACCTTTCTTCTTCTTCTTTCCCTTTCTTGTACCTCGGGATAAAAATTAGAAAAGTATACAATATGAGTTCAAAGGTGGAATGTTCAAAAGGTAAGCGACAAAACTGGTGTCCAAGCCCGAAGAAAGGTACGTCTTTATTTTTAGTAAATTTCAATTATTTTATTATTAATTATTAAATGTGCTTTCTAATCCCTGTTTATCCCTATTTTTTCCTGTTTATTTGCATGAACTGCGAGGAATGGTACCGGTCGAGGGAACAAAAGTACAAGGAGCTAATGACGTCAGTCGCCTCTATCCAACCGGGTAGAGGTGCTACGGGTGAAATCACTGGGTCGTAGCCCCCGGTGACTGTGAGTATTTCTAAACTTAGAAAACCTTTAGGAACCCCTTAATGTGGTGTGCGTGAATCATTCCTTTTTAGGTCCTTGTAGCAACTTCAATTTTATTAGGATTACTTTTATTTTATTTTAGATCCTTAAACCTTTACACGCATGCAAAGTCCTAAGGGTTAGTAATAATAAAAAAATTTATCCTATATAACAGTAGTGACACTTAAGGACAAAAATTAAGGACTGAGTTTTAGAAAATCTAGACTTAGGAAGCATGCACACTTTAGGATATAAACTTATAACATAGAAAATCTAGTGACATCTCACTTTAGAATTAGTAAACATCTTTAAATTAGAATACAATCAATTAGAAAACTTTAACCAATAATTGACTTAGGACATTTCAAAACCTCACAGCCTACTGTACACACTTAGATTTGTTTGTTAGGACAACCGACTCTATTTTTAGGCTAGGCCGGTGTTTATTTTCTTACTGCTGTGTGACGGGCTTTTTCTCAATTTTCAGTGCATGCTGGTTGTAAAAAAAAAATATTGGTGTGTTTGCTTACTTACTCTTACTGTACTCTGTGATGTTGGTTTGATTGACGATTAAATTACCCATAGGCTAGGAGCGATCTGGATTGTTAACATGATTTTCTGCAGGTGGCCACACTCGTGCATTGCAGAAAAAGGGGGCTAATTAATTAATAATAAATAAATGCTACAGGTGCTTCAGCTGCTTAGCCCCCAAATGAAGAAGAGTGTGGTCAAGTGTGGCTTAATAATTTAAATTCAATTGCATATATATATATATATATATATATATATATATATATATATATATATATATATATATATATATATATATATATATATATATATATATATATATATATATATATAACTACGTGGGATGATTTTTATTATAAATTGCTTAGGATAACCGTGCAGGTGGTTTAGATTTTTCTTTTCTTTCTGTGAAATGTAATGTAAATGTAAATGCATTTGAAAAATATTATAAATTGTGAAAGTAATTTTGAAAGTGGGATATTACATCCAATTTGGAATCCAAAGAAAGGAGAATATACCTTAAAGGATTATTCTCTTGTATTTGGAAAGCCAAATTAGGATGATTCAATATCCAAATAGAAAAGAAAATACCCCTCTTAGGGATGAGTTTCTTTTCATTTGGATATCTAGAACCCGATGTACCCGAGAGGTTCGTAGAAGAAGAAAAGACAGAACAAGAAGATTGAAGAAAGATGATGAAGAAATGAAGATTTAAGGAACAATATATCCCATTTCAAAAATCACTTGCGTCATTCTTAGGATTAGAATCCGGGTTTGTTGTCAGTGGTGCCCGGCCACTTTACTTTTCTGCAAATTCTGGGTGTAATATGGACATTGGACATTGGACATTATATTTGGATTATTAAAATTGATTGTTTACATTGTTTGTGCAGTAGCTTCTTTTAGGGCCCTTGCATGTCGTGTTTTGTTTTAGCCTGGATTCGAATCGGAGAGATTTTTTTCGTAAGGGTGCGCTTAAAATTCTTTTACTTGTAATTAAAAATAAAAATTTTTAGGTTCACATAGTAACTCTAACGATCTAAGAAGTAAGCTCGGGACCGCCGAGAGTTAGCATAAGCATATTTATACTTTCTCTTCCTTGTTAGGCACCTCCCCGCCTGCGGGTTCTGACAGACCACTTGACCTATGAGGGTGCAGTTCTTGTCAAGGGGAAGTTGTGCAATCTCTAGGAAGAAACTATTTTCTAAGCCTAATTTTAAAACTGCTTCATATTCATTTTATGCATTCGAGTGAATTAGCATGCATTGCATTAGATACAAATTAAAAAATAGTCTAAAATATTAACTGCATTTCTAGACATTTTTCACCCTACATAAGTCAAGAGGCCAATTAGGAACTGTCTTAGATGTCGGCCCCCAATTCATTAAAACTTAAATAAACATCCCTACCCATCTTTCATAAGAGACTGGATACATGTTTTTAAAGCGCCTAGGTGGTTAGCTGGCTCCCCAATCCAGGCCGGGGTAAGTCCAGATTTGCACTTCATTAGTTAGGTTCGGGTCGCTACTTTGTAGTACCCAAATTAGACTTAGGTTCTGAGGCAGATTCTTTTTAGATCTTAAGTCCTCGCCCTCCGGGAATATAATCCCAAATTTCTAATAAAATATCAACTTAAACATAAAACTTTCTCCTAAAATGTAAAGCCCAACATAGGATAGACTGAGGTTGTCTCTGGGCTTCTCAGAATCCGACACCTCCTACTTTTCATCCTTTGACTCGCTAATAAATGTTCAACATTGAACTTTCACCTTGGAAAATTCCTACTTCTGTTCCTTGTCTTTTACTTTGTAGTCAAAGGGTATGAAATCACAGCTTTAATCGAGAGTTTTCTTAAGAGCATTCCTCTTAGGATGTAATTAACTATAGGAGCTTGCTCCTATAGGGATTTGAGAACCCCAGACAAAAATAAACCTTATTTTATTTATATAAAATAAGGGAAGAATCTTTGGGAACGTAGATATTTTTAAAACCTCATTTCTAATTTTGAATAGACTTGTATAATGTTATTATTATCTTTTCAGATAATATAATATTATACTTATTATATTCAACTTTAGAAATAATAAATTTTATAAAACTCATTCTCGCTTTTTGATATCTTGAAGAATGTTATGTTCATCTTTTAAGATGATATAATATTATTCTTGTCATATCTAAATAAAAGAATGAATAAATTTTTTTCAAAAAACATATTTCTATCTTTAAATATATTCTATAGAATTTTATATTCATCTTTCGAGATGATATGTTATTCTTTGAACTATGTTTGATTATAGAAATATCAATTTTCAACATCCTATTCTGATATTGAATCCATTGTAGAATATTCTGTCGACCTCTCGAGACTGTACTTTATTCTCAATGCAGTATTCGATTACAAAATAAGATAAAATCAAAATCTGTGTGGTGACACAATTTTTTTCCCGCCAAGGTTTTTCTGGCAACTCCGCTGGGGATCAATCCTCTCTCTATCTTTAGCAGTATTTTATACCCTTTAATCGATAGTATACTTGTGTTTGGCATAGGTTGTAACTACCTTTCTTCCGCCGGTTCTTTTATTCATTTCATTCTTGAATAATTTGGCCGGTATCTAAAAAATTTTAGAGGTGTTATTTTGGAACCCGTTAGAAAACTAATGAGGAGCTCCTTTATAATGACCTTTTTGTAAAATAAATCCCTGTGCTTATTCGAATGTTGTAGTTATATTTTTCTTGTAGCTTGATGTTTGACTTAACACTGGGTCCAAAATCCCTTTGCCCAATCTTTAGAAATATGTATAGTTACTTCTTTTAGTAACTTAATGTATTATTTGGATTGGGTCCGAATAATTTTAAGTCTTCAAAAATTTTAAACTTCTGTGTCCTTGCTAATGTGTTGCAGTTATATATTTTTATAACTCAATATGTGGTTGGACAAATCTTAAGAAAATTTGAGCTTTTAAATCAAATCAAAGTTTTTTCCTTATCTAAACCAACATATTATAGTTATATATTTTTATAGCTTAATATGTGTGGTAGGACAAGGTCCAAAAGCTCAAACCTTCAAATCAAAACTTTTTGCTTGTCCTATTAACATATTGTAGTTACATGTCCTTTATAGCTTGATATGTTTTCTAGGACAGGGTCCAAAATCTGATATATATAAGATTTTCAAGATTAAATTCAATTTGATTTGAGAAAAGTTTGAAGGTTCGAATACAAGTTAAGCTTATAAAAATAATTTTGCTAGAAAAAATAGCAGGTTGATTTCTTTTAAAAAGAAATTTACCTCTATCTTCCTTAAATTATAATTAAAACTTCACTGTGGTTGACTCCTCTAAACACTTAAAGAATAAGACTTATAATTTTCAATGCTAAAATGAAAAGTGTGTTCCCTCCCTCCCTCCACTTGAGTGGATTAACGCTTTAGATTAAGATATATTTAATCTCATTTCCTTTTGGAACCTTAAAGCACAAAAGTTTTGCTAATTTTTCTAAAGTTCCTAGCATTCGTCTGAATTAAATTCAAATATATTTTCAAATCTCATATTCAACCATATTATGATTTTTCTAATCTTAGGAATGAATAATTATTGGTTGATATATTGAAGTTTGAAAATATTTTGAATTTCCTCACCTTTAAACCTTCTAGTAGGTTAAAGTTTAATATGCCTATAAATCTTATTTCTTAAGAGTACTACATGGATACGAAGATTTGTCCTCTACTATGTGGTTTAACTCTAATAGAAAATGAATATTAAGGCATGCGATAAAGATAAATGACCTAATCAATTATATAAATGCCTTTGTTTACCGTCTGAAGTTTTCTCTTATGGTAATATTTTTAAATCAAATTTTTGCTAAGTTTACTCTTGGCTTTATTACTCCATTTGAGAAAACTCATGACCAGTTCTTATTAAAGATTGATCATCTTAAATTTTTGTTTGGTCAAAAAAAACTTAGGACGATTCAAGGTTCTTTATTATGGTTAATCCATGATATGGTTAATATTCCCTCTATCATGTGATTTTCCATCAAAATAAATTGACATTTCTTGAATTGATACTAAGTTAGTCGACTTCATAACATCTTTGACAGTTTCCTTTTTTAGTAATAAAATAAATAAATAAATTATTATCATATTTGGGTTCACCCATTATGATATCCATAAATAACTTCTTTTGAATTAAGATTTATGTCAAATTGAAATTGAAGGAGGTGGAAGTTTTATTCATATTTTTATTGTTATACATCTCATAAGCATCTTACGAGTTGATGAACTTATATTATAATTATCTCAACTAAGTTGTCTATTCATACTATAAGGATCGGGTCCAATTTGTAAATCAATCTTCCTTGTATAAGAGTGTTATTATTTTTTTTTTAACTCTTATACTTGGAAGATGATTTTACAACTGAAATAATCTTTTCAAGATTTAAATAAAGGAAGCCTCTTAAAAAATTAAAAAAAAATTAAAAAAAGTGAAGAAGGAAAAGAAAAGAAAAGAAAAAAAGATACACATTCATTAAATGTGTAGCAAAAAAAAAAAAAAAAAAGGTGGCTTCCCTTTTTAAATCTTTAATATCATAGGACCTATTTATCCTTTAGTATTTTTAACACTTGACTTTGAGAATTCAAAATTTTGGTTCATCATCAAGCATTGATGTTCTATTAGATGTAAAATATAAATATCATCTACAAGATTTGGAAATGTTGAATTTCTACCTCTAATTTGATTCTCTTTTGATATAATTCTTAATTTAATGAAAACATAAAAAAGGAAACCCCAGTTTTGCTTGTAGAGAGCTTTGATCTGGGTTAACAAAATCTAAATCATGAGACCTCTCTAGTTAGCAACTTGAGTAGGTCAGTTCATATATTCAAATCATTTTCAAGAAAAATCACATAGATGATCAATCTAAATGGAATTATAATGGTGCTGGTTATGCATTATTTGGGTTTCACATATATAACTTAATTGAGATGCATAAACAAATCATGATTCAAAAAAATCTTTAACTCTCTTTTGGACATCTTTCAATTTGAATGAGATTCTAGACAGGATCCTGATACTGGATGATCTATAGTGATATTTATGGATATAAAAATCACTTTCTTTAGATTCAAATTTTTGAAACTAAACTAAGGGACATCCCTTAGTTGGTTCTGAGATGATTATCTAATGTTCTCATTCACTATTGAATAACTATAACTTCCAAATTTAAATTTATTATTGACTGAACTAGGATGTTAGAACATGAGGGGTTCTATCCTTAGCGATGTCGATGATACCTTCGTTTGAATCTTTGTCAAACTTCAAAATGAAATCAAGCTACAATTTGATTAAGTCCATAATTGACTAATATTGGATGTTAGAATTGGAGGGATTCTATTCCTGATAAAGTTCATTGTAACTTCGTCAAAAAGATATAAAATTCAATTCAAGATATATCTTTATCATAAACTAGAATTGGATGTTAGAGTCTAAATAACTCTATTCACATTAAAGAATATTTTCATAGCATTGAAATTCAAAATATTTTGAAACTACAATTTTCTTTGAAGGAAGTTGTTAAGTTTTAACCTTTAATTGAAATCATTCTGGTCATATTCAAACTATTTAATTTAGAGGGAATCAATCCATCATTCGTTTAGTTTTTGAATCTTTTCCAATATCATTTTGATTGGGTTAAGATGATTAAAACTAAAGCGAGCACAATCAAATATTACAAGAAAATTATCAAATAAAAAAATAAAGCCTTCACTTTTTGATGAAAATCAAACTTTTCTCAATCATTGTGAGTATTTGGTATTTCTCAGTATTTTCACTATAAAGGATGCTCAAATATACTCATTGTTCTATAACAACTCATGCAAAAGTTAAAATTTTCTTAGGAAAATTTTATCATGTTGAATTTAGTTCTCTTAGAACGTGTAAACAAAGACTCTAGAAAATTCATATTATTTTCTTCGAGTTAATCGAAACAAATTCAATCATAGAATCAATCTTTAATCAAAATCTTGCATTTCTCCTTTGGTGGTCGAGATGCTTTGTTAAGTCTTTACTTATCAAAGATGATCAAACTACTCCCTTTTTATTTTCCTCACATATAATGATTCGATATAAAAACATAATCCCTAGTGGATTATTTGTAAGTTATAAAGATCATTTATAATAAAGGATAAAACAAAATTTTAATCAAAATAATTTTTCAAGTCTATCAATCTTCAAAATGTTTTTATTTCCCCTCTAGAAAGTGGCATATATAAAAGCTTATGATCTATAGTAGAACATTTGCAAGTTGTCAATGTCATTTATGGTTAAGGGAAAAGACTCAAAGCTTTAAAGAAATCAACTTTACTTTAAAAATTCACCAACTTGATTAAATCAGTCTTTAGGTCTAAGTCCGCTTTTACGGCATCCTACTGGCTTTCTGGCTTAAGTCCGCTTTTAGGGCAGCCAATCCAGTTTAAATCAGTCTTTAGGTCTAAGTCCGCTTTTAAGGCATCCTATTGGCTTTCAGGTTTAAGTCCGCCCTTACGGCAGCCAATCCTGTTTAAATCCGTCTTTAGGTCTAAGTCCGCTTTTACAGCATCCTATTGGCTTTCTGGCTTAAGTCCGCTCTTACGGCAGCCAATCCAGTTTAAATTAGTCTTTAGGTCTAAGTCCGCTTTTACGGCATCCTATTGGCTTTCTGGCTTAAGTTCGCTCTTACGGCAGCCAATCCTGTTTAAATCAGTCTTTAGGTCTAAGTCCGCTTTTACGGCATCCTATTGGCTTTCTGGCTTAAGTCCGCTCTGACGGCAGCCAATCCAGTTTAAAGCAGTCTTTAGGTCTAAGTCCGCTTTTACGGCATCCTATTGGCTTTCTGACTTAAGTCCTCTCTTACAGCAGCCAATCCAATTTAAATCAGTCTTTAGGTCTAAGTCCGCTTTTACGGCATCCTATTGGCTTTATGGCTTAAGTCTGCTCTTACGGCAGCCAATCCTTTTTAAATCCGTCTTTAGGTCTAAGTCCGCTTATACGGCATCCTATCGACATTCTGGCTTAAGTCCGCTCTTACGGTAGGCAGTCCTAATTAAATCCGTCTCTAGGTATAAGTCCTCCTACGACATCCTATTGACATTTTTGAAGTTAGGTATAAGCATCCCTAGTGGCATCCTAATCTTCGTCCCGAGGAGAAGTATAAGCATCCCTAGCGGCATCTTCTCTTCGTTAAATGTTAAATCTTAAATCCATCTTTAGGTTTAAGCCCGCTCTTACGGCATCCTATTGATTTCTGACTTTTATCAAAATCAAAATAAAACTCTCCATTCCGTCCAAACTATATTCTAATCATTGCATTCAACTTTTCTATATCTTGGCTTTATTTAATAATGCTAATTTCATTAGTAATTATTTGCAAAAGTCATTATTGTCAATATCGAACTTTAAATCAAATAATCGATCCAAATCCTTCAAACAATCAACTCAAAACTCTATGAACTTTATCTAGATTTTCTATCAATTCCAAAAATCCCTTCAATTCATATACAAAGACTTTCAAGTTCAATTTCGGATCCAGTTGATTGTTTCGGTCAACACCAATATGCACGATAAACTTTAACAAGTTTATCATGCCTATTGGGGGTCCATTTGTTGACCTCATTATTTGAGGTCAATTTCCCCGGAATCGACTCTAGCATCTAGGTCTTCGTAGCCTAGTGTAGACGTCACCCGCAGGATTTCACTTAGGTGGTTTCCTAATGACGTAGCATTGACTCGACCCTTTAATTCAATCCAAATCTAAATCGATTCAATCCAATTTTAATTCAACACCAAACGCACTCAAATCAAGCCCGCTTTATGATTCGTCGATGTCAATCGACCCAATTTAATATAATCTAATTCGATTTTGATCAAATTGATATATCATTGGGCTTAAAACAACTCACCAATCAAATCAAAATCAAATCAAATTAACTCAAATTGAATTCAATTTCAATGGCTCCGATTAACCCGTTTTAACTCGTCACAAGTATATATATATAATAATTGATATGTCGTCAAAAATTATCTTAATCAGGCACGAATCTCGATGCAAAATAAAGTTTGGAAACTTCAAAAATCAATTCGGAGACCATCCAAACTCCAATTTCAGCAAATTTATAGTCGAACTGAGCGTCTCAGGAATACAAACCCAACGACACCAAGATCAACCCAATCCGAGTCCAAATGAGTCCGAATCAAGGGCTCAAAGTGCTGTTGGGAGGTTCAAACCGCAATTTGAATTACCAAACGGTCTCCGATTTTGACGAGCTTATACTCGAATCGAACGGCTCGACGAGACAAATCCAATTAGCCCAAGATCACCGAATTCTGAAATCATTAAGGCCTTCAAATGTCAAACGAATGGTCCACGGTCAAAGGGTTCAGCAACAACCCATAACCACCCACTCGTGAACTGCTCCCTCTCTCCCTCTACTTCGCACAATCGCCTCAACTCCTTAGCAGTTCACGGTCCACTCTCTCTCCTTTTCTCTGAAATTCGCATGAAGCACAGCCCATCTCATCTCCTCCAGTTCACACGAAGCCCTCTCCCTCTACAATTCGAATAAAAACAACCCCAGCCCATCTCCTTCTCATTCGCACAGAGCAAATCCCCTATTCGGTTCTCCCCAGCTCGCACACCTTCAGGCGATACCAAGGCCGAACTCGCTCTATCCCATCTCCTCCTCCCAGTTCGCAAGCCCCATTCGCAAAAATCCCATCCGCCTGGCTCTAAGGAGGCTGATTCAACTATTCTTGCTTTGACTAAGTTTAGGTATGCTGCTTCTTTGCTCTTTCTCCCTAACCTTTTCCATCATCTTCCTCATTTTTTTTTTTTTAGAGAAATGATTGCCTTGAGATGTAATGAGAATTGTGATTATCTAGAGAGAAATAATAATAGAAATTACTAATATTTAAAGAAGAAATAATGAAGTTTACATTTCTGTTATACCATTAAAATCGATAATAGATAATTTTATTTCTCATTTCCTGAAAAGTGAAAGAGAACTTTCATTCATATTCCTGAAATAAATGACAGATTTTGTTTGTTTAAGTTTTATCATTTTTTTTTAGTTTTTCATAAAATCTGTCAATACCTACACTTCTTAGTGATGAATTAGGTAATGAATGTTATGCTCATGTGATTGGTTTTATGAGAATTTTAATGGCAAATCGATAAGGTCTGTTGTCTTTATTTTGAAAGAGTTAGATTGGTTAATTGAAATCTAAAATGATATTTGGAAATTTTCTTCTTATGATTTGATAAAGAGACAAAGGAAAATTGTATGTCTTAGAAAAATTTTGTGTTTCGAAAAGTGGAATTTGTGTGATTTGAAAAGGTGAAAGTTTTTGTGAGTCGAAAGGTGAAATTTGTATGTATCAAAGGGTGTATTATATATAAGTTTGAAAGATAAAATATACATTTTAAAAATGTGTATTGAAAGGTAATTTGTTTGTGTTTTGGAAAAATGAAAGAAGTTGTGCGTATATGATAAGTGATTGTAGTGTGTATGTTGAGAAAGACAAAAAGTGTAAAGATGAAGGTGTAATGGAATTTGTGTATGTTTTAGAAGAGAGAATTATGGATTTTTGAAAGATAAAGTGTGTGTACGGTTTAAGAAATAAATTTTGAGATTTTGGAAAATAAGAAATGTATGTCTTAAAGTGAAAGGTGTTTTGTTCTAAGGGTAAAGTGTATAAGGATTGGAAAATAAATTTTGATCTTTCGGAAAGTAAAATGTGTTTGTTTTAAAGGTGAATAGTATATAAAAGTGAAAGTGAAAGGTATAGATTGTGAAAATGGAGTATATGTGTTAAAAGTTATTTTGCTTTGAAAAGGTATTGTGTGAAAAGTGTAAATGAAAATGTAGAAAACCTATAGATGATAACCATGAACTTTTTCTTTCATTTGCTAGAAGATGTTTGAAATTTTGAAGAGATTTTTTTATTTTTATAATTATGATTTAGATTTTCTATAAAAATTATTACATGTCGTTGAGAAGTATTTTAAATTGTTAGAAGGAAATGTTGAGAGTTTTTGATAGTGATAAAGTGTATAAATTTTTTTTAAAAAAAAGCAAAATTTATAAGAGTGTGTATTTTGAAAAGTATGTGTGTTAAAAAAAAATGTCTTGAATAGTAAAGTGTATGTGTTGAATTTTGAAATATGTAGAAAGGTATTTTGTCATAAAAAAAATGTGGAGTGTGAATTTTAGAAGTGTGTGTGTTTGAAAGTTTAAAAGTGTATATAAAAAGTAAGGTATAAGTATGTGATTTTTGAAAAGTGAATTTGTGTGTGTTTTTGAAGGGCGACATGTGTGAGTTTGAAAGAGTAAAAAATGTTCGTTTTTGTTGAAAGTGTGTATGTAAAAGATCTCTTTTCCTCTCTACCTTTCTTCTTCTTCTTTTTCTTTCTTATACCTCGGGATAAAAATTAGAAAAGTATACAATATGAGTTCAAAGGTGGAATGTTCAAAAGGTAAGCGACAGAACTGGTGTCCAAGCCCGAAGAAAGGTACGTCTTTATTTTCAGTAAATTTCAATTATTTTTTTATTAATTATTAAATGTGCTTTCTAATCCCTGTTTATCCCTATTTTTTCCTGTTTATTTGCATGAACTGCGAGGAATGGTACCGGTCGAGGGAACAAAAGTACAAGGAGCTAATGACGTCAGTCGCCTCTATCCAACCGGGTAGAGGTGCTACGGGCGAAATCACCGGGTCGTAGCCCCCGATGACTGTGAGTATTTCTAAACTTAGAAAACCTTTAGGGACCCCTTGATGTGGTGTGCGTGAATCATTCCTTTTTAGGTCCTTGTAGCAACTTCAATTTTATTAGGATTACTTTTATTTTATTTTAGATCCTTAAACCTTTACACGCATGCAAAGTCCTAAGGGTTAGTAATAACAAAAAATTTTATCCTATATAACAGTAGTGACACTTAAGGACAAAAATTAAGGACTGAGTCTTAGAAAATCTAGACTTAGGATGCATGCACACTTTAGGATAGAAACTTATAACATAGAAAATCTAGTGACATCTCACTTTAGAATTAGTAAACATCTTTAAATTAGAATTAAATCAATTAGAAAACTTTAGCCAATAATTGACTTAGGACATTTCAAAACCTCACAGCCTACTGCACACACTTAGATTTGTTTGTTAGGACAACCGACTCTATTTTTAGGTTAGGCCGGTGTTTATTTTCTTACTGCTATGTGACGGGCTTTTTCTCGATTTTCACTGCATGTTGGTTGTAAAAAAAAAATATTGGTGTGTTTGCTTACCTACTCTTACTGCACTCTGTGATGTTTGTTTGATTGACGATTAGATTACCCATAGGCTAGGAGCGAAATGGATTGTTAACATGATTTTCTGCAGGTGGCCACACTCGTGCAGGGCAGAAAAAGGGGGCTAATTAATTAATAATAAATAAATGCTGCAGGTGCTTCAGCTGCTTAGCCCCCAAACGAAGAAGAGTGTGGTCAAGTGTGGTTTAATAATTTAAATTCAATTGCATATATATATATATAACTGCGTGGGATGATTTTTATTATAAATTGCTTAGGATAACCCTGCAGGTGGTTTAGATTTTTCTTTTCTTTCTATGAAATGTAATGTAAATGTAAATGTGTTTGAAAAATATTATAAATTGTGAAAGTAATTTTGAAAGTGGGATATTACATCCAATTTGGAATCCAAAGAAAGGAGAATATACCTTAAAGGATTATTCTCTTTTATTTGGAAAGCCAAATTAGGATGATTCAATATCCAAATAGAAAAAAAAATACCCCTCTTAGGGATGAGTTTCTTTTCATTTGGATATCCAGAACCCGATGTACCCGAGAGGTTCGTAGAAGAAGAAAAGACAGAACAAGAAGATTGAAGAAAGATGATGAAGAAATGAAGATTTAAGGAAAAGTATATCCCATTTCAAAAATCACTTGCGTCATTCTTAGGATTAGAATCCGGGTTTGTTGTCAGTGGTGCCCGGCCACTTTACTTTTCTGCAAATTCTTGGTGTAATATGGACATTGGACATTGGACATTATATTTGGATTATTAAAATTGATTGTTTACATTGTTTGTGCAGTAGCTTCTTTTAGGGCCCTTGCATGTCGTGTTTTGTTTTAGCCTGGATTCGAATCAGAGAGATTTTTTTCGTAAGGGTACGCTTAAAATTCTTTTACTTGTAATTAAAAATAAAAATTTTTAGGTTCACATAGTAACTCTAACGATCTAAGAAGTAAGCTCGGGACCGCCGAGAGTCAGCATAAGCATATTTATACTTTCTCTTCCTTGTTAGGCACCTCCCCGCCTGCGGGTTCTGACAGACCACTTGACCTATGAGGGTGCAGTTCTGTCAAGGGGAAGTTGTGCAATCTCTAGAAAAAAACTATTTTATAAGCCTAATTTTAAAACTGCTTCATATTCATTTTATGCATTCGAGTCAATTAGCATGCATTGCATTAGATACAAATTAATAAAGAGTCTAAAATAATAATTGCATTTCTAGACAATTTTCACCCTACATAAGTCAAGGGGCCAATTAGGAACTGTCTTAGATGTCGGCCCCCAATTCATTAAAACTTAAATAAACATCCCTACCCATCTTTCATAAGAGACTGGATACATGTTTTTAAAGCGCCTAGGTGGTTAGCTGGCTCCCCAATCCAGGCCGGGGTAAGTCCAGATTTGCACTTCATTAGTTAGGTTCGAGTCGCTACTTTGTAGTACCCAAATTAGATTTAGGTTCTGAGGCAGATTCGTTTTAGATCTTAAGTCCTCGCCCTCCGGGAATATAATCCCAAATTTCTAATAAAATATCAACTTAAACATAAAACTTTCTCCTTAAATGTAAAGCCCAACATAGGATAGACTGAGGTTGTCTCTAGGCTTCTCAGAATCCGACACCTCCAACTTTTCATCCTTTGACTCGCTAATAAATGTTCAACATTGAACTTTCACCTTGGAAAATTCCTACTTTTGTTCCTTGTCTTTTACTTTGTAGTCAAAGGGTATGAAATCACTGCTTTAATTGAGAGTTTTCTTAGGAGCATTCCTCTTAGGATGCAATTAACTATAGGAGCTTGCTCCTATAGGGATTTGAGAACCCCAGACTAAATTAAACATTGTTTTATTTATATAAAATAAGGGAAGAATCTTTGGGAACGTAGATATTTTTAAAACCTCATTTCTAATTTTGAATAGACTTGTATAATGTTATTATTATCTTTTCAGATAATATAATATTATACTTGTTATATTCAACTTTAGAAATAATAAATTTTATAAAACTCATTCTCGCTTTTTGATATCTTGAAGAATGTTATGTTCATCTTTTAAGATGATATAATATTATTCTTGTCATATCTAAATAAAAGAATGAATAAACTTTTTTCAAAAAACATATTTTTATCTTTAAACATATTCTATAGAATTTTATATTCATCTTTCGAGATGATATGTTATTCTTTGAACTATGTTTGATTATAGAAATATCAATTTTCAACATCCTATTCTGATATTGAATCCATTGTAGAATATTGTGTCAGCCTCTCGAGACTGTACTTTATTCTCAATGCAGTATTCGATTATAAAATAGGATAAAATCAAAATCTGCGTGGTGATACAATTTTTTTCCCGCCACCCATAGTCACTAAAAGCGTACAAAGCAACCAAAATTAAAGCTTAACATAAGATAACCCTATTTGATCCAGCCTTAAATGGCCTTTAATAAAAATAGGCAGTTGAGAAAAAGAAAGATCAGTCAAACCATTAAAATCCTAACCCAAATTGGCCATGGCTTGCGCATACGCATTCCCCACATCTAAAATGATAGAAAAGGAGCAATTACAGTGATTTTAGCATTAAAAGAGGAAGGAAAGCATCTCAAAATTTTATTAACTTTTTCATAGTTAGTTAATTCTCTTCCTAAGGCATGCAAAGAAGTAACAATCTGAGTAAACCTTGTATACATTTCAAAATTCGATTCAAAAAGTTTCATATGAAAAAGTTTGTAATCATGCAAGAGAATATTCAAATGGGATTGCTTAACTTAATTAGTATATTCATAGGTGAAACATAATTTATCCCAAATTTTCTTACCAATAGTGCAAGTAGAAACACGCATGTAATCTTCTACTTTCAAAGCACAAAAAAAATAGTTCAAACATTTTGCATTTAATTATGCTAAATCCCTATCATCAAAAGTCCATTCAATAAAATGAAGTGGAATAGTAACGCCATTCAATTTTTCCAGTTGGAGGTCAATAACCATCCTTAACAAGCATCCACATGAGATAATCAAAATATTAATAAAATGTAGACATGCGAGTTTTCAAAAAATTAAAAGGATATTATCAAAAAAAGGTGGTCGGGTAATAGAATACCCTTCTGCAGTATTATGATTTCTGTTATTAGCCAAGGATCAAAATTCAAAAAGTTTTCAAACATAGTTTTTATGAATCCCGCTCTAATACCACTTGAAAGTTCATTAGGGATGTTTAAGCCCTTAAGAACTAGCCCGAGGCTAACCAAGAGGGGGGGGGGGGGTGGGTGAATTGGTATTTTAAAAATTTTCTTAAGCAAGCCACAAATAAAAATCAAAACAATATCAACAAAATGAAATCAACGTGCGGAAAAATAAATGTGGAATGTAGTAAGAAAAGAACACAAAGAATTTATAATGGTTCGGTCAACCCGACCTACGTCCACTCCCCGGAGGCACCCTACGGGTATTGCACTACAAACGTGTCTCTAGTTTTGCTCCCACATCAAGACGGAGAAGGCATTACAAAAACTCCTTTCCACCAACCCAGCTAGGCAGAGAACCAACTCCTTTTGCTTCCTCCTGAAACAGGCAGAGAACCTCGACCAATTACTAAAGAAGACCTCCCTTGAACCCCCAATGATGAAGGATGAAGACTGGAGAAGACACCTTGGAACCTTACTTGGAGCAACCTTTGTGAATCCCTCTCACAAACTCCCCCTCACAAGTTCCTCTCTCTCTATCCCTCTCTCTCCCTCTCCTGTTGCTCTCAGATCAAGAAAGCTTCAAAAGTTCTTACAAAGTGAAGAACAATAGCTCTTAAATAGAAGAGCTTTGGAATAGCTCATTAATTACAACTTGCCAACTTTATCGTCTAGGGCGATATAAATATCATCCTGTACGATCAGTGTAATTTAAGCCTAATTAGCCGAGATGATCTAGGATGAACAGAAGAAATTTGTTCAAATCGTCCAAGATGATAACATATCATTATGTACAATTAGTTCAAATCATAGATTATCAGCCAGACAATCGCTCGAAAAGGAGGTCTGGAAGATCCAAAATAAGCTTGATCATCTGGAACATACAAACGATCGTCTCAGACGATTAGTTTAAAACAAGGAAAATTATCCAGAACATCGCTCTGAATAAGCGCTGGCTGATGTTGATCATCTAGGAGCAAACAAGAACTTTTGAACTAGTCATCTTGGACGATCTCAGATTATCTTGCGATCATCCTAGACGATGTGATCGTATCAATAAAGCCTTAATTGCTTTCCTTAATTACCATATTAATTTAGGCATAATTGTGTTAAATCATCTAGGCCGATGTAAAGGATCAGCCTGGCCAATGTCCAAAAAAAAAACTTACCTAAATAGATCTGGCGGTTGATTCTTTCCAATACAAGGATCATCCAGGATGATGTGCTTAATGTCGGCTGCCTTAACTAGGATGCCCTAATTAGGGCTTCTAATCTTTGTCGGATAGTCCTGGCCGATATGGACATCGTCGAGGCTGATGTACTAAAAATAAAAAATAGTAAAAAAAAAACCTCAAGTGTGTGTGTGCAAGGTTAGTTAGAATCAGGAATCACTTTTACAATGGACTCAAGAAAGAAAAAAATATATATATTTTGACTCAAACTTAATCTACCCAATCTTGAGCTGGCTTGAGTTGCACTCAATCTTGTTAACCAAAAACGTTAGTAGGCAGGGCAGTCGGATACAATTATGAATGTTTGCTATTATCAAAAGTCTAATCTATAAACTCAGATTTACAACAGGCATTATTAAAAAGAACTCTATCAAGTCTTTTACATAAATGCCCATGATGCCAAGTAAAATTATTTCCAGAAAAACCAATACCAATGAGGTTACATTCCATAATCATGTCATTGAAATCCTCCATCAACTGATATATAGGAAGAGAACCCACAATACACTCAGTCGGATTCGTAATAGTGTTAAAATCACCACCAACAAGCCAAGGAAGGTTGCAAATACTATGAGATTGAATGATTTGATCCCATATATATATATATATATATATATATATATATATATATATATATATATATATATATATATATATATATATATATATATAGCCTAGACTATTTTACTTCACTAGTTCCATCATAGGTTTTACATATTTCATACAAAATATATTATCTAGTGGCACAAATGGATACACAGATATAATCTTTAAATTTTAATGCATAGTGGAAATAATTTGTACATTTTACATTCGTTGGGAAAAATTCCTATCCTCATTAATCCATTCATTAAATGATAGTTTTATTTTGATGCCATTCAAAATACAAAAATGTGCAAAATATCCTTCTTGTACTAACATCCACATGTGATAATTTATAGATTGTAAAAATGTATACATGTAAAGTTTCTAGAAATCAAAAGGTATATTATCAAATAAAGGTGGACGAGTTATTGAATTACCCTCCATAATGTTACATTATCCAAAATGAGCATTTGATCATTTTTTCAAAAGTTTTCTTAAACCTTATTTTCAAAACCTACTCTGATACCACTTTAAAGTTTCAGGTGATTTTAAGATCTCAACAAACTTACCTATGGCACACCAAGTCGTGGAGAGGGTAAATTTATTATTTAAAAAATCCTAAGTAATAATGCTATTTTTTGTGATTTTTCAAAACATAAAATGAAGAACTTGATCACCATATGCGAAAGATAATAAAATTAACAACAATTAAACCATTGGTGTAAATAATTGAATCAACTCAATCAAGTATCAACCATAATTTTTTAACCAAGAAATTAACAGGAGAATAATTTATAGAAAAGTAAAATATAAAAACTAAAAAATTAGAAAGTGCGCACATGAATTTTATAGTGTTACGATCAACTTTTACCTACATCCACTCCCTAGATTCCTCCACTCTGGGAATTTCACTAATAACAAGTGACTCTCCTTTTGCTCCCCAAACAAAGAAGAGAAGCCTTTATAGACTCAGTTTGACTAGACCTGACGCAGCAAAGTGCTAGAATCTTTGTCACCTCCCCTGGTGATGAAAACAAACCTTAATTACTTTGTCAACTTCCTATAGAAGGAAGAGAACCTCTAATCCTTTCTCTCCCTCCTAGAGATGGATGAGATCCAAAATTCTTTAGCAAGTAGAGAACCTAAAATCCTTTTTCTTCCTTTAAGAGAAGGAAGAGTACCTCAAAGAGTTGACCTAGAAGACTCTCTCCCAAGAGAAACTTAAAAAACTCACCAAGTCCACAGGAGGACCAAGGGTGTATCTATCTCAGAGCAACCATGTGATCCCCTTAAACTCCAATTCCCTCACACTCAACATCGCCTTTTAGTTCCTCTAAAAACTTGGATTTTTTTCAAAAGCTTCTCTCTGAGAGTACCTTAAGTAGTCTCATAATCATCACTTCATTACTAAGAGATTCTCAAAGACTTGGTTATGTATTGGGCTTGCAGAAACCCTAAAAAATTTAAGTTGGCTATAACTATTTATACAACATAATTTGAGTTCATATAGTATGATCAGTTAAAAAATAAGACCCATCCATTAAAATGTAAACAATTATTCATACAAACTATTTAATTTTTCGAATACATCATACAGTACCATCCGAAGATTGTCCAGTTTAATTTGTTAGCTTTCTCTCTATTCTTACAAGACAATTTAAGGTATCATTAGAAATTATGTTCATCAATCATCCGTATGACTATCATCATAAAAAAATGTTAGTTAATTTCAAGTATGACATCCAGTATGACATGAATATTATATAGTACAATTATTTTAAAATTTATTTTGTTCTGTACGATCTTTGGGATGACCAAATATCATCTATGTCAATCGATTAGGATGATCATTATCATATAATACAGTCTACTATCATTAATTAAACTTTGATGTTATTGACTAATTATGGTTGTTAATTTAAGATTTCAAAATTTCATACATTATAAACTAGACCGTACATAACGATTAGTTCAAAAATTGAATGTTGAATTTCTTACTAAATTTATCTAATGGCTAAGGTTATCAATTAGTATGAATCACATAATATAATCAGATCTTACAGTATGATTAGTTCATTGAAACTAATTTTTCAATTAGTTATTAAGCCCATTCTTTCTATACAAATTATACAATATGATTGAAAGTCATACAGTGCATTTAATACAAAATATTTTAACTTTTAGAATTTATCTTACTCCCTCTATATTTGTGTGCAAGGCCAATTTTATTGAGAGTAAGACGACCACCAAAGCTTATGAAGTTAGAATCCCAAGAAGGTAATCGGTTCTACACCACAGAAATTAAATCATCAATAAGAAATGACTTGTTTCTATGTTTATGGAGAGGAATACCAAGATATTTTGAAGGCAAAACACCTTGATTAAAACCAGTATGATTCTTAATATCCATAACATGATTAGAAGAAACTTTTTAGCAACAATAAAACAACACTGATGCTTATTGAAGGCCAAACCACTAGCTGATACAAACTGATCGAAAAGATCAAAAGTTTTACTATCCTATTCATCGAAGTGTTCGAAAACACAATGAAATCATCAGCAAAGCATAAATGAGAATATTTAATAAATACTAGGACATTTATTAAAAAGATCAATAAAGCCCCTAGAAAGATAATCCGTAATAATTATAAAGAGCATAGGGGAAATGAGATCCCCTTGCCTAAGGCCATGAGAATCCATAAAAAAACAATTACTTTTACCATTCACTATAATGTAGAAAAAAAGGGCTTTCTATAAAAGTCTTGATAAGACTTATGAAATTATAATCAAAACCAAATAAATTCAAGATATTATTGATAAAATTATAGTTAATAATATGATAAGCCTTAGCAATATCAAGTTTCATAATCATATTAGCACCTCTAACCTTGACATCCAAGTCCTAACAAAATTTCTGAGCCAATAGGATATTGTCAGCAATGACATAACCTTTGACAAAACCCATTATAAAGAGAAATATAAGCTTAGGCAATGAAACAGTTAACCGATTCATCAAGATTTTAGAAAGCACTTTGTAAAAAATAATTCACAAACTAAAAGGTTTAAAGTCATTCCAAGAATTCATAGCATTGTTCTTGCGAATAGACCCAATAGAAGTAGAAGAAAAAAACTTCGGAATAGGAGTACAATTAAAAAAATCAAAGGCAATAGAGAAAATATCATTAAAAATAATAGGACACATTTTTTTAAAGAACTTAGAAGTAAAGTAATCCAGGCCGGCCACAAAATCCACATTCATACCAAATAAAGTATCTTTAATCTTTTCAAGAGAAGTAGACTTAAATAAACCACATTTATCCTCTTGAGAAATAATATTAGGAAAAATGGATGAGTTAGTAATAATAGTAGGGTTAACAGATTTATTATGGTGGTTTTGAAAAGAATTAATAGCCTTATTAACAATCTCATCACTATTCCTAGGTACAGAGCCATCCTCACGAGAAATTTTATGAATTTTGTTAATAGCACATTTGTTATTCACCAAAGCATGAAAATATTTAGTATTGTTATCACCTTCCGACAAATGCTTGTCAGCCGCTTTCTGTTTCAACAAAATTTCTTCCTGAGCTTGAAGCTTGCAAAGCTCCACTTTAGCTTCATTCAGAAGATAAAGGTTCAACTCATATGATCCAATTGATAAAGATTCTCAGTAGAATTAACCCTATCTTTTGCAAGTAAAATATTAGAGAAAAAAAAAAAGATCTTTGAAAATATTATGATTCCACCAGTTCAAAACTTGCTTAAGCTTTTTCTATTTAAGCCAAAGTCTATTCATGCTAGAAATAGAATCATTTGAGAAAAGAGGAGCTTGCCAATTATTCTGGGCCACCTCAAGAAAAGACTCATGTTGCAACTACTTGTTTTGAAATTTAAATTAAAAAGGAGTACCCCTGGTTCTATTTTGAACTTTGATAAGAAGAGGAGAACGATCAAACAGGGTATGGCTAAGGTGGTCACCTTAGTCAAATCAAAAGAGTTAAGCCAGGCATTTTTAAAAAGAACTCTATCATGTATTTACCATAAATGCCCATGATGCCAAGTAAAATTATTGCTAGAAAAACCAATATCAATGAAGTTACATTCCATAATAATGTCATTGAAATCCTCCATCGATTGATATATAGGAAGAGAACCACAAATACGCTCAGTCGGGTTCGTAATAGTGTTAAAATCATCACCAATAAGCCAAGGAAGGTTGAAAATACTATGAAATTGAATGATTTTATCCCATAAAATCCTTCTAGTATATATATATATATATATATATTTATCCTAGACTATGTTTCTTCACTAGTTACATAAGAAGTTTTACATATTTCATACTAGATATATTATCTAGTGGCACAAGTGGATAAACACATATAATCTTTAAATTTCAATGCCTAGTAGAAATAATTTGTACATTTTACATTCAGTTGGGCTAAATTCCTATCCTAATTACTCCATTTATTAAATCATAGTTTTATTTTGATGCCATTCAAAATACAAAAAGGTGCAGAATGTCCTTCTTGTACTAACATCCACTTGCGATAATTTATAGATTATAAAAGGATAAACATGTAAAATTTCCAGAAATCAAAAGGTATATTATAAAATAAAGGAGGATGAGTTATTGAATAACCCTCCTTACTATTACGATATCCAAAATGAGCATTTGATCATTTTTTTCAAAAGTTTTCTTAAACCCTAATTTTGAAACCTACGCTGATACCACTTGAAAGTTTGAGGTGGTTTTAAGATCTCAACAAACTTACCTAGGGCACACCAAGACAGGGGGAGGGTAAATTTATTTTTGAAAAAATCCTAAGCAATAATACTATTTTTTGTGATTTTTCAAAACATAAAATGAAGAACTTTATCACCATATGCAAAAGATAATAAAATTGCTTAACAGAGGATGGAATGATAGTCCAATTTTGCGACAAAAAATTATCCGAGAATACCAAAGCATTGCAAAATGCATTGGTGGTGAAAGTTTTTGGGGAAAATATTCCTCAATTTATAGTGAATGCTGAATTAAGAAGGTAGTGGCTACCTATTGTCAAGTTCAATTCTACGTGGCTCGGTAAAGGATGGAGTTTATTTTTATTTGAAAATGAAGAAGCAGTAGAAAAATTTTCTAGCCAATGGACAATGGTATGTGAAAGGAAGTATTATTGGAGTTGATAAGTGAAGCCAGTCTTTCTCCCCGAACTCTTTGAAGGGCTTGATAGCACCGGTATGGGTAAGAATGCCAAACATGCCTCTTCACTATTGGGATCCTACAAATATTTGTATAATTGCCTCAAAGATAGGAAAACCATATTTGAGACGCGAATTTGTTAGAATTTGTGTCCACATTCGTCTTGAAGATCCTCTTCGACTTGGTGTTTTGTTTTTTGAAGGAAAAGCCAAAGTATAATATATAAAAGGAAAAGAAAACGAAACTACAAAGATGATTCCTCCTTCAATTTATTAAAAAAATGAGGAACCTTATTCAAAGAGAATTCATCCCAACTAAAGCTACCAAATAAAGCATAGTTAGGACACATGTTTGCTAACACATTATTCTCACGACTTGTACGATTAAAAATGGAAAAAATGAAAAAAATGAAATTTTGTAAAAAATCCATTCCCTCATCCGATTGGGCTTTTTGAAGATAAGAAATGACATTTGAGTTGCTCTTTCAATGATGATACCTTTATATTTGAACATCCAATCCTTTATTTCCTCTTTTTTTACGAATGAATAGCTAATAGTTCCAGCTGAGCAATGTCCCAGTGAGTGCATGATCTACCATAAGCATAAAGAAATCTCCCATTGCTATCACGGAAGACAACAACAATTCCTGCTTTATTGGATGAAAGAAGAGAAGCATCCATATTTACCTTTAGCCAATTGGGTGGAGGAGGATGCCAAATATTGGACAGTCTAGATGACTTGTTGACATCCCAAATGCCCAAATTATATGGACTAAAGCTGTAAGAAACCGAAGCTTGGCATATGGCATTGGAAGCTATAAAACTTGGATTATCCTCCACTCCTTCATGAGTGAATTTATTATTGCTTTTCCAAGACAAGAACACCATGTTGCAATACAAATTGACCACCATTACTTTCTTCTTAGAACTTGATTCTAACCAGTTTAGGCATTACTCAATGTTATCAAAAAGTGGAAAACAAAATCCTCAATGGTTCAGATGGACAATCACCTCTTTAAATTTTAAACAAGAACACATGATATGTTCATTGTCTTCCATGGAATTACATCCTCTTGGACAGTTAACATGATCAATTAATGTTCTCTATGAAAGGAATTTAAGAGTTGGGATTGCATTTCTACAAAGTCTCCACCATAATACTTCCACCCGAGCGTTGAGTTTAACATTTCTGATCCATTTCTAGTATTGGATTTCTTCAGTTTCAATGGCTGTGACTTTGTAAGCAAGTCCTGTAATGGACATTCCTGAATTTTGATGGATCAACTCCATATGATCCTCTCCACCATCTATAATAATTATGGTTTAAATGATCAAATCAACCAGATCTTTACCAAATGTCTCCAACAACTTAACTTCATTCCAAAAACCATCAGTGATAAATTTGTTTAGATGAACCGAATTTTCTTCTTGGAGAACAACAAATGTTGGCCAGCTTTGAATACTTCTATCAAGCAACCAGAAGTCTTTAAAAGCATCCACTTTATCTCCATTCACAAGCACCCATTTGACAATGGGTTTCAGCCTTTTTGAAGTATTGCACTCTCTACTAATGCAATTAAAAATAACAAAATTAAATTTTGCAAGAAATTCCATACTATCATCCTTGAGTTTCCCCTTATTCCAAGCCATTCTGAAGCAAGAAATAATGTTTGAGTTATCACCTTCAATGAAAATTCCATCGAATTTGAGCATCCATTCCTTGATCTCCTCTTTAATTGAATTAATGGAAAGTAACTCCAATTGAGCAATATCCCAATGTATAGATGATTTACCATAAGTGTAAAGTAATCTCCCTTTACTATCTCTGAAAACATCTGTTATACCCGCCTTGTAAGATGACATAAGAGAAGCATCAACATTAACTTTTAGCCAATTGGGTGGAGGAGGTTGCCAAGCATTAGACAGTCTTAACGACTGATTAACATCCCAAAAGTCCAAATTAAAATGGCTAAAGCTGTTAGAGACCGAAGCTTGAGAGATGGCTTCAGAGGCTATAAAGCTAGAATTATCTTCAACACCACCATGTATCCACTTGTTTCTACTTTTCCAAGATAGAAACACAATAATACAATAAAGCTTAACCATCAAACCTTTTCTGGATACATTAGTTTCCAGCCAACTAATACATTGTTCACTGGAATTGAACAAAGGAAAATCGAAGCCCCATTGGTTCAGGTGATGAATAATTTCTCTAAGCTTAAAGCCACCACACACAATATGCTCCATATCTTCAATAGACTCACAACCCCTTGGACAATTAGCATTTTGAAAAATCCTTCTATAACATAAAAAATGCATAGATGGAATAGCATTCCTCTTTAATCTCCACCCAAAATTCTCCATTCCAGAATTCAATTTTGCCATCTTGATCCACTTCCATAACAGATCATTTTCAAAGCCAATAGCTTCTGATTTCCTAATTAATCCAGGAGTAGTCATACCAGAATTTTGGTTGATCAGTATCAAGAAATCATCCTCATTATCTTGTGATATCTGGGTCTGTATGATGATATCAATAAGCTCCTTATCAAAGAATTTGCTTAGATTCTGTACATCTTAATTACCTTCAGAAATAAACTCTTGAACAAGGACCGGGTTGTCATCTATAGGAGTAACAAATGTAAGCCACTTGTTAATACATTTATCTAGGATCCAAATATCTTTGAAAGCATCCAATGGTCTTCCATTAACAATTACCCATTTAACAATAGGATTTAACATTTTAAATCCTTTACTCAAATTTTTTAAAGCAGCAGAATTATTTCCACAGCAATTGCCTATCTATATTTTGTTACCGTATTTTGCTTCCATAACTGAGTATAGAAGGGAGTGATCATCTTGAATGTATCTCCATGCTAATCTAGCATGTTGCAAATCTATTTTCATGACTTATGTTTTGATGATTGACAAACACTATTGATTCTCTTGGACTGCCTGTTATTTCTAACTTTTCAGGAATCGAAGATCGGACGAACAAATGAAGCCAGTTCAAGATTACGTAGGTTTAGGGTTGAGTCAGTCTGTACTTTGTTTTTTCTCTTCTTGAGTCTATTTGTAAATGTTCAAAGAGACTGATGCTAAGTAACCCTACACACACACTTGAGAGACTTAGAATTTCTGTTTTTACTCACATCGGCCAGGAAGATATTTTTTATCGGCTTGGATGATTTAGTTTAAAATAGAGATTCTATTCGGATTCTTAATTAAGGCAGCCGTCATTACCAGATCATCCTGGATGATACGTGTATCGCCTAAGAAGATAAGCTCAAAATAGAAAGAAGTTACCCCCATAAATAATTAAGGTATTCTATAATTATTGGTAATCGGCCAGGACGATCTTGGATCGACCTGGACAATATTCATAATTATGTCTTAATTAAACAGACAAATCAAGAAAGTAATTAAGGATGATTGATACAATCATATCGTCCTGGCCGATTATCGTCCTGGACGATCGCAGGATCGGCCAGGATGATCTGTTCAAAAACCTTAGTTACTTCTGGACGATAAGTATCGGACAGCTTGAATTCAGGGCAATGCTTTGGACAATTTTCCTCTGATTTGAACTGATCGGCCGGGACGATCGTTAGATCGTCCTAGATGATCAAGCCAATTTTAAATCGTCCAGTTTGCATTCAAGGCGATGCTCTGGCCGATCTTCTGAGATTTGTACAGATCGGCCTGGATGATATTATCGGCAACTTGCAATTAATGAGCTCCTTTGAAGCTCTTCTATTTAAGGGCTCTTGTTCAACATTTTGAATAATCTTTTGCTACTACCTTGACCTAAGAAGACCTTGAGGAGTGAAATAGAGAGAGGGAGAGAGAGAGAATCTTGTGAGGGGATTCACAACGGTTTCTTCAAGGAAGCTCTACTTCTTCTTCGACTAGAGTTTCTCATCCGTGGAAGGGTCGGTAGAGGTAAGGATTCAGCATCTGATTATGGTTCTCTGCCAGCTTTAGGAGGAAGCAAAAGGAGATAGGTTCTCTACCTTGCTGGGGTGGCAAAAATAGGTTCTTTGTAAAGGCTTCTCCGCCTAGCTGTGGGGGCTAAAGGAGAGTCTCGATTGTAGTGAAAAACTTGGAGGTTGCCTTCGAGGAGTGGACATAGGTCGAGTTGACCGAACCACTATAGATCTCTGTGTTCTTGTTTCTTGCTTCCACACTTTAATTTCTGCACTTATTTTTTATGGTGTGATTTAGGTTTATAAGATTTTACTTCTTTGTGAAAAGAAAATTTTTAAAATACCAATTCACCCCCCCCCCCCCCTCTTGGTTAGCTTGGGCCAGTTCTATAGGGCTTAACATCCCTAACGAACTTTTATAGTACGCAGAGCAGGTGCCTTCGATATGTTAGAATGCAAGCCATGACCACCATACTCAGTTGACTTACACATATCGGTCCAATTCACATAATACATCCCTTTGGAACCATTTTTCTTATTCCATATGAAATCTCTACGTATTTTATCCAGATCAGCCAACAGCTTTTTCGGTACCAATGAATGAGTTGAGTGATAGTTAGGAAGTGCAAGCAATACAGATTTAACCAAAATAATCTTGCCCGGAAGTGATAAGCATTTGTTACGCCATTGATTAAGCTTATTCAAAGCTTTATCATTGATGAATTGAAAGTCCTCCCTCTTGTGCCTCCTCAAAGCCATCTTTAATCCAATGTAATGGAATTATTTAACATATTTAAATCCCAGGATTTTAGATAAACTTCTCTTCCTACTTCTTCCCACATTTTTTCCAAACATAATAAGAGATTTTCTATAATTGATTTTTTCCCTGACCATTCATAGAAATTATGAAGAGTTCTCTTCACTCCCAACACCTCCTTCCTATTAGCTTTGGAAAACATAATGACATCATCCACATACAATATATGGGAGATACGAGGCCCCTCAGGACTAATCTTGATACCACAAGAGCTATGAAAAAAGCAATGGAAAGAAGTTGTGAGCAAAGAATAAAAAGAATGGGAGATAAGGGACAGCCTTGGTGAAAATCGCTCCTAGCATGGATCCACTTAGAACAATTGCCATTAATGATAATAGAGAACATAGGATCTACAACACACTCCATGATATGCTTAGTAATTTTAAGCGAAAATTTAAAATAATCCAATACTCTTTTAAGAGAAGCCCAAGCCATTGAATCATAGGCTTGCTCCATATCAACTTTAAATGAAACAAGGACCGAAGTATCTTTTGAAATTCTATGTTTGTGGAAGATTTCTTGTGCAAGCAATATGTGATCTGATAATGATCTCCCCTTAATGAAAGCCGCTTACTCCATAGAAATAAGTTTAGGAGCGACCAAATTAAGTCTATTCAAAATAATCCTTGCCGCCACTTTGTACACAGTGTTACATAGACTAATAGGTCTATAATTTGAAGGAAGAGTGGCATTTGAGACCTTGGGAATAAGAATTATAGGAGTTTCTTTACAATCTTTGCTCAGTTCACCAAGTTTAAAAAAATGACTTAAAGCAAACCAAAAGTCATCCTTGATGATATCTCGATAAACTTTAATAAAAGAATGAGAGATACCGTCATTATTTGGAGAAGTATTCCCTTCCAAATGTTTAACGACATCTACAACTTCAGCCATAGATAAATCCTCCTCCAACAGACTTCTATTCTGATCATTCAAGCAAGTGGTAGGAGCCGGCCAACCATTTAGTTTACAGCATCTGTACTCCCATTTATTTTGAAAGAACCGCATAAAAACTTCCTCTATATGTTCTTCATCTTCTACCATAATTCCATTTTCATCTTTTACCTTTATTATCTTATTGACATTCCTTCTTGAACTAGCAAAGTTATGAAAAAACTTGGAATTATCATCACCTTCATTGAGCCATTTAACTTTGGCCCTTTGCTTCCACCATGTATTTAATCTTGCCAAGGTAGTATTAAGCTCCAGAACCTTTTCTTTAAGGATCCAATAGTCTTGATCCGAGAGATACCCAGAGGAAGACTCTTTAACTTGAAGTTCCATGATCTCCTCCATGAGATCATCTTTCAACTTGTTCAATTCTTTATGCTTAGACTTGCTCCAATAGAATAAAGACTTCAAGGAAATTTTGAATTTTTTATTGAGGATTTGAGAATAACTACCTTGATAATTCCTGCACTATTCTTTCCTTACCACTCCATAGGAAGCATGGTAAGAAGCCCAACAATTTTCAAATTTGATAATTTTGTTGAAATTTTTGTTGAAAGTCCGGAATTGAAGAAGGATTGGGCAATGATCTGAGGCTATTCTAGCCAAATGTCTCTCAATCAATTGAAAAGGGGAACTTAGAGCCACTGAATTAACAAAGCACCTATCCAGTCTTTCAACGATTCTAGCACCTCCATCCTTGTTGTTATAACAAGTAAATCTAGCACCGATAAAGCCAACTTCATGAAGATCGTTGTTCAGCCAGCATTCTTCCATCTCCCTCGATCCTTGATGATAAACAAATTTCCTTCCACCAAATTTATCTTCTTTGCACATAAGACAATTAAAATCCCCACCAACTTCCATAGGAAAATCATAACTAGAATATTTATATAACATATTCCAAAGTTCTCTTCCCTTGCTCACTTAAGTGGTCCCATGAACTGTGATCACTTTCCAGCTTACATTATTGAACATTTTGAGTTCACCAATCACCATTTGAGTAGAACTCTCCTCAACTAAGTATCTCATTGAATTAGTGTTGCAAATCTATTTTCAAGACTTATATTTTGATGATTGACAAATACTATTAACTCTCTTGGACTGCATGTTACTTCTAACTTTTCAAGAATCAAAGATCGGACAGAAAAACGGAGCCATCTCAAGATGGGATATATTAGGGTTGAGTCAGTCTGTAATTTTATTTTTTCCCTCTTGAGTCAATTATAATCTTTGGTGTGACTAATGCTAAGTAACCCTACAAACACACACTTGAGAGACTTAGAATTTTTGTTTTTACTCAAATCGGTCAGGACGATATTTTACATCGTCCTGGACAATCGGTCTTAAAATAGAAAATCTAATCAATGATTCTTAATTAAGGCAGCCATCATTATCCAATCGGCCTGGACAATACGTGTATAGGCAAGGACGATAAGCTCAAAACAGAAAGAAATTTCCGCCATAAATAATTCTATATTTTTGGTAATCGACCAGAACGATCTTGGATCGGCCCGGATGATATTTACAATTATACCTTAATTGATCAAATAAATGAAGGAAATAATTAAGGATGATTGATACGATCATATCGGCCTGGACGATCTAAGGATCGACCGGGCCGATCTATTCAAAAACCTTAGTTACTTCATGATGATAAATATTGGCCAGCTTGAATTCAGGACGATGCTCTGGATGATTTTCCTCTGATTTGAACTGATCAGCCTTGACGATCAAGCCAATTTTCAATCATCCAGTTTGCATTCAGGGAGATGCTCTGGCCGATCTTCTGAGATTTATACTGATCGGCCAGAATGATTTCCATATCGTCATGGACGATAGTGATGGCAACTTACAATTAATGAGCTCGTTTGAAGCTCTTCTATTTAAGAGCTCTTATTGAACATTTTTAAAGAATCTTTTGCTGCTGCCTTGACCTGAGAAGACCATGAGGAGAGAAAGAGAGAGAGAGAGGGAGAGAGGATCTTGTGAAGGGGGAGCTTGTGAGGATTCACAAGGGTTGATTCAAGGATCGCTCTGCTTCTTCTTCATTTAGAGTTTCTCATCTATTGAAGGGTCGGTAGAGGTAAGGATTCAGCATCTGATTGTAGTTCTCTGCCAGCTTCAGGAGGAAGCAAAAGGAGATAGGTTCTCTGCCTTGCCGGGGTGGAAAAAATAGGTTTTTTATAAAGGCTTCTCCGCCTAGCTGTGGGGGCTAAAGGAGAGTCACGATTGCAGTGAAATACTCGGAGGGCGCCTCCGGGGAGTGAACGTAGGTCGAGTTGACCGAACCACTATAAATTTCTGTGTTCTTATTTCTTGCTTCCGCACCTTATATTTCCGCGCTTATTTTTCTTGTGGTGTGATTTTGGTTTATGAGATTTTTACTTCTTTGTGAAAAGAATTTTTAAAATACCAATTCACCCACCCTCTTGGTTAGCTTGGGCCAGTTCTATAGGGCTTAAAATCCCTAACGAACTTTTAAGTGTTATCAGAGCGGGATTCATAAAAATTAGTTTGAAAACTTTTTAAATTTTGATCCATGGCTAACTTTGGGAATCGTAACACTACGGAAGGGTGTTCTATTAACCGACCTCCCCTGTTCGATAACCTACCTTTTGATTTTTGGAAAACCTGCATGTCAACGTTTATACAATCTACTGATTATCGCATGTGGATGCTTATCGAAGAAGGTTATTCTCCACCTTCTCGTGAAATTAATGGTGTTAAAACTGAAACTGCTTTTACTGAATGGACTTTTGATGAAAGAGATTTAGCCCAATTAAATGCAAAATGTTTGAACTGTTTTTCTGTGCTTTAAAATTTGAATATTACATGCGTGTTTCTACTTGCAAAACTGGTAAAGAAATTTGGGATAAATTATGTGTCACTTATGAAGGCACTAATGAAGTTAAACAATCTCGTTTGAATATTCTCTTGCATGATTACGAACTTTTTTGTATGAAACCATCTGAATCTATTTCTGACATGTATACTAGGTTTACACATATAGTCACTTGACTGTATGCATTATGAAGAGAACTTTCAAACTATGAAAAAGTGAATAAGATTTTGAGATGCTTGCCTTCGTCATATGATGCTAAAATCACTACAATCACTGAATCTAAGGATTTAAACACTTATTCTATTGATAACTTACTTGGCTCACTCATTGCTTACGAGAAAGGGGTGAATCAAAGAAATCTTGATGCAGGTGAGAAGAAGAAAGAGAAAATAGTTGCACTGAAGGCGCACAAATCTGACTCTGATTCTTCCAGGTCTGAGAGCGATGAAGTTGCCTTCATCACAAGGCAATTCAAAAGCTTTCTAAGGAAGAAGCAAAAGCATCATTGGAGAAAAGGTAAGGATCATAAAAATTCTAAAGGATCTTCTGATGTCGTTTGTTATGAATGCAGGAAGCCCAGACATGTGAAAGCCGATTGTCCTACACTTCAAGATCACTCAAGCAAAGACAAAGAAAAGGGTGAGGAAAAACCCAAGTTTATGAAGGACAAGAAGAGAGCCAAAAGGCGTTCTGGGTAAAATCTGGTACTAATTCCTTTGAGATTGAACCAAAGGAAGAGACAACAAACCTGTGCTTAATGGGGGAAGATCATCTTGAGCAAAGTGATGAGGAAGAGGTATGTAAACCAACCTATGATGAATTATTTGAGATTTGTGAGAAAATACATGCATCATACAAAAAACTTAAGGAGACTCATGCTAACTTAAAATTGGAACTTGTAAATTTACAAAAAAAGTATGAAATTATTCTTAAAGATCATTCAACGATTGATTCTAATCACATGACTCTTCTTGATGAATTTGATAATTTGAACAAAAGCACTCGGAATTAATTGATGAGAATGAAACATTAAAAGTTTCACACACCTCTCTTCAATCTGATTTCAAGAAATCTAAAGAGAAAGAGATAAGCTTGAGGTTTGAGAATGATGGTCTAAAAAATACAAACTTGAGGATGAAGAATGAATTGTCTACACTTAAGAAAACTTGGATGATGCCTACTCTTGATCAAAAGCCAAGACCTAGGAAGAGGCATTATAACTCAAACCATTTAAGAAATCCTTTTCCTGGAGTTAGATGTTTTTCTTGTGGCATGCTAGGACACATCTCACACACTTGCACCATTCATCGTAGTACACATTGGGTATGGAGACCTAAGGTACATGATTCACAGCATACCACACCTGCATTGTATTCTACTTTTTCTAAGAAGGAACCCAAACCAGTTTGGGTTCCTAAATCTAACTGTTGTGGAGTTTTGTAGGGGTGCTCTCACCAAAGACCTCATGGGAGCATAGGATAATTGGATATATGGAGGTTCGCAGCTCATAATTGCTTAAACTTACTGCTTCGTAATTTCTTGAAATATTTTTTAATTAGTTTTGTATTATTTTTGTTGTGTTCTAGCTTTTTGGTGTTTTAGATTATTTTGTTTTCGCTTTGCTTTTATGTTTTGTTTTTTATATGTTTAGTTTTTTAAGCTTATAGATTTTGGAGATTTAAAGCCATTGATTATCATATCTAAATCGGTCAAAGGGAGAAACACCACTGATGGTTTCCCTCCCTCTAACTTCTTTTAGTAACATAAATTTCTTTTCTAGAAAAAAGTCTATCTTATATTAACAACTGGTTTTTGAAATTAAGATTCTTTTTATCTTTCTACAAAAATCTATCTTGTGCATAATATCCAAAGTTCTTATATATCTTTCAAGTTAATTAAAATCTTACCATTGCATTTATCACATGATTATGATTTTGCTTTGTGGCTTGTTCTTCCCTATATTAGAGAGAGAGCTCCTATTCTCTAATAATTGGAGGGTATACTCACAAATAAGTTTTTTTAAAGAGTTTTTAGCTTGCAAGAATCAAAAAGGAAAAAGGCCAATGATGCCAAATTGAAAAGAAACCTATATACACAAAAGTGTATTAAAAAAAATCAAGATGCTCAAAGAGCCAATCAAAGTGACAAGAGGCATAAAAAGAGCCAACTAAATGCAAGCTTTTCTCTCTTTTCAAAACTTTTAAAACTTAGAGAACTCATTGGTTATTTGATGCTTTCAAAGGCTTGATTTCAAATTCCATGAATGAGACAAATTACTTTGGTATATTATTTATAAGATATTTTCTTTGTAACCAAGTATTGATTGAATCTTCTTTTTACCCAATAAAGTTATTCTGAGTTAGACCTTTTATTTTTAAAAAGACGATTACTGCCTTGAAAGAAGTCTGAGCTAGGGATTAATAAGATCGGATATTCTACCTTTTTCAGATTTTGACTTGTTAACTCTTTGATCTTTTGAATCTCTAAAATTGAATTGTTTGAAAAATCTATCATATGGATACTTTGCTATAAAAAACAAGTTTAACCTAAAAACCATTTTTTTCTTCGGTTTTCTTTTTAGCTTTGTATTGTAAGTCTTTTATCTATTTGAGGGCTTTGATCATCAACTTTTTCCTTGGATTAAAATCTCTTGTCACATTGTCCTGACCGATTCTCATATCGTCCTTGACGATAGGACAAATTTTCTTAAAAATTCCATCTGCTAAACTTTTCTGTGCTTGCTATAACTCTTCGTCCTGGACGATAATTTATCGTCCTGGATGATCTGATCAAACTCTGTTGATAGTCTTGGCCGATAACATATTTTGTCATGGCTGATGCATTTTATGGTTATCATCCTGGCCGACACACTAGATCATCCTGGACGATCCACGTGTCAGCACGTTTAAATCTTTAAAATCGGCCCCGGACGATCCATTATTGGACAGCCGTCCTGGCCGATCCACTATTCATCCTAGACGATACACATGGCACAGATTTAAAATGTTTTATCTTCAGTCGGTACGATCAATTATTATGCATCATCCTGGACGATACACCTAAACGACCCGGACGATCTACTTTTTCAACGGTCGTCCGGCTTGACTCCTCAGGACGATCGCCTGTCTCTAATCGGTCTGGCCAATATCTGATCGGCCCGGCCGATCGAACTACTTTTTTGACTAATCGGCCTGTACGCAATAATTGTAGTATATCGTTCTTGACGATTTTGCAATCGGCCTGGATGATATGGCTGTTTCTTTAAATTCAGGTCATTCCAGCCAGGTTTTTCACTTCATATCTCCTCTTCTCTTATGTTTTCTTACTAGTCTCTTGCTATGGCTAATGAGAAGCAAGTCTGACAAACTTCTAGGATTTCTTCGAGGGTTAGGATTGACCCTCGTTTCAGGGAGGCAGACGATGAAGCTTCTTACCATCGTTATAAAGAATGTGGGATAAATATCTCCAGAATCATCAATCTTATCCACCATTCGTATCCGGTAATTGATCTCTTTGCTCACACTTCTCTTTGTTTCATTCTTTTTTCTCACTTTCCCCTTTCATACAGAGCTTCTTCGTGAATTCTTCGCATAAATCCTACTTTCACAGCCCTGACCTCCTATGTGAATCGACACCGGGTCGAAATCATAGATCAGGACTGTGTTGAATTGTTACAGCTATCCACCACCGGGGATAAGCTGCACATAATCGTTTCAGATCCTAACTTTGACTTGTCCACGGCAAATCATTTCCTTTGCCAGACCAATGCACCTTTTCATGTTGGAGAGACTAGCTGTTTAGTCAAAGATACTAGGACAATCCAACATGTCCTTCGCACCTCCATAATTCCAAAAGTCGGGGACCGAATCCACATCATTCCTCCACTTTGTCTGACTACTTTTTATATCATGGCTCATAGAGAATTTAATACTGCTGACTTAATTTTTCGGAACATTGATCATTTATCCACAATATCAACTTCAATGTCCTACTCCTCCCAACCTCCCAACTCCCTTCTACTCAAACAATTCTTTCACTATCCTTCACAGTACTCATCTCCACCCAGGAGATGAGGAACCTCGGGGGGCTAAGGAGGAGGAGGCTCCCGCTCCCGCTCCTGTTCCTAATCCTACTCCTCTTTGCCAGCACTCTCAGCTTGACCAGTTAGTGGAGAGGTTTAATCGATGGAAGACCCGCTTCAATGCTTACGTTGCTGCACAGGAGCAGCAACATTCTGAGGACATGGCCCGCTAGGAGCAGCACCGCATAGAGGACTTAGCCCAGTTTGATAGCTTCATTACTCACCAGCAGCAGCAGCATAACCAGGACATCGCCTTGTTCAATGCTCAGTTCACTACGCTAGCTAGCTACATTCAGCAGCCACCTCCACCACCTCCATTTGATGATCAGGGTCCCTCGTTTTTCTAGTCTTTGTCTTCTGTTTTCTATTTTCTGTAGTTTGTCTTGTAGCTTGTTTTAGTTTCTATTGTATTGTTTCATTTTTTTTTTTTGTTTCTAGGACCCTCTTTTTGTGATGACAAAAGGGGGAATAGGATGTAGTAGGAAAAGTTGATGTGCTTGTAACTTTGAAATTTTAATGAACTGCTATTTTTACTGAGATTTTTCTACTTGTGTTTGCCATCATCAAAAAGTGGGAGATTGTTGCAAATCTATTTTCATGACTTATGTTTTGATGATTGACAAACACTATTGATTCTCTTGGACTGCATGTTACTTCTAGCTTTTCAGGAATCAAAGATCGGACAGAAAAATGGAGCCAGCTCAAGATGGGGTAGATTAGGGTTGAGTCAGTCTGTAATTTTATTTTTTCCCTCTTGAGTCAATTATAATCTTTGTTGTCACTAATGATAAGTAACCCTACACACACACACTTGAGAGACTTAGAATTTATGTTTTTTACTCAAATCGGCCAGGACAATATTTTACATCATCCTAGACGATCGGGCTTAAAACAGAAAATCTAATCATGAATTCTTAATTAAAGCAGTCGTCATTAGCCAATCGGCCTGGACGATACATGTATCGGCCAGGACGATAAGCTTAGAACATAAAGAAATTGTTGCCATAAATAATTAAGGTATTATGTATTTTTGGTAATTGGCCAGGACGATATTGGATCGGCCCGGATGATATTTACAATTATACCTTAATTGATCAGACAAATCAAGGAAGTAATTAAGGATTATTGATACGATCATATCGGCCTGGACGATCTAAGGATTGGCCGGGCCGATCTATTCAAAAACCTTAGTTACTTCAGGACGATAAATATCGGCCAGCTTGAATTCAGAGCGATGCTCTGGACGATTTTCCTCTGATTTGAACTGATATGCTTGGACGATTGTGAGATCGTCCTGGACGATCAAGCCAATTTTTAATCGTCCAGTTTGCATTAAGAGCAATTCTCTGGCCGATCTTCTTGAGATTTGTACTGATCGGCTAGGACGATTTCCATATCGTCCTGGACGATATTGTCGGTAACTTTTAATTAATGAGCTCCTTTGAAGCTCTTCTATTTAAGAGCTCTTGTTCAATGTTTTTAAAGAATCTTTTCCTGCTGCCTTGACTTGAGAAGACTTGAGGAGAGAAAGAGGGAGAGAGATAGGGAGAGAGGATCTTGTGAGGGGGAGCTTGTGAGGGGAATCACAAGGGTTGCTTCAAGGATCGCTCTACTTCTTCTTCGTCTAGAGTTTCTCGTCCGTGGAAGGGTCTATAAAGGTAAGGATTCAGCATCTGATTGTGGTTCTCTTCCAGCTTCAGGAGGAAGCAAAAGGAGATATGTTCTCTGCCTTGCTGCGATGGCAAAAAGATGTTCTTTGTAAAGGCTTCTCCGCTTAGCTATGGGGGCTAAAGGAGAGTCACGTTTTCAGCGCAATACTCGGAGGGCACCTCTAAGGAGTGGACGTAGGTCGAGTTGACCGAACCACTATAAATTTCTGTGTTCTTATTTCTTGCTTCCGCACTTTAAATTTCTTCGCTTATTTTTCTTGTGGTGTGATTTTGGTTTATGAGATTTTTACTTCTTTGTGAAATGAATTTTTAAAGTACCAATTCACCCCCCCCCCCCCCCCCCCCCCCCCCTCTTGTTTAGCTTGGGCCAGTTCTATAGGGGTTAACATCCCTAACGAACTTTCAATTCGTATTCCAAAAAATCAGTATTCCTCCCAAAAGCCCAGAAGATGGGACACAGTGGAAGTCCCAACCACCTCCAATCAAGGCATCAACTTCATTCCTATCAATTCCAATAATTTTGGTTTCAACCAAACCCACAAAACAAACACCATTGTTTTTCACAAACTCCTTTAGGTAGAGGGAAGCACTTCTCTTCCTTGCTCCCCTACAATTCCAAAAGCATATGAAATTCATTTAAAAGAATGACGAGGATTATTCCCCAAAATACCTTTCCCTTCCATTTCCATTCTACGGCTTCTTGATGATGCATTGATCGGCCCCAGGTCTTTCAGCTATTTTGTTCTCTTCTTTTTGGAGGATTGAGTAGATCCCTCGATCCCATTATTCCCATCACAGGATGAAACATTGGAACCTAAATCAGCTTTTAACAGAATTTTCTTGTTGTCTTCAATTTCTGAGGATTCCTTGGGTTCGTTTTCAGCAATTTCTTCACCCAGATTTTCATCCAATAATGATTCCATTAATTCCCCTTCCTCCAATTCGACCAGAGCATTAAAGTTGTTATTAAGAGCTATTTTAGAACCTTCCTCCAATGTGCCATCTTTAATAACCTTCTCAGCTGTTACTGCATTTCTCTGTTCTGCAGTGTTCTGCTCTACCAGGCCAGAATTATCATTTGTTATCTTCTTTACCGCAACATACTGCTTTGGTTGAGAAATTTTGCTGATTTTATTCTCCTGGACAGCTGGTCTTCTATTCCAGTTTTTGCTAAAATTTTTCTTCCCATAGTTCACCATCATTCACGGACCATAACCTTCAGAATTATCCTCCTTATCACCTGTAATTTGATTTACTTCCAATGCTTCCTTCTCAATAAAGTTCTTTCACATATCCTTTTCATTAGATCGGATTTTCCCTTGTTCAACAAAATACTTTTGGTACACTCAGTCTTGTTATGACCGATCTTCCCACATTCAAAGCAGAGGTTCGACAGCCATTCATACTATATCTTTTGGAAAAATTTGCCTTCTTCTCCTTCAACTCACACACCTGTAGGAAGTTTATCATCCAAATTGATTCGGACACAAACCCGGCCAAACTCCCTTCTCGACCATTGGAACATATTACCATCAATTAGGTACGGCTTCCCAACCATCGAAGCTATACGACATATGTTTATTTCATCCAAGCAAAATAGAGGTAAATTTGGCAATCTGATCCAAATAAGAGCAGATAGGCCTTCAAGCAAATTTGGATCAAATATTTGAGTCCATCTCTTTATTCCAACAATGTTACCGTTCACAAACCATGGGCCATTATTGAGTACTGCTTCCAAATGCTCTGTTTCAAAAAACGAACATAAAACCTAATCTTTTCCCAGGATGGTAAGATGAAATTTGCCAAATACTTCCCATTGTCCCTTAATTCATAGCTGATTGAAGAGAATATTGTATATTCTCAAAAAATTTTAACCACCAAGGATTTGTTCAGTTTATTGGCATTCTTGCAAACTTTTCCCATGTGAAGTTTATCAGAACAACCATCTTAAGCTATGCAATTTTTGAAATCCAGATCAGCAACTTTGATGTTTTTGTTTCTAGACCAAACATTCTAATCGCTACCAGAATTAAGTCTATTAGACAATTCCTCAAGCACCTTAGCACATCTCCCAAGTTTTCCAGTAGCGCAAGCACGCACTTCCTCCAGTTCCGACCTTGAATTACTTCCTTCTACAACATTCTTCTTCATTACAGAATAATTCGGATCATTGACAGCAATAATATTTTTGAACATGTTATCGGAATTCTCTTTAATTTTTGCCTCCTTCCCAACCTCAGTGGATAAAGATTCAAAAGTGGAGCTTGGAATCACAAAGATTTCCTTATCTATTTGTTTTTTGAATAGTCAACCAGAATTCTCATGATTTTCCTCTGATATTTTGCTTTTTCTCTTACTAGGCACTTCCATGGCTTGTTTCTTCATCAGCAGTCTTCCTTCATTAATGATCAGTGGTTTGTTCATCAAGGATGCAGTTTTTATTCCAGGTAAAAAACTTGGTTTACCATCTCTAAAAGCCGGTGGAGATGATGAAACATCATGAGTACCGCAAACGATAATCCTTCCCAAGGAACCCCTATCTTCCGAGTGACCACCGACCGCAGATGGCCGACGACCTCTCGTCGTCATCCCTCCGACGACGAAGCCAAAAAAATAGATTTAAAATAATAGATTTTCAAATTCCAAGAGACTCTCACTCTACTTTCTCTCTCTCTCCCCAAAATCTTAATGGAAAATTTATTTGGACCATTTATAAATGACAATTTATGGTATCATTAGAAATCTTCTTCATTAATCATCTATACAGCTATCATCATAAAATATTATTAGTTAATTTCAAGTAGGTCATCCAGTATGATATTAATATTATATAGTTTAAATATTTTAAAAAATTATTTTGTTTGGTATGAACTTTGGGATGACCAAATATCATCTCTGTCAATTGATCAGTATGATCATTATCATACAATACAATCTACTATCATTAATTAAACAATGATTTTAATGCCTAATTATGGTTGTTCATTTAAGATTTCAAATTTTCATTCATTATAAATATGATCGTACATAACAATTAGTTCAAAAATTTAATGTTGAATATCTTACTAAATTTATCCAATGGCTAAGGTTTTCAACTAGTATGAATCACGCAGTATGATCCAGATCTTACAGTATCATTATTTCATAGAAACTAATTATTCAATTAGTTATTAAGCCCGTTCTTTTTATACTAATTATACAATATGATTGTAAGTCATACAGTGCATTTACTACAAAATATTTTAACTTTTAGAATTTATCTTACTCCCGTTGTATGTAAGTGCAAGGTCAACCAAATGCATATTCTCTTATGTAGCTATTCTTCCCATTCTTGAGGTTTCATTAGCCTTGAGCAGTATATGTCTTACCTACAGTGTTAGTGGTCAAAAATAAAAGAAAATTTTAAAATATTTAATCGGAAAAGTTACAACTCAATCAATAATGTTTATTATAATAAAAATCGTAGACTTGGGGTCATGGACACTTTCCACCAACCTTCAACTTTTAGATCAAGTCTTGTATTAGTGATGTCTACTTCTCTATTTATAAAAATGGTGGTCTGGAATGATTTTTAAAATCTTCTTCTAGTTTATAGAAAGGATTTCCTCTTAGCACCTAATTCATTGTATTTTCATGGATTATTTATTATATTTGAATGATGATTCTAATTCTTTTAATGTATTTGAAGGATTTTTCTCATGAAAATTTTCATCTCTCACATCTACTTTATGCTAATGGGTTGCTAGTGTTTGATGAATCATCTATCCATAATTTAAATGTCTGAAGAGATGTCTTGAATTCCTTCTCTAGCTTACGACTTGAAATTAACAATGTGAAGAGCTCCCTCATCCATTTCAATAGCACACCTTCAACTTAAATCATTTATGATGCTCTTTTACATAATCTCATTGCACCAAGTTTACTTACTTGAGGCTTCCTGTCTCTTTCAAGAAAGTTCATATATGTAATTTTTAACACCTATTATAGGAGCAAATCAACCCATCCATCTGAATCTCCTTATCTCGGCAACACTTAACTTAATTTTATGCTTCGATTTTAATGGCCAATATACTGAACCATAAAACATTCTAGGTCTAACGACCATCCTATTAAATTTTCCCTAAAGTTTTAGTGGGGATTTTTATTACACAGCAACCTAAAAGAACTCCAACATCCCCAAATATGATTTCGAGTGCAATGAAACCAAAACCAACCTATTATAAACCATGGTTTACACAGTTAACCTAAGTTAACCCTAAGGCCCTCAAAGACTTTGAACTTGCATTTCATACTTGGGTATTTCAACAACCTTAATACCTCTTAAAATAGGTTTCAAATGTAATGGATTGTTTCCAAACGAAACCAATGGTCAACCCTTGCAAACCAAAAGCTCCCTTAAGCACATAATCTTTATTTTTTTTTTTAAACCTAAATACCACTCTAACCCTTAGTCAAACCTAGTTTACCAAGACAACATAAGTTGACAAAACTAACCTAAACAAATTTTTTTTTTAATTCCATTTATTCAATATTCACTAAATTAAATTAAACCCATGGTACTACCCATTGGGTCCCTAGGAGCAAAGCATAGCTGACCCAACCCTTGGGTTAACATAGATAAGCCATATAGCTTAACCTAAGTGGCAAAAAAACTCCCCATTGATCTAAATTTAAACCAAAGTTAAGCTAACACAAACTAATAATTGCATTGTGTAACCCTTGGCCAAGTGTCATCTCAGCTCATGGGTTGACCCAAAGTCTCCAAATCTCCTTTCTTGAACCACATTACAGATCAATATCTACCTTCGACCAATTGGCTCATGTATTGAACTCAAGAACCTTCCAAACACTTCCCACCTCATTCCTAGCCCATTTTGTGTTTTTAATTTTTTTTTTTTTGAGAAGAATCCAAAGTAATTTATTTGAAACAAATTTCAAACAACTAATATCCTCCTTTAACAAAGCTAAAATAGAAAGAGGTATGTTATTACAGATGAGTGAATCCCAAAAGAAATTACCAGAAATTGCTATCTTTGCATACAAATCAGCAACTTTATTACCTTCTCTTTGCACTTGCCGGAAAATAACGTAGCTGAAATCCTTACGATAGAGTAAATCCTTCGGATTTAAGCTCCCCACCTCAATTTCCACCTTATTCACTGAATTCTAAAAGAATTTGATAACATTCAAGTTATCACCCTCTATTAAAATGGCTTTCCAATCATACATCCAATTTTGTATGAATTTGCCTAGATAAGAAACAAAAAGAATATCCAATTGTGAGCAATCCAAATGAATCAAACGAATCCAAAAAGCACTTATAAACCTCCCTTTGCTGTCACGAAGAACACCTCCTATTCCTGCCATATTTGATTTAGTTAAAGATGCATCCAAATTAACTTTGAGCCAACCCAGAGTAGGGGATACAAATATTTATGAGACATTTTCAAAAGCTCATTAGTATCCCATCTTTCCTTAATGTGATCAAAACTAAAAGATGTGAAAGCAAAGCTAACTACAGAAGCAGCAAGATAGGAAGCACAATCCTCCAAGACACAATGAACAGCCTTATTCCTGCTCTGCCAACATAAAAAGACAACATAATAATACAAGTTGCCCAAGATTGGATGCTAACAAGAACACATTTGTAGAAACAACAAACAGGTCTAAAAAGAATTTATTTCATGAAAGAAAAAACCCCACTTAGCAGGGATAGCAAAAACCTGAGCCAACTTCTCACATTTTACAGCCAAGTGATTAACATCTTGAAAGGTTGGACATCCTCTCGAACAGATCTCAGAATTTGCCAATTTTCTATATAATAAAAAAGTCTTGGAAGTAATAGCTCCAATCTTTAGCCTCCACCTAAAAATCTCAACTATGGGCCTTTGTTTTACCTTTTTCAACCACCTAAGATAGTCATCATCCTCTGCATTAACATACAATTTCTCTGTAACTAGAGAAGAGAAAGATTTACCGAAAAAACTATACATCAGGTATGCACAGTCTCCATTTAATTCATTATTAATAAGAGTTTCAAGGATCTACTCAACCAGCATAGTACCAAATTTGCCTCTCAGAGATTCCACATCCCAAGCTCCCTCTTTGATAAGATCTAAGATTCTGTCTTCCTCCAAAACAGAACTATCCACATACATTGGCCATCTTTCAATATTTCTATCCAGAATCCATGTATCCTTTAGAATTTTGATTTTTGATCCAATCCCAATGCACCATCTGATTACTGGAAGTAATGCTTCAGCACCTTGTAAAATAATTTTCCAATTAGGACAGTTAGATTTTCTCCTATCCACACTCCAAGGATCATCCCCATACCTTGCAATCAAAGACCTGTTAAGCATAGAATTTTGCTTTGAAATGAGATTCCAAACAAACTTGGCTCTTAGAGGTCAAATCTTATCAACAGCTGAATGTAAACCCCAACCACCCTTCGATTTTGGCAAGCACCTAACATTCCAAGCAACTTAGTGTAGGCCTAGTTTACCATTGGAGTTATGCAACAAATAATTTCTGCACATTCTATCAAAGTCATTGAAAATCATCATAGGAACAAGAGAATGAGCTGATAAAAATAGGGGTAGAGTAAGGAATGAAGATTTAAGCAAAGTAAGCTTTCCAGCTTGAGAGAAAAATTTATTTCCCCACATATTCAGCTTGTTACTAGCTTTAGCCATAAGATTTTGGAAATATGAAAGTACCTTTCTCCTCAATACTAATTTCACCCCAAGGTAATCCATCTCACTGACCTTCCTGAAGCCCTTTTTTTTTTTCAATTTACTACCTCTACTCTTCCTCACAGCATTACCAAACATGATCGAGGACTTCAACAATTTGATTTTCTATCTAGTCCACTTACAATAATCATAGAGAATTCTCTTAGTGATCTTTAAATTGGACCAGCTAGCATCAGAAAAAACCATAACATCGTCATCATACATTAAATGAGAAATCAAGGGAGCAGCCGGAGCCACTCTAACTTCCACACCCTTTCCATAATGATCAAAAGCATATGATAAGAGCTGGGCACACAAAATGAAAAGATATGGAGAGAGTGGGCAACCTTGTCTAAATCCACTACTACCTACAATCAAATCAAAATTAGTACCATTTATCAAAATAGAGAATTTAGGATTCTTAACACACTCCATAATGAGATTTGAAAAATTCTCAGGAAAGCCAACCCTCTCAAGCACATTCCCTAAAGTATCCCAACACATTCTTTCGTATGCTTGCTCCATATCAACTTTCACAGTCACCATGCCTTTTTTTGCTCTAGAGAATCTCATTCTATGAAAAATCTCCTGAGCAAGTATGATATGTTCTGACTTCAATCTATTTTTAATAAATGCAAACTGAACTCCCGAAATCAACTTAGGAAGAAGGCAACTAAACCTATTCAGCAACATGCTAGCAACCACTTCGTAAATAGAATTACAAAGGGTAATGGGGCGGTAGTGAGATGGAAGGCAAGGATTGCTAGTCATAGAAAGTATAACTATAATACTTTCATTCCAAATAGGACACATTTTACCAATAGTAAAAAAAGATTTCATAGCAGGCCATATGTCATCACCAATAATCGACAAGTAGTTTTTAATAAAGAAATATGTTATGCCATCCATACATGGTGATAAATTGCATTTTAAATTTTTAACCACCTGTACCAATTCTGCCTTAAGGAATTCCCTTCTTAGCAAATATTTGTCAGAAATAGAGACCAGGGAAGAAATCGTAGGCTAGTTATCTAAACAGCTGAAACATTTTTCCCATTTTTTTGAAAAAATTGAAGAAAAATCTGCTCCACCAAATATTTATCTTAAATAAGCAACTCATTGCTATCTTTAACCTGTTTAATTCAGTTACTGCTTCTTCTAGCCGATGCATATAAGTGAAAAAAAATGGAATTAGTATCACCTACTTCCATCCAGGACACTTTCGATCTTTGTTTCCACCAAACAAAGAGACGAATTAAGTTCACCAACCTTTGATTTCAGCAGAATCATATTAGAGTCAGAAATTCCCCTTCCGCAAGCTTCTTCCTCTTGAAGCTTAAGAATATCCACTTTGAGTATATTTTTAACTCAATCAAATGTTTGTGTTTGGCTTTACTCCAAAAAAACAATGCCTCAAGACTGTAGAAAATTTCTTATTTAAAGCTTCAGCCTCATTACCAACAACAAGCTTTCTCCAAGAATGAGCCACGATCATATAAGAAGCAGGGAAAGAAGACCAAACATTTTCATATGTCACCTTCTTATTTTTTCTAAATTCAGCAGAAGAGATCTTCATCATGATGGGACAATGGTCTAAAGCTACTCTCGCCAAATGTCTTACCACAGGTAAATTAAGTTTATTTAAAGCACTAGAGTTATTAAGACCATGATCCAACCTCACTATAATTCTCGCTGACCCAGTCTTATTATTACACCAAGTGTATCTAGGCCCAACAAACTCCACTTCATGAAAATCACAATTGTTCATAAAAGCTTGCATATCTTGAGCACCTTGCGATAAGACAAACTTCTAACCACCTCTTTTATCTTTTTGAGAAAGAACACAGTTTAAGTCCCCTCCATAATAAAAGGAAGAGAAATATCTACAAAGTTTTCCAAATTGCACCTAAGTTGTCTTCTATAAAATACATCACATTTTCCATATACTGTAGCCACCAACCAAGTATCCTTATTATTAATACTTAGTTCACCAACTACCACCTGAGAAGAAGTGAAAACCACTGAAAAATTAGCAATATCAGTTCTCCAACAAACCAAGATGCCACCAGATAGCCCATCTAATAGGACTTGAAAGCATTCCTACTTATTTCCTATAAACATTTTAACATCCATAGCATCAGTATACAAAATCTTAGTCTCTACAAGACAAACAAAAAAAACGTGTTGCTCATTCACAATCTCCTTCAAATATCGAGAGGCTTCTTTCTTTCTAGCCCCTCGATAATTCCAGAAAATAATAGAAGTCATTTTGAAGTAAGTGTTGGAAAAGTCCCACCACTTTTCTTCTTTAACAATTAATATTTTTTGCTCTTTAACGACACCTTACCATTACCCAATGACCTCAATTCTTTCAGCACCTTGAATTTTTTATTAACTGAAACATTCTCCACTTACTTCTCTAAGTCATTAGATAAATCTTCCCCTTTGTAACAAATCTCCCCCTCCTCATGATGGTCCTCCACAGTGAACCCACTCGCCAACTGGTTCGCCTCTGCAACTTCCTCCACCCCATCTAGCAATAGAAATTTATTAACATTAAGAGGAATATTGTCATTACACACCTGATTTAATTGATCCCCAAAACCAACAATAGTATCAACCTTCTCAATACAATCCAGTTATTTCCCAATTAGAATTTTTTGAACAATTAAAGCAACTTCTAGAATACTATCTGGCTACTGACCTTTACAATCAGCCACCTTGTAGATATCCATATTATCTTTTTGAGACAGATTATTCACTCCCAAAAGTGGAAAATCAACTTCAGGAATAGCCTATTTCTTATTTGAAATGGGTTGCTTCTGATATCATATTATCCTAACATTATCAAATTTTCTTCTTCCTCGGTTTATATGAATCCACGACCCATAAGCAGTAGTATGTACATCAACTTTTTTTGGAACATTGATCTCCTTTTTGCTCAAGTCCTTGACTTTCTCCGCTTTGCATATTTCCTCTACAGCCAACCTCTGCTCACATTTTTTAACCCGATGACTGATTTTCCCACAACTGAAACATAATGTTGAGATATTTTCATATTCAAGCTTCTAAAAAATCAGCCTCCTACTCCTTCCACCCACACGCCCAATGGAAATTGCCTATCAAAATCCATATGTACACAGACACGAGCAAACTCTCTACACCACCATTGGAACATATTTCCATCAATCAATAACAAATTTCCCACCATAGAGGCAATCCGAGTAATGTTTATTTCATCCCAACAATACAACGATAAATATGGCATCCTAACCCAAACTGGAGATGTGAATCCTTTCAAAGAGGTCGTAGCGAAATCAGTACTCCACCTGTCCATACCAATCACATGTTTGTTCGTAAACCAAGAACCTCCTGATAGAACACAATCTATGGATTTGAAAGAGAAGAAAGAACAGAGCACCCAACCTAGCCCAAGTGAGGTTAGATGAAATTTACCAAATTGCATCCATTGTCTGTGCAATTCACGAGCAATCATCTACACCGAAACATTACTCCCAAAAAACTTAACCACTATTGAAAACCATAATTTCTCTTAATTGGATTTAATATTTGATTCAAATATCTTGATTGCTAACCCATCTTCAGATAGAATTGATGAGCCTTTCTCAAAATTAATTTTGATATTCTGCGGTTTAACTCAAGGGTTCTTCAAATTAACACCATCCTTGTCTAAGCACATCTTCTTGGACAAAACTACAAACATTTAAAGATGCCATCTCAATACTCTTAATATCTGTACCATCCATATCGCTCACATCTTCGAACCTCTTCGTAGTGATATTAACATCCGAAGAAGAAGCTTCCTCACCAATGCTAAGTCTCTATGATAACTCAACATCACCATGAAATAAAGGAGTTCTAGGCTTACCTCCCTCTACTACCACTTTTTCCTTGCCAGCCATCGGAGAACAAGATTTCAATGCAGGAACCTTCAGTTCTTAAAAAACTAGAAGACCATCATCTCCCCATCGATGATCAAGAAGAAGATTACCACCACCTGAAATTTGAGGCTGATGAATCACAGCTCCCCCTTGATCAGCCGGAGGTCCTCCCGCCATGAGCGGAAGAATCGTAGAAATCTGTGAGAAAGAACAAATAAAAAAATCAAGAAATGACTTCTCTCAGTAGAAACCCAGAGCTTCTCTCACTAGAAAAACACCACAGCAAAATCCACCACCCTAAATCTCTTCCACCCATTTTGTGGTTGAGGATGGCTGAAATGTAAGAAATTGACCATGTTACCCATGGGTGTTGCAATGAAATATCTTGAACTTACGATTTTAATGATAAAATATATTATTGATTAAATTTCCATTTCTCCTAACATTTTCATTATATATTTATTTTTGTGTGTTCAACTATTTTAGGTACAACAAGATGCATGAGCCATCTAACATGAGTTTATATATTTAGTTTTTTTTAATTTTATAATTTTTGAGTCTATATTGTGTAACACTTTATGCTAATTTGGTGATCATGCACACACATAGGCAAGTAAAAAAATGAATAACATTTTTTTTTAATATTCATATCATATAATTAGCATCATACTATGAAATCAATTATTCATAAAATCAGTTAAAGCGACTAATTTTATAATTAATATTTTTAAACATATTATAATATACAAACCTGGTTGTATTGTATGATTTGTTTAATTTGAAAAACTCTAGCTATAAATGAAATTTATGTAAGTATTTTTAATTTTCAACTTAGTAATATTCAAACTATATGAATCCATTTCTACAATATAATATTTAAAAACATAGTTAATTTTATCGACATGACTAGTTAATAAAATCAAAGTTTAATTAAAATGGTAGATTATTTTGTAAGAAATAGATCATATTTTATGATAGGTAGATATGATGTTCAATCATCCTAGAGATCATCCTGGATGAAACCTTTATTTTTTAACTAGTTGTATAGTATGATGTTAATTCAAGCAAGATGACTAGCTAAAATATTTTTGGATCATCCTATAGATCTTCTTAAATGATCTTATGATAATTAAATTGATTATACCATATGATATTTAGTTCATACTATACAATCATTATACAAAATAGGAATATTTCATCCTTCAAATGTTCCATCATATTGAACAAACTCTAGCATTTATACTAATTAAGTTTCATAATCCTTGATCGTACAATAAGAATAGAGTCAACAAATTTGAATATTAATGGTTTTTTTAAGCCTTCTATAATAAATTTCTTATTACTCTCTTAAGAAATCTTTGGTTATTGAACAGATATTGAGATAGAGCTTATGAGTGGTCTTAGAGTATTAGAGATGGAAAGGTGAGGTTACGTGAGAGGGAAGAGTTTGAGTGTATTCAACAAATTGCACATGGTTCCTCCAAAAAGGCTTACACCTTGATTCAACAAATTACTTTTTAGATTTCTTTAGGTTGCTCTAGGAGATAGACTTTGAGGATAAAGATCTTTAGATTCTCTACCTTCACCAAGAAGGTAAAAAAGGATTGTAATGTACTCTTCCTTCACTAGGTGTGTAAAAAAGCATCAAAGGTTCTTACACTAGGAGTTTGTAAAAGATTTTGGTATTGCAACACACCGGGATGGTGGAAGTGATTTTGGTAGGGTCTTCTTCACCTTGTGATTATATATAATGGAGAGTAATTAAGGGTAAAGTGGAATACCCTCAGAGGACTCTGGGAGTGGACATAGGTTATTGTTTTACCATTCCACTACAAAATGTAGTGTGTTCATTTTGTGTTTTTCTTTAGAGTGTGTTCATTAAGTGTTTTTCTTTAGGGATTTAATTTTTGCAATTTAATTATTTATAATTTATTTTCTTACAAAAATATGAAATAAAAATTTTGATTTTTTGGATTAATTTGGTACAAAGAGGGTAAAAAAAACTTAACAAGTTCATCTTTTAAGTTGGTATTTCTTATTTTTTGTGAGAGAAACATTCCTAATTACTTACTATTAAAGTGGGATTTATACATCCTTTTTATTGTGTTCCTTTTTTCATTATAATCTTGTTGTGGTGGTTCTCTCCATCATGTGAGGTAGTCTGTTCCTGGTGTTAGAAACATACTATTATTGTAACATTGGTGGGTTTGGTTGAATCCTATCCAGTTATGGTTTGCTATGCATGGAGTAGGCTGGTTAGGGTTCATTTTTGCTAAAAAAACGTAAAATGGCTTTATGTTTTTACTTTATATCTTTCTTTTTATGTGTGCTTACTTGATCTAACTAGTAAAAAACTTAATCACTCAATTTTCTTATTGACCGAAATTTACATAAAATCAAATATAATGTTCAAGTGGTTTTCTTGCACATACAATTTTAAAAACAATAGCTTCTTTGTCACTATAAGTTTTCCATAAACTAAAATTTTAATCTATATAATAACCAATTATTTTTAAACATCCAATATACTCACTCCTCCCCCATCCCCCACCGCTCTCCTTAGGTGCCATAGAAACTTAAAATTTTGTAGTTCATATAGAATTTTTGCATTTTGGAGGATTCCTTTTGGTTTTTGTAATGCCCCTGCAACGTTTCAGAGGTGTATGTTATCTTTTTTTAATTTAATTGAACAACAACAACAACAACATCAAGCCTTTATCCCACTATGTGTGGTCCGCTACATGAATACTTTTTCTCCATTGTGTCCTATTAAAAGTCAAATTCTCATTTAAATCTAATAAGGAAAGGTCATTCCAAATAATTTCTAAACAAGTCTTTTTAGGTCTACCCCTACCTTTCTTAACACAAGTCAAATCTAATACCTCTACTCTCCTAACCGGTTCATCCGAAAGCCGCCTTTTTATGTGACCAAACCATCTAAGGCAACTCTCTCTAATCTTATCTTCTATTGGATCTACTCCAACCTTTTCATGTATATGCTCATTTCGTATCCTATCTCTAAGGGTAAAGCCACTCATCCACCTGAGCACCTCATCTCTGCCACACTTAACTTAGTATTATGCTTCTCTTTTAATGGACAACATTCGACACCATAGAGCATTGCATGCCTCACTACCATCTTATAGAATTTTCCCTTAAGTTTGAGGGGTACATTTCTATCACATCACAAGCCCGATGCATTCCTCCACTTCAACCATCCAACATGAATTCTATTGATAATATCCCCATCTATTTCACCATCACTCTGAACAATTGATCCAAGATATCTAAAACGTATACTCTAATTAATGACTTGATAGCCCAAAGCCACAATCCCTTCACTAGGTCTATTACTACTAAAATTACACTCCATATATTCTGTTTTAGATCTACTCAAGCGAAAACCTTTAGACTCTAACGTTGACCTCCATAATTCAAGTTGACCTTCAACTCGCTCTCTAGTCTTATCAACAAGAAGAATATCATCAACAAAAAGCATACACCAAGGTACATCCTCTTGCAAATGTCTAGTGAGAAGATCCATAATAAAGCAAAAAGAGATGGGCTTATGGCTGATCCGTGATGTAACCCAACCGAAATAGGGAAATACTTGGTCAAACCACCTTGTGTTCGAACACAAGTAATTGCTCCTGCATACATATCTTTAATGATTTGAATATAAGCATTATTGACTCCTTTCTTTTCAAGAACTCTTCATAGCACTTCTCTTGGAAATTTATCATATGCTTTTTCTAAATCAATAAAAATCATATATAGATCCTCCTTATTTTCTCTATATTTCTCCATCAAACCTCTTAATAAATGCATGGCTTCCATAGTTGACCTACCCGGCATGACTCCAAATTGATTTTGAGAAACATTAGTATCACACCGCAACTTATGTTCCATAACTCGCTCCCATAGTTTTAAAGTATGACAAATTAACTTAATACCTTTATAATTCGTACAATCTTATGCATCACCTTTATTCTTAAAAATAGGAATTAACACACTCATTCTCCACTCATCTGACATCTTTTTAGTCTTCAAAATAGTATTAAAAAGTTTAGTAAGCCAAGAAATTCCTTCATCTCCTAAGCATTTCCACACCTCTATTGGAATATCATCAGGTCCAACAGCGTTTCCACCCTTTATTTTCTTTAAAGCCTCTCTAACTTGAATTTTACTAATACGTCGATAAAAATAGAAATCTTTATTTTCATTTAGGGTGCTAAGGTCGCTATAGTCAATCTTATTTTCACAAAATATCTCATCCACCTTTGTTGAATATCATATTCTAAGAAAAGTTTTTTTTGATCTTCATCTTTAATACACTTCACTTGAACTAAATCCTTACTACTCCTATCTCTTTATTTGGCTAACTTATACATATATCTTTCTCCCTCCTTAGTATTTAATCTATTATATAAATCAGTAAAAGCTAAAGTTTTTGCATCGCATATTGCTTTCTTAGAATCCTTACGAGCCACTTTATATATTTCCTAATTATCAGAAATTTTAAAATTAAACCAATTTTTATGACAAATCTTTTTATTTTTAATCTTTTCTTTCACAATTGGATTCCACAACCAACTATTTTTACTATTAGGAGCTTTTCCCTTTGATACTACAAGCACATCTTTTGCAATATTCTTAATATCACTAGCCACTTTTTCTCACATAACATTAGCATCCTCATGCACAGAAAAAATCTTAAGATCTAAATCTTACTCTCAAAAATATTTTTGTAAATATTCTTCAGAAGAATCCATCTAATCCTAGAAAAATGTTTTACTTTATTTTTTATTTTATGCCCCTTTATCTTAAAGTCCAAAACTAATAATCGATGTTTGGTACATAAATTTTCACTCGGAATAACTTTACAATCTTTGCAATCTGAACAATTTAATTTTCTAATAAGAAAATAGTCAATCGTGGTTGTACTATATCCATTTTTAAAAGTAATAAGATGCTTATTCCTTTTCTTAAATAAGGTATTAGCAATTGAAAAATCATAAGCTAAACAAAAATCTAATATGGTCTTGCCACCTTCATTTGTCGTTCCAAATCCATGGCCACCATGATTGCTTTTAAAATCATCTACCTCTCTACCAACATGTCCATTTAAATCTCCTCTAATAAAAACTCTTTCTTCAAGAGGTATTATGTATTAATTCTTTTAAGTCATTCCAAATATTTAATTTAGAACTCATATCCAAACCTACTTGAGGAGCATAAGCGCTTATAATATTAACAATCTTATCATCAACAACCATCTTTAAAGCTATAATTCTATCTCTAATCCTATTAATTGTTATAACATTATCCTTTAAACTCATATCTATAATAACACCTACACCATTTCTAGTATGACTCCTACCCAAATACCAAAGTTTAAATCCTAAACTATCAATTTCCTTAGCCTTCTCTCCAACCCACTTAGTTTCATGAATGCACAAAATATTTAACTTCCTATGAATCATAATATCTATTAATTCCATTAGTTTTCCTGTAAGGCAACCTATATTCCAAGTTTTTATCCTAATTTTATTTTCCTGAACTAGCTTCTTTGCCCACATCCGTCCTTGATGTGGGAACCCTTGCGTATTTAACACTGCACCCGGGCACCGGTGCAGCAGCCCTTGCACACTTGTCATTGTATTAAGGCCATACAGTGCATCTCTTCCAGGGGACACCCTAGCATTAACATAATTTCTTAAAAGATGCATGTCATAATTATTCGATAAGTTTTATGCTGGCTGTTGACTACATTACGCAACCCTCCACTTTTCTCATCCAGGACTTGGGACCTGGCAACGACATAAACTTTAATTGAAGAGGGACATAAAATTTTTATGTATGATTTACTTTTATTTGGTATAACTTCTAATTCTCACAAAGAAAATTCAACTTTATCTTTAAAAAATATGTTAAAAATAAATTTGGAACAGAATTGGAAGAAATGTCAATTTATGATAACATAAGGCATTATCCTAAGCTATACATTTTCTAAAAAAAAAATATCTTTGAAGTGGATAGGGCTGAATTGTAAGTAATTTAAATCTTACCACCACCCTGTTAGATGAATACAAAGCTTTTTAGTTCAAGGTAATTTTTATAGAATATTTATTAGGGATTTTTCTAAACATTCCAAACATTATGCATTTTCTTGACAAAATTTTCCCTTTTTACATTAATGATAATTGTCTAAAAGAATTTAACAAATTAAAATATTACTTAATCACTACACAAATTATTATTATAATTTATTTGACATTTCTTTTAAAATAATGTGTGATGCTAGAGATTATGTGGTAAATGTTTTGTTATTCCAAAAGATATAGAAATTTTTTTGCAATAAATTATGCTAGCATAACTTTAAGCTCATCTCAATTTAATTACACAACTACTAAAAAGGAACTGTTAGCTATTAGCTTCACCTTTTACAATTTTATATCTTATTTGATTGGTGTTAATGTTCTTGAGTATATTGACCAATCTGCAAATAAATTTCTTTCGGCAAAAACATGCAAACCGTAGATTGCTGAGGTGGATTCTTTTTTTCTAAAAATCTTTGATTAAAGAGGATATGAGAAGAACTAACCTAAATATTTATTTTGGATTGAGACAAAGAAATGCACATTCATACGAAATTCTTTAGTTTCTTAGTCCAGTAAAAAAACAAAATTCTGTAGCCCTATCTACTACTGAAGCTGAATACATTGCCTTAGGAAGTTGTGTGGCACAAGTTCTTTGGTTGAAACAACAGTTGAATGACTAAGGATTTTCAATAGGCACAGTTCCAAGTTATTATGATAATAATAATGACATTTGTATTTCAAAGATTCCTATTCAACATTCTAAAATCAAACATATAGACAAAGGCATCATTTTATAAGAGATTATGTATATAAAGAAGAAATTGAACTGAATCATGTTTTAACTGAAAATCAACTTATAGATATTCTTACATAATCACTAGTCTTTGATACCTTTAGCACATTAAGAATAAGTCTCGGTGTGATTGAACTCAATGCTTAATTTAAATTTTCTACAAACTTGATATGTGTTTTTGTGTGTTTTCTATTTTTATATTTTATGTGCTTATTTGCGTTTGTGGTTTTATATTTTTGTGTTTTTGTGTTGTGTGTGATTTTGAAATATTTTCAAATCAGATTTCCTATTTCTGATCGATCGTGTAAATTTTTTTAAGTGTTCTATTTGTACTCTACGAAATGTTTTTGTATTGTACGAATTATGTATCGTGTCAATCGTTGGTTTGTACTGATTGCATATAGTTTTGTTTGTCCAATACATATTATACTATATAATTTCTATATCATCTTGAACGATGTGTAATCATTCATATGTATTCATCAAGATGGTTATACGGGTAGAATTAGTTATTATAACTGATCATACATACAAACTTGGAGTACGTACATATGAATCACATGTCATTCAATGTGGGGGATGAATCTAACCGTCATTAAAACATTCTTAAATAACTAATCATCCCATATAAAAACTTGTTCGTTTGTACGATTATATAGTCAAAAAGCTTGTACGAAAGGATGTCTTGTAACTTGCGTGATTATAAAAAGTCATTTCATTTCAAACATATTCGTTTGTATATAGGAAATTTATTTACTATGACAAACCCATGAATCATACTATACGAACCACTTTTAGTACGTACGAAAGATTATTATTTTTTAAATAGGAGGGCTTTGGAATTCATTTTCATTCACTTTAATAACCTTCTTCAATCCTTCAATCTTAGCAATGACCAGTTCTAGCAAGACGGGTAGACTCACTAAGGGTGTGTCTTCTAGGGGTGGAGATGACAAATTTCTCTCCAGAGCTAATGAGGATTCTTTTCTTAGGTTTATTTCTAAAAAAATTACACCCTCTAGAATCCTTCTTCAAGAGGATATTCACTTCCAAGTGATGCCTCTTTTCACTGCCACCAAATTTGCTTTTATCATAACCCTGATTCACTCCTATAATAAGGAAATATTTAACTACTTTCTATCCAACATGACCTTTAATATTGATTTTAGTAGGATAAGTTCTTATGATCTAAAGAAGTGGGTTGAAATAACTAAGGAAGATTTGGGAAACCTTTTGCACTTAAGTACTAAAGGAGTTAGAGCCCACACTTTGACTTCGACATATGATTTTGAATATACTAAAATAAATAAAGTTATTAGAGGGATTGAACAAATATGTCATTTTCCTCGGGTGTTTACTTTGAACCAAAATACAAGGATCATCCAGCATGTCCTTAGAACCTCCATAATTCCTAAAACTAGTGACTGTATTAATATTACTCCTCTTCTATCCACTGTCACTTATCTTATCATGACTGGACAACCAATTGATGAAGCCCAACTTATTATTGATTACATTTATGGGCTTTCTAAAATTGGACATGTCTCACATAAGAGGAATAAGAACATTGCTTTAGGAAACCTAGTGACCTATATCTTTAACAAGAAGTATAGTCTTGTTCATCCTGATCCTCAATTTTAAAGATGTGCAATGTCGCCAAACAAATATATTGATAATGTTTTTTCTCTATCTTTAATCTTGAATTTCAAATCAATCTAATGTTCAATTATATTTTGTCTTGGAAATTGACTTAAATTAATCTTCATTTCATTACATTTGCATTAATTTTCCTTATCTAAATTATCTGCAATGTTTCATGACCTGTATATATTTATCATGTCTATGTTATATTTTAATTTAAATGTTATGAATATTTATTTCTCTCTAATGAAAATTAAACTTGTTATTGTAATTATAAATCAATCTCTTTAAAGATCAATTATCAAAGGTTTCTCATATGACTTCTTACTTTTGTTTTATTTTTTTCTTCTCTTGTTGCTCTAGTCAAAAAGCGGGAGAATTATTTTTTTGCATTTAATTGTTTTGTGTTTGCATTTGAATTTCTCTTATCTTGTGTTTTTCTTTGTTTCTCGTTGTTTTTTTTCACTTTGTGTATTTTTTTAATGAAAAAATTATTTATTATTTATAGAAATTATCTTATATTCACATGCTTATTCATTTAGGGGGAGTTAAGGAGAATTTTAGAATTTTCAATTTTATTCAAACAATAATTGTTTTGCCATTATCAAAAGGGGGTGATTGTTGAGATAGTTGCTATTTAGTTTTTTATGTTTGATATTCTTGCAACTTGTATATTTTTTATGACTCCAAATATTATTAATTTCATTTTTTTCTCCTAACACATTTTGGAAGAATTGTTTTGCTCTTGTATGTACTAACACTTCAGGGAAATTATACTCTGGATTGTTGAAGACTTCAAATCAAGATTAGTTTAGAGTTTATTGTGATTGAAGTCTATATTTTTCGTTTTATTGAGTCTGAGAGAGTGTGATTGTAATTGAGTAATTGAGCACACACACACCGGGTTAGAGTTTTAAAATTCATATTTTTAAACTAATTGTACTGTACGATATCACTTTGTACAGGATGATCTGATAAGTTATTTTTTCCCAACGAGCAATGGAACGAACATAAATGAAATTATTTTTTCTAAGTATGGTTCATATGGGATGATCCTAGTTTCATACAAGGATTAACGTCTCGAGTTCATTCGAAAGAACTGATCGTATGGGATCATCCCACCTTTATATAGGGATGAACATCTCAGTTTCATTCACGCACAATTTTTTTTTTTTTCTAAGTCCTGATCAAGCAGGATGATCTCAATTTTTGTACAGGGACGAACACTTCTATTTTAATCTCACACGAAGATTGTATGGGATGATCTTAGTGTTTGTACAATGAAGAATGCTTCAATTTTGTTCTCGAATGAAGATCGTATGAGATGATCCCAGGTTTGTACCAAGATGATTGTCTCAGGTTTGTTCTCCCTCACTTCATCCTGAAGTTTTGTACAACCAATCTTATCGAATGATGGTTGCGTACAAAATAATTTTGTACCAATTCACAACATGTTAGTATGCATTTACATTTGAACTATTTGTATGTATGAACATACGATCGTGAACGTTCAAAATTAAAAAATTCAATTTTTTATGGTTTTTCGTGTCTTTTGTATAAAAGTTCCTCTAAAAATGACGTGAGAATAGTCTTATTTAATCCCGTCTTTGTGATTTTTCAAGGGAAATTGAAAGCGAGAGTGTTTGAGAGAGATTTCTTGCTAGCGGAGTGTGAAGGGTTCACAAGGTTACACAAAGGCAAGAATCTTTGTATATGGTTTGTGGTTTTCACTCTTCCTCTTGTCTTTCTAGATTGCTAGTGAGAAGATCTTTGGATAAGATCTGATTCTCTACCAACACTTTGGGAGTGTGAAACGATGAAAGTTCTCTGTCTATACTTGGAGAGTGTGAAAGGACGAAGGCTCTCTGCCTATACTTGGAGAGTGTGAATAGCCGACAGTATTTTGCCTACCCTTAGAGGGTGCGATAGGATGAAGGTTCTCTGCCTGTACTTAAAGAGTGTGAATAGCCGATAGTACTCTGCCTGCACTTGGAGGGTGTGAAAGGACGAAGGTTCTTTTCGTACACTTGGAGTGTGTGAAAGGATGACGGTTCTCTACAGTATCGAGGATTGGTGAAAAAGAGTTTTGTAAAGGCTTCTTTGCGTTGCTTTGTGGAAAAAAAGAGAGACACTTTTGGTAATAGTGCAATACCTGAAGAGGGAGTGTTCTGGGAGTGGATGTATGTCGTGCTTGACCGAACGACCCTAAATATTTGTGCTATTTAAATTTCGCATTTTATTTACTACAAGTTATTTTTTCGTAGCTGAAAGTTTTTTTTTTAACTTTAATTAACTTGTTTTTTGAATCAATTAGTTTCATTTTTAAAATCCAAGAGAATTTTTAAAAATACCAATTCACCCCCTCTTGCTTAGCCTTGGGACATTAGCTTAGGTTTAACAACAAAATCAAGATTTAACAATAATCAACAAGAGTCTCCTACATAATAACCATGATTCATCATTAATTATTTTGAAACAAAAAGCATTAGAAGATTTAATAAATTTCAAAACAATTATGTACACATTATTTACCCTATTTCCATGCAATATATTAATTTCATTTTGGCTTATTATGTAGCTAGTGAGAAAACAATTTACACGATAACCATTATCACAAAGCAGACTAATACTCAATAAGTTATTCTTTAAGCCTTCTACCAATAAGACATTTTCAATAAAAAAAAATTATTCAAATTTCTAATCATATATGTGTTTACCACTTTCCTATTGATATTTTCTTACAATTTAACCTTGCCTCCATTCATGGCTTCCAGCAATATGAATTGTGTCGTATCTTCAGTCATATATTTCGAACATCCACTATCCAAGTACCAAATGCTCTCATGAGGACTTGTATGAGTGTGATTCTATAATATAATCAAATGTTAGACTTGGTAACCCAAACAAGTTTGGGTTCTCCTCATAATAAAAATAATATAAATACATGTTTGACGTGATTTGATTTATGTATCTTAGGTCCCAACACAATATATGATTCACTGTGAATAGTGCAAGTGTGAGAAAAATGGCTATTCAATCTATCATAAAAATATTTAAATCCAGAAAAAGGATTTATCGATCTATGTGAGTTATACTATCTTTTCCTAGGTTTTAAAATTTTAGGCTTCATATCAGGATTAGAAAAAACTTCAAGTGTTGGGGGTATCTTGTTTTCCTCAAGAGCTTTTATTTTCTCTCCAAAATATGAGTTAGCAATTTCTAAAAGAACATTGCTACTTTTAAATAGTGCTCTCTCCTATCAAATACATCCCTAAATATTTTAAAATCATTTTCAAGTTTAGTGTGTGATAATTTCAATAATTCATGTTTCTTATTCAAATCCTCAAATTTCTCCAATAATTTTATGTTGTTGCTATCAATTAGTATGTGATCATTCCTAGGGATTTCATGATCTTTTTGTAATTCTAAAATTTATATGTTAACCCTAGCATACAGCTTTTTGAGTTTCCTATAAGAAGTATGAATTTTCTTAGAAATATCAAATAACTCTTCATAGGTTAAGTTGTATACCTCTTTTTGATCTAACAAATCAATCTTGTCGCCCAATAAACACAAGTTTGTGTATTCCTCCTCTACTTATAATTTTGAGAAATCTAAAGCTTAGTCTGCCCAAAATGCTCTCTATAATCTGTACTTGTCCTTCCAAATATTGCTTTATTCTCGACCTTCTCCTTTCAAGGATTAGCTTTAAGATTTGAGCATTCATATTTTATGTGTCCAGGCTTCTTATATTCAAAGAAAATTACATTATTAGAAGCCTTTGCATTTTTGTGGAACTTACCCTTATTCCACTACTAATGTCTTCTTTGCTTCCTCTTAAGGAAATTTCTAAATTGCCGTATCATTAAGGCAATATTATCTTCATCCTCAGGCTGAGACTAATCAATCTCCGAGTCATCCACATTTAATGCAATACTTTTCTTCTTTCTCTTGTCACCTACATCAATCTCTTTTTAAGTCAATCCTTGCTCATATGCAATTAGTGATCCAAGAAGATTGTCAATAGAATAAACATTTAAGACTTCTAATTATATTATAGATATTATATTTGCATCATAAGTAGTAGGCAAACAATGAAGAATTTTATTCTTTTTCAGCATTCTTTAGTTCTCTACCTAAAGCATGCAATGAGGTGACTATTTATGTAAAACGAGAGTATATGTCAGGGATTGATTCATTCAGTTTCATGCAAAATAGTTCATAATTATATAGTAGAATATTCAATCTAGATTGTTTCACCTCTTTAGTTCCTTCATATGTAATGCAAAGCTTATCCCAAATTTCATTTATAGTTCTACATGTTGAGACATGCATATAGCTTCAAATTTAAGTGTAAAGAAAAAATTGTTTAAACATTTAGCATTTAATAGGTCTAAGTCTTTTTTTTTTCTTCAAATCAATCAATAAATGGTGTTTCAGTTATAATACCATATCCAAGTCTAGCTAGTTGAGTGTATCCTTCTTGTATCAAATTAATATGTGATAGTCAAGAAATTGAAGAAAAGTATACATATGTGTTTTTTTAAAACTGAAAGGTATGTTATCAAATAGTGGTGGTCTAGTGATCGAATATCCTTCAGGTGTATTACAGTTTCAAAAATTAGCCATGATCATTTTTAAAAAGTTTTCTAAGCCTTAATTTTTGAATGTTGGATCTGATACCACTTGAATGTCTGAATAGATTGTTAAGCGATTGAAGAAAAGTAGACATACATGTTTTTGATCCAACTAGACCTACATCCACTCCCTAAAGTCTCCCTCTTCAGGTATTACACTATACCAAAGTGACTCTCCTTTTACTCCCACAATAAGGTGAAGAAGCTATTATAATTAACCTCTCTTCCACTAATCCTTAGTGCAGCAGAGTACCGTTGTCTTTTTACACCCTCCTAGTCTTGACATCGTACCATCATCCTTTCACACCCTCCTAGTATTCATAGAGTATCATCATTCTTTCACACCCTCTTGGTGTCGCTTAGTACTGGCATCTTTTTTTATCCTCCTGTGTAGGTAGAGTACCATCATCTTTTTACCCTCATAGTATCGATAAAGTATCATCATCCTTTCACACCCTCATGGGGTTGGCATAGTATCGGTGTTCTTTCAGACCCTCATGGAATCAACAGAGTTTCATCATCCATTCACATTCTCCTAGTGTATGCAAAGCACTAGTACTCTTTTAAAATTCTTCTTACAAGTATCTTCAAGAAAGTATGGAAGAACTTTAAAGAATAAGCAAGAGATACTCACCGTTGGACAACCATGTGAATCCCCTCATAATTCCCTCTTAAGAAATCTCCCACTCTCCAATCACAAGAAACTCTCCCAAAGACTCTCCAAGTGTACTCTCAAAAGAAATTCATAGTAGGAGTTATGTGTCAGTCAGTTTTTAGGACTTTAAATATTAAAGATAGGAAGAATCATATAGAAAAATGAAAATTTCAATTTGACCATCTTGGATCGTACAGTACGATAGCACATAGTACATACGAATAGTTCAAAATTCCTTATACTTTCCTATACAAATTAATTTTTGAACTCTATCAATGGTATGTTTGAACTGGAATTATACTGTACAAACAGTTCGAAAATGAATAAGTTCATTTGGTCTGATTTTGTACAAATGCATTTTGTACTCTAATCGATGTACTGTACAAACTTAATTTTGTACAGTTTGATCAGTTTAACAAAATTATGCTTTGTTTGATATGAAAAATGATAAGTCCATTTCATAGTGAGGATGTTGTCTATACGAAACTAATTTTATACAATACAAATAGTTCAAAAAATTTACCAGTTCGTATGGATGAACTGGTACATACCCATTTGGTACTCTGGAAGTCATCTAAATGAAAGTCATATCATATAATATGAATAGTTTAGAAATTGGTGAGTTTGTTTGGGATGAACTAGTACGTAGCCATTTCATACTATGGACATCATCTGTACGAATGTAACTTCATATAGTACAAACAATTCATTCAAAGATTTTTAGAGGAACACTGAAGTCAAATCATCGTGTACAATCCCAAAATTTTGCAGTACGATTATTTATAAAAATACAAGTTTTGACTCTCCCCCAGCGTATGTATGCACTGTTACCCAATTACAGTCACACTTTCTCAAACTCAAAAAAATAAATAAAAAAAAGTATAGTCTTCAATTACAATAAACCTTAATCTAATCAATCTTTAAGTCTTCAGTAGTTTGGAGTATGATTTCCCTGAAACGTTAATATACAAAAATAATAGAAACAAAATTTCTAATATAAGTTAGGAGAAATAATAATCAACACAATAAGAATTTGGTATCATAAAAAGCGCACATAAAAAATATAGTTTTGAAAATAAAGTTGCAACACTCTATGACTACATGGTTCTCTAACATCATTATTATAGTTAGTGTCAACTCTAATCACTATGTTTAAGAGCTGGAAGATGGACTCTTATGGTCATTGAAACTTCTTCCTTAGACCACCCTACTTTGTAATGTACCCAGGAGCCGGAGCAGGACCCTCAAAAAAATCCTCGATAGTAACACCTAAAGAAGAAGAATAGGATAATAATGGTGATGAGTAAGGAGAGCCCTACTATTATGTTGTTTTATTATGTTTTATGTTTTTTTTTAGTTTTAAAGAATCATGTTAGTTTTTAGTCTTATTTATTTATGTTTACTTGTTATTCTTATAATTTCCTTTTAGTTGTACATGTTTTTATTTATTTTAGTATTATTTATAGTTGTAAAAAATTCCTCTTAGTTTCTTTATGTTATGCAAATTAAGAAAAATTGTTGAAATCAAAATTTCTCAAAATTTTAACTTCTTACATGCATTACTTTTGCACATTTTTAAGTTATAAATTTTAGAAAATGAAAAATTAAGGTCTTTAAGTATTTTTTAGTACACAACTTACAAAATGATAACTAATATTTTTATTTTAAACAAATTAGTTATTCTAGTTAAGTAAATTCCAAAATTCACTTAAGCACTTGACTACTTTTGTAGAAATATTAATTTTTAGATTAAGTAAACTGAATCACTATACTAATCATAGATTACCCAGTGAAAATAAGAAAAGAATTAAGATATCTTTAATAAATTTTACATTAGCATATCATGTGAATGCAAGAGACAAGTATTCAACATTGAAAATAAGTTAAAAAATGGAAATAGTGAAGAAAAGGAACAAATATAAGAAATTTGTGCGTCTAAGTGGAGATAATAGAAAGGTATTCCAAACAATTTAAAGTACATATCTAAATAAATTAAAAGAAAAGTAGAAAAATTAAGAAGTGCTAAATTATTGAATAATAAAAGTTGGTACCAACAATACCTTGCCCTACCTGTACATTCGTAAATAAATTAATAAAATCTTAATACTTAAAGAAAGATAGTTAATTTGATGATTTAAGGATTAAAAATTGAATAATTTAGTTCATTCATAAAAAATAGCAATCCTTAATAAGTTATTCAATTCTTCACCCACAAGAATTTATCTCAAAAAGAATATTAATTTAAAATGAGAGATCATGATATTGTAAATTATTTCTTTGTAAACTCTTCGAATATAAATACCAATTAAATATATGGATTATTAAATTAATATTTTTTTTCCTAAAATCAAACTCAAGGAAATAGATAAAACTTTATTTTATCTTATCCTAGAGCAATGTTCATCACTTCAAGAAAGGAGTTGATAATATAAAATTAGTTATATTATTTATATTTGATTATGATATTTTGTGGATATAAACATTAAGATTTTTGTAAAAAATTATATGAAAATAGGAGATTTGAAATAGTAGAACATCACTACATGTTCAATGCTATAGCACTTATGTGGGCATGTTGCGTTTGATTTTATGTATGCTTGGACATAACATTTAAAAAATGCAACTGCACATGCTAATCAAGTAATAATAGGAATAAGAGGTAGTCGATCACATGAAAAAATTAAGTGCTTAACTCAAATATTTCTAGTACTATTGATTGAAGCTTGGTATTTGTCCAATGAAATGAAATTGTTGATAATCTATATATCTAATGAGAAATATAGGAAACCGTGAATATACTAGTAAATAAAGTATTTTAGACTTATAATAGCGAATATCCTAAGCTTTCCTAGAAAGAATCATCTACACTAGTTGTAAGTCAGAGCAAATGCATCATTACAACTATGTTGAGCTTGTAAGGATATAAAGAAAGATTTATGGCCATCCTACAAATAATCTATCTCCTTAGAACCTAGAATACTAAACATATTAGGTCCAGGCATGCAAACATTCCAACTCAATTCTCTTAATTATTCTAACATTTTTTCATCAAGGTAGTGCATCACACTAGATGTTAAATTATATATATTGCCACTATATACATTGAATGAAGAGCAAAATATATTAAAAATAGCATTCATACTTTAAGTTTAGCAAACATGTCATCAATCAAAAACTCTAAGTTTAGCAAAACACAAATGAAACTTAAACAAAAAATATATATTACAAGCTCAAGAAAGAAAGTACGAGTAGTGAAGATGAATAAAATTAAATACAAAGTAAAAAATCCCAAATAGATCCTACATACGAACTCTTCAAGAGAATATCAACTTATCACTTTATTCTCCATACTCTGTTCATTCTAATTGATTATTTGCTCACTTCAATGTTGACCAACAACTCAAAATGATATAACTCACTATTCTCTGATCTCTCTCACACATCTCTAAATAATCTCTAAAATAACATCTCCTATTAGAAAAACTATTTATACTTACCATATAATTGAACAAAGCACCATGATGCTCAATAAGGTGGCATTATGACATTTCACAAGTTGTCACTAGGGTATTACAATATAAGCTAGCACCTCAGCACTTTTAAATGTTCTCCACTATAGTGTTGGGCTGACCCTATTTTATTGTGGATTGAACTAGTATGAATTTTAGTTGAATTAGCATGATACTTATTTTCCTTATTTATTCCTCCATAGCACTACAAAATATGAGAGTTATGGCATTCTTTTACAACATGTAGTGTTGTGAAGCTTCTAAGCTCAACATTATATTGCTTTATTAATTTTATTTTTTTGTACACTATAATGTTGCAATGTTCAGATTTTGTGCTACGGTACTTTATGGCATGATGATGTTTGCCTTTTTAACACTGGAGTGCTAAATTAAATAAAATGTTCCTAAGCCTCCCATGTTGCAAAGTCCTTATCTATTGATGGGGCATTGATGATGATGAAGTGCTGATAGTTTTGGTGTTGTGGAGCTGATTCTAAACTTCATAAATTTTCTGCTTTTCCTAACACTTTCCAACATGACATGAACCAAAACAAACATATTTACTATAATTAACAGAATAAAAACACTATAAAATTTCAACATAGTAAGTTTCCCCTAGCATAAAGCCTTGACCTCAAGAAATTGTGTTTATACCTTTGTTTTACTTTATTAGTCATAATAAAAATTTGGTTATTTAAAATTTATTAAAGTTTAAGGTAATGCCCTACAATTTAAATATAAATTATAATGATAAAGTCTGAACATTTTAATTTAATAAATCATGAAGAATCTTCTTAATGAATGACCTTTAATAATGTCCAAATTGAACTAATCTACTATAAGTGTAAGTGCAATATTGACTTACTATTTTAGATTGAATAGTTTATAATTAAGGAATTTGTTGTATATTAGTTATTTTTCTAAATTCAATTATAAACCTTCATATGTAATTTTTCATTTCCTCTCTTCTATTTAAAATTGAGTATTAGAATCCTTCAGCAATTCATTATACTCATATATCATTTTTTGTTGTCATAGCGAACATTTTTCTTCAAGTTTTTTTCTTTATTTTATTTCTTGTTTTTATTTTATTTCTTTTAATGCACATGAGTACAAAAGTAATGATTTTAAATATCAAATTATCTTGAACCTAAACTATAACTATATAAGGATTATACAAGTTCAATAATTCCATACTATAAGTTATATTGAGTTGTACAAATTAATCTATTCACTTCTTTTTTCATAACATACATATTTAATCAAATCACGAATAGTTAATGCTTAGGAGTTGTAGCATTTAAATTTAAAATTGAAGTACAGACTAAAATAATTTTTTTTTTTCAGTTGAATGTTAGAAGTAACTAGATTCGCCAAAGGGGGGGGGGGGGGGGGGGGGGGGGAGGGTTGAATTGCAGAAAATTTGTTGCAATAAAAAATCCTAAACAAGCATTCTAATAATTTTTTTGCTTTTCAATTTTTAACAAGAAAAATTTAACTAATGCAGAAGCAATTATTTGAAAACAATTGGCAACAATGAAATTCTTTTTCTTTTTCAATTGTCACCAAGCAAATATAATGAACATAAACTGCAAGAAAAAATAAAAAGTGATAAGGAAAAAACACACAAGTTTTATAGTGGTTCGGTCAAACCATGACCTACGTCAACTTCCAGGAGTCCACTCTGAGAGTTTCACTACAAAACTATAGTTCTCCTTTTGCCCCATCAGTAAGGCGGAGAAGCCCTTACAAGACTAACTTTCTCCAACACGGTGTGGCATAGTGCCAAGAGCTTTTCTCTCCCTCCTAGCGATGGCAATGTACCTTCTCTTTTTTCTCCCTCCTAGTGAAGCCAAAGTACCTTTGAGGACATAGATGTGGAAGAGTCTCCCCCTCAAAGAGCCTTCCACAAGTACTTCTCGGGCCACAGGAGGAGCAAGATGCAGCAAGAATGGAGCAACCGTGTGATCTCCCTCACACTACTTCTCCCTCACCAAGCTCACCGTCTCTTTCCTCTCTTAAACCCCAAAAACTTCTTAAGAGCTCAAACCCAAGGATTCCTTCTCTAATCACGTTCCCTCTTTCTATCACCTATTCAAAACATAACTATTTTAATACTTAAAAATGGGCTCCAAAATCCCTAAAATTTTCAAATTAGCCATTACTATCGTACAGTATGATTTGTATAACAAGCTTTATCCTGGTATGAAGGTTTACGAATAGTCTAAAGACTTCTAAATATAGTCGTACAATATGATTTAAAATCATATGGTATGATCATCAACTCTTTTGTTCGTACAGGATGATAGCCGGGACGATCAAAACCCATCTCTGTATATCGTACGGTACGACCTACTTTGTATAGTATGAATAGTCAAAATTAAGGCATCATCTAGGATGAAGTCTGGGACAATCAAAACTCATCTCTGTACATCGTATGGTATGATATACATTGTACAGTACGATTAGGCAAAAATAAGAGATCGTCCAGAATAATCAAAACTCATCTCTATTCATTCTATAATATGAACATGTTTGTATAGTATGAGTACAAATTATTGATTAAGACCTTCGTTTATTTCACTAATCATGGGTTAATTTAAATAAGTATTCAAAATAAATCGTACAGTATGAATTGCTTTGTATAGTACGAACGACTAATAAAATTACTTAAACTAATCTGGTAGCAAGGGTTTTGGATTAGTAACACATCGTACAATACGATACAAATCATACAGTACAACCTATTCACAAAAATACGATTCAACCAAATCAGATCGTACAGCACGATATAAATTTTTTCAGAACGATCAATATAAAAAAACTAATTTTTTTTTTTAAAACCATCTCCCCCTGTATGTGTGCATGGTTGCTCAGACTTACATGCAGTTTGCGGCCATACTCAAGAAAAGAGAAAATAAAATAAATAAAAAAATTACAATGGTACATACCCACTCTCCTACTCTACCCAGTCTTGAGTCTTCCTGTTGTCCTGAGTAACTTGTGATCTTCCTAAAATGTTAGTGCTCACAGATAATAGTAGAAATCAAAGATATTCAATGAATAGTAATTCATGTGATATTATTTATCATCATCAAAATCTCAAACTCGGGGTCATGGATTGCAACAATCTCCCTCTTTCTGATGATGTTAAATAATATTTGTTATAAACTAATTTGTAAGGCATTTATTTATTTTTTTATTAATTGAAAAAAAAAAACACAACATAGAAAAGAAACAAAAAAGGAAAAGGAAAAAAAATAAGAAATTTTCATTTCATTCGAACATAGGAAAATACGAGCAAATTACATAAGCATAAGCAAACTACAAACAAAATTCTCCCCCTTTTGACATCACCAAAAATAGAAAGAAAGTACAAAACATATACACTTCAATGAGGAGGATCCTGATCACTTGGAGGTGGAGGTGGAGGTGGGTGTGGTTGGAAATATTAAAGGATAGTGTCAAAACAGTGATCCATCAAAGTGAATTGTAACCCAAACCACCGCATGTCATCTTTGTACTGTTGATGTTGTTCATGAATGTGTATGTCAAGATGACTCTGAAGTTGATTGAAGCGCTCAACCAAATCTTCATGAGGGTAAGCTGGTTTAGGTCCTCGTGGAGGTGCATGCAGTCTTGGTCGAGCAGGAGCTACTGTTGGGGCAGCTTCTCCTTCTTAATCATCAAAGTCAGGTTCTTCAGGCTATTGTCCTTATTGAAAGAGAATACGGAAAGAGGCATCCATATAAAAAATTGGTAAATTATCACGTTCACTAGGAAGGTTAATTGATATTTATTTTGAACGATGTATCCTATAAGGTGGCCAAGGGCTAAATTTTATTTCCTGCATGTAGTAGGGAGGCAAACTATAGTCATATTTTGGACATAGTCAATCACTAAATCGGTCTCATCAAATTTTTTGTTTGACATTATTAGGTAGGTAGAAACTAATAGGTTTGGGGTCATGCAGATTCGCTCGTCATGTTTGGGTATGATCGAGGTGCAAAGGACGTACTGAATAATTCGAGCGTTCCTGTTTAAGGATTGAACAAGAGGCTGGTGTTGATAAAATGCTACATTCCTAAAGACACGATTGACATCACTCCAATCAAATTCATTTATGAGAAAGGAATAAACCCTAAGCCCTTTAGTTGATAGCCCATTGTATTGGGCGATGTTAGCTTTAGTGATATTTATGTTTTTGTGGCAGACAAAAGAGTGGAAACTCGTATTGTCAATAGTGTAGGTAAGGTTGGCTAGAAATTCAAATAATAGTTCTGAATTATAGGGGAAAGCCAGAAACTGGAAAGTGTTGGAAGCAAAGAGGTTCATTACCTCGAAACTTAAAGTTGCCTGATTGAGCTTTTGGATGGTGTAATCTTACAGGCTTTGAACTTGTGATAAAAATCTTCATTTTCAGCATTTAGGAAACGAGTGCTGTGATGGCGAGAGGAAGATGAGCTTCCCAAGGCGAGACGACCGTGCTTGCTAGAGCTTGACATTATGTAAAGGATGAGTGAAGGTGAGGAAGTGAGTATGAGTGAAATGTTTAATCAAAGAACATAATTTATAGAATTTTTCATACATCGTACAGTACGATCTAGTATTATACAGTATGATGGGTAATAATTATCGTCTGATTAATCATTTCGAAAAAGGTGGTCAAGTTGTATAGTATGATGATATTGTACAATATGATCGGAAGAATTTCGATCATCCCGAGGGTCGTTGGTATGACCATTGCCAAAAAGTTTTGTTTAGTACAAATTGCAATTATATCGTACCGGTGAGCTTTAAATCGTTCTCATCCATTTTTGCTGAGGTGGATCACAGAGTACAAAGAGAAGGTATCATATAGTATAATCAACAATAATATTATACCAAACTGAATAAATTCATCCCTATCCATTTGCTGACGTGGATCGTATAGTACAGAGAAAGAATATCATATCGTACGATGATCAATAATGTCATACCAAATGAATTGAATGAACTGTCACCGTATCTTACAGTATGAAATACTTTGTATAGTATGATGAATAGAGATGAAACTTGAGTTAATGTTATGGTTTGTGTAGAGGTAGATGTATCGTACAGTACAATCAAGAATCGTACAGTACGATAAGAAATTTATTTGTTGTATAATTATGTGTGGTGAGTGTGTGATGATCAGAAACATCCTTAGAAGAGATTTTTTTTAATGCATTAATGTCTATGGTACCTAGTCTAGTGCTCAAGATGCTAAAGGTGTCGAATACTAGTGGTTTTGTGAATATGTCTGCCAATTGATCTCATGTAGCGATTTGATGCAATTCTGTATCTCCCATAGCAACATGATCTCTTATGAGGTGGTGTCTAATGTCTATATGTTTTGTTCGAGAGTGTTGAATTAGATTTTTAGAGATGTATATTGCACTTCTGTTGTCACACATGATTGAGATGGTTCCTATAGGTAATCCAAGATCAAGAATTTGTTGCTTTAATCACTGTACTTGTGCAACACAGCTTCCTACTGCAATATACTTACTGGACCAAGAAACTAATGATTGTCCTATATATTGGCAGGTACCAGAGGTGCATTTTCTATCTATCCTATATCTTGCAAAATCATAATCTGAGTACTCTAAGATTTAAAGAAAGTGATGTCCCTAGGATACCAAATTCCTAAGTTCGGGGTGCCTAGTATATATCTAAGGATTTTCTTTACCGTAGTTAGGTGAGACTCTTTAGGATAAGCTTGAAAATGGGTACAGAGGCACCCACTAAACATTATGTCCGATCTACTGGTTGTCAGGTAAAGGAGAGATTCGATCATTCCTCTATATTTTTTTTGGTCTACTGATTTTCCATTCGGATCTTTTTCTAATTGAATTGTTAAGCTCATTGGAGTGTTCATGGACTAAGCACTATCCATTTCATATTTTTTCAGAACATCTTTAATGTATTTCATTTGGCTAAGGAATGTTCCATTATCCATTTGTTTCACACTAAGGCCAAAAAAGTAGTTTAACTCTCCCATCATGCTCATTTCAAACTCATTACTCATTATTTTTGAAAATTCATCACATAAAATTTTATCTGAAGAACTAAACAGAATGTCATCCACATAAATCTGAACAATCAGAATTTCTTCTTTAACTTTTTATAAAAAGAGTGTACTTTCCACTCTACCCTTTACAAATTTTCTATCCAGTAGAATGAGCTAAGTCTTTCGTACAAGGCTCTAGGTGCTTACTTTAATACATAAAGTGCCTTTTTTAATTTGAATACATGGTTTGGAAATTATGAACTTTCAAATTCAGGGGGTTGCTCAACATAGACATCCTCCTTGATTATCCAGTTAAGAAAAGCACTCTTTACATTCATTTGATATAGTTTGAAATTCTTGAAGCAAGCAAAAGCTAAGAAAAATCTTATGGCTTCTAATCTAGCAACTAGGGAAAAGGTTTTTTCAAAGTCTATTCACTCAATTTGGTTGTACCCCTTAGCTCCTGGTCTAACTTTATCTCTTATTATGGTTCTTGAATCATTCACCTTATTTTTGAAGACCCATTTTATTCCAACAACACTCAATTCTTTCGGTCTCTTGACTAACTCCCAAACATCATTCCTGGTGAATTGGTTCAACTCTTCTTGCATTGGGAGGATCAAGAATTCCTCTCCTAGATCTTGATCTATACTTGTAGGTTCTATCTTAGAGATGAATGCTAAAAGACTAACCTATTTCCTTAGTCCATGCATAGTTCTTACACTTTCTGAAGGGTCTCCTAAAATTAACTCTTTAGTATGACTAGAAGAATATCTCCATTATCTAGGAAAATCTTTCTGAGGTTCTACCCTTTCTCTTAAGGTCATATTTTCTACTCCTTGAATTACCTTTATTTCATCATCTTCAATATTAGATTCAGAGGGCTTACCTGATTCATCAAATACTACATGGGTGGACTCTTCTACTACTAGGGTTCTCTTATTAAAGATTATGTTGTCCTTACCTACAGATGAATAACCTAAGAAGACACCCTCATTAGACTTGGTATCGAATTTTCCTAAGGGTAGTTTGCCATTAATAAAGATGAAGTACTTGCACCAAAAGACATGTAAGTGTGAAAGATTCGGTGTCTGACCCTTAAGAAGTTCATAAAGATTTTTATTTGTCTTAGATCACATTTTCACCCTATTTAAGACATAATACGCCGTGTTTACTACTTCTGCCCAAAAATATCTAGGAAGGGTGTACTCTGTTAACATTTCCCTAGTAGCTTCTACCTTGGTTCTATTCTTTCTTTCTGCTATACCATTTTGTTGAGGTATTCTAAGGGCTGAGAAATTATGCTATATTCCTATCTCTTGATAGAATGATTCAAACTTTTCATTTTGAAACTCTTCACCATGATCACTATGGATTTTTGAAATTTCACATCCTAATTTCGTTGAATCCAAGTGGAGAATACCTTAAATTCCTCAAATGACTCATTCTTATGTGCTAGGAATCTTACCCAAGTGAATCTAATGAACTCGTCTACAATTACAAACCCATGCTTTTTTCCACCTAGGCTGGCTATGCTAATGGGTCCAAATAAGTTCATGTGTAGGATTTTTAATGGCCTAGAGGTGATTACTTCTTTAATTGAATGAAAGGATTATTTGACTTGTTTTCCTAGTTGGCAAACATCACATAAATGATCCTTAGTGAAGTCTAACTTAGGTACGCATCAAACTAGTTTTTTCTGAGAGATGCTTTTAAGTGTTTTCATACTAGCATGGCATGGTCTCCTATGCGATAGCCATGAATCATCTACTATTATTTTTAAGCAAATGGAATTTGAACTATCAATGCAATCAAGGTCTAACATGTAAACATTGTTCATTCATTTTTCTTCTAAAACAAGTTTGTCATTTAAACTAACCAGGCATTTGTCGAATAGAATTTTAATGTCAAAAATTTTATCACACAATTGACTAATGCTAAGTAAGTTATACTTCAAACAATCAACTAATAAAACATTTTTGATTAAAAAATTCTTAGTATTACCAACAATACTTGAGCTTATCACTTTCCTGGTAGTGTTGCTCCCAATGTTACTTTGCCTCATGTTCTGGTCTCTAGTAAAATGAACTTGTTCATATCTCTAGTCATGTGTCACGTGTAGCCACTATTCATGTACCACATGCTTTCGCTAGGTCTTTTGTGAGAGCATCCCTATAATTTCATTCAAGAGTTAGATTTGGGTACCTAAGTGAGTTTGGGTTCCACTTTATGCTTGCATGAATGAGATGTATGTTAAAATAGTTGCTATTTGCATGCTTTACATTTTTCCAACTTGTATAGTTTTGATGATTCCAAACATTATTGTTCAAATGTGTAGTTATCTCCTAATAATTTTAGAAGATTTGTATTTGCTATTGTGTGTACTAACATTTCAGGAAAATCAAACTCCAGACTACGAAGACTTCAAATCAAATTCAACATGAGATACTTTGTGAATTTGAAGCTTGTATTTTTCTTTGAATTAAATTTGAAAGGGAGTGATTGTAATTGAGTGAATAAAAACATACACACACACATAAAGAGATCATATAAAATTTATACTGATCGTACGGGACAATATCCGATCGTACGGGACGATCAGACAGTTATCTCATATTGAGCACATAGAACGAATAGGAACTGGCTTGAAAAATTTTCTAAGTCCTATTCGTCCGGGATGAAATTAATTATCGTCCAGGACGATCTGGTCTCTGTAAAATTTTCGTCCAGACGAAATTAATTATCGTCAGAAAACGAGTTGCTCTCTGTAAAATTTTTGTCTAGACAAAATTAATTATCGTTCAGGATGATCTGGTCTCTGTAAAATTTTCGTCCAGACGAACCAATTTTCGTCCAGACGATTAACCGACTTAGAACAGTTTTCAGCAGTTTTCTAGAACGACCTAGTAATAACCGTTCGTACCAGATGAACTTAGTTCGTACGGGACGATCAGCGTGTACGAAGACATTTCGTACTCATATACAAATAGGGTCGTTTCAAAGCGTTTAAGCAAAATCATCCAGGACGATCCACGATCGTACAGGACGATCCACTGCGTACAGAATTGAAAATTTGCAGTTTTTGGGCGGTTTTTCTTGTCTTTTGAATAAATAGTCCGAATTAGACTGCCATCAAATCTTTTTGTCATTTGATCTTCGTGCCTCTTGAAAGAATAGTAAAGGAGAGAGTGTGAGAGTGCATTCCAAGGAGGATTTCTACCACTAGAACGTGAAGGCTTCACATGGAGTTCAAAGGTAAGAATCTCTACTTATGAATTGGGATTACTTCACTCTTTTCCTTCTTCCTTTTAGATTTCTTGAGAGAAGGTCTGTCAAGGAGATCCGGTTCGCTGCCGACACTTGGAGAGTGTGAATAGCCGAAAGGGTCGCTTCCTACACTTGGAGAGTGTGAACAGCTGTAGGGTTCTTTATCCACACTAGGAGAGTGTGAAAGGACGGACGGTTCCTTGCCAACACTGGGGATTATGTAAAAGGATGACGGTTCTCTGCCGCACCGGGTAGTGGTGAAAAGAGTGTGTTGTAAAGGCTTCTCTTCCTTGCTGTGGGTGCAAAAGGAGAATCACTATTGGTATTAGTGCAATACTCAGAGGGTGCCTCTGGGGAGTGGATGTAGGTCTTGTTATAGACCGAACCACTATAAATCTGGTGTCATTTACAGTTTTTACGTTTCCGCATTTTATTTTAATTTTTAACAACTCTGTGGTTGAAAAACATTTTCTAGAAAAAGTTTAAAAGAAAAATTTTCATTTTGGTTCAACTTAAATTCAAAGAGGGATTAAAAATTTTTAAACTACTAATTCACCCCCCTTTTGATAGCCTTGGGACATTAACTTAGGCTTAATAACCTAATTACTAGATTCAACAAGTGGTATCAGAGCTCTATTTCAAAATCATAAGTTTAAACTACTTTTTGATTAACGTAGATGGCTACATTCGGAACCAAAATACACCTGAAGGTTACTCTATAACTAGACCTCCACTGTTTGACATTATACCTTTTGATTTTTAGAAAACACGCATGTCTACTTTCTTACAGTCACTTGATTATCGTATGTGGATCCTAGTCCAGAAAGGTTACAAAAAACCAATTAGATTAGTTGATGGAGTTAGGGTAGAAATACCTGTTGCAGATTGGACTATAGAAGAACGTGACTTAGCACAACTAAATGCCAAATGTTTAAATAGCTTCTTTTGTGCTTTAAAATCTGAAGACTACATGCGGGTTTCCACTTGCAAAAGTGGAAAGGACATATGGGATAGACTTTGTATAACTTATGAAGGGACAAATGAGGTTAAGCAATCAAGACTCAATATCTTGTTACATGACTATGAATTATTTCGCATGAAACCTAATGAATCTATTTCATACATATACACAAGATTCACACAAATTGTCACTTCTTTGCATGCACTTGGTAGGGAATTAACTAATGCTGAAAAGGTTAATAAAATTCTTCGATGTTTACCTACTGCTTATGATGCTAAAATTACTGCAATTACAGAGTCTAAAGATCTAAACATATATTATATTGACAATCTTCTTGGTTCACTTATTGCTTATGAGTAAGGAGTAAGTCAAAGAAAGATTGATGCAGGTGAACCACGAAATGAGAAGAATATTACACTAAAGGTGGAAGATTCAGAGAGTGAACACTCACAACCTGAGGATGAAGACGATATTGCATTGATAACTAGATAATTCAGAAGCTTTTTAAAGAGGAAGAAGAAGAGACGCCAGCAATGGAATAGAGGTAAGTTTAACAGAAATAGCAAGGTTTCTAATGAAGTAATTTGTTATGAATGCAGGAAACCAAGTCATATAAAGACTGATTGCCCAAAACTAAAAGCCACTCCTAGCAAGGAGAAGGTAGAAGAAAAACTAATGGTAAGGAAGGGCAAGAAGAAGTTTCAAAGAGCTTTCTGGGTGGACTCAGCTTCAGATTCATCTAAGACTGAAAAAGAAGAAGAAGTCACCAACCTTTGCTTGATGGCAGATAATGTTGATCAATCATATCAAGAAGAGGAATGCTCTCACACAAGACCTCGTGGGAGCATATGGTACCTGGACAGCGGATGTTCAAAGCATATGACTGGATATACTGCTAAATTTATAATGCTGGAAGCCAAGAGTGGAGGCAAGGTTACACTTGGAGATAATACTACAAAGAAAATGATTGGATCAGATATGATTGGAAATTTGAAAAAAAAAGTTATAGACAATGTGTTATTAGTTGAAGGCTTAAAACATAATTTATTAAGCATAAATCAGCTATGTGATAAGGGCTATAATGTAAAATTTTTACCTACTAGCTGCATAATAATCTTAAATGGGAAAAATGTTTTAATGAAAAAAGGGTAAATAATGTTTACATGCTGGATTTAAATTGTATTCAATCTCCTACTGCTTTTTGTTTGAAAACTGTTTCTGATGAATCATGGCTTTTGCATATGAGACTTTATCATTCTAGTATGAAAAACCTTAGGAGAATTACCCAAAAGAACTTAGTGAGAGGTATAACAAAACTAGACTTTACTAAGGACCACCTTTGTGATGCATGTCAATTAGGAAAATAAGTGAAGTCCTCGTTTATGTCCAATAAAGATCTTAGGACCAGTAAACCTTTATAAATTCTTTACATGGATCTTTTTGGACTAGTAGGAACTGTAAGTCTAGGAGGGAAGGTATACGGATTTGTTATAGTGGATGATTTCTAAAGATTCACCTTGGTTACATTTCTTTTTCATAAGAGTGAATCGTTTGAGGAATTCAAAAAAATTTTGACTTGGATTCAAAGGAAACTAGGGAGTGAAATAATTTCTATTCAAAGTGATCATGGAGGAGAATTTGAAAATGAAAGATTTGAAATTTTCTGTAAAGAAAATGGGATTGATCACAATTTTTCTGCACCTAGAACCCCTCAACAAAATGGTGTAGTTGAGAGGAAAAACAGAATATTAATAGAAGCCGCCCGAGCAATGTTGGCAGAATACTCACTTCCTAGATATTTTTGGGCTGAGGCGGTTAGCACTGCATGCTATGTTCTGAATAGGGTGAATGTGAGATCAAATTTGAATAAAACACCCTATGAGTTCCTAAAAGGTATAACACCAAATTTGTCTCATTTGCATGTTTTTGGTTGCAAGGTGTTCATTCAGAATAATGGAAAATTTGCCTTAGGAAAATTTGATCCAAAATCAGATGAAGGAATTTTTGTTGGATATTCAAGTGTTGGAAAATCTTATAGGGTATTCAACAAAAGAACTTTAGTCTTTGAAGAAACCACACATGTTGTATTTGATGAATCTGGAAATTTGGAAGAGCCAAATGTTGTTGAAGAGGAGATAGAAGAAAACTCCCAAAAGATTGATAGAATAAATTTGGAAGAAAATGTGGAAGAGAATATGGAAAGAGAAAATCCTTTGCCTAGAGATTTAAGATTTTCTAAAAAGCACCCAAGGGAATTGATTATAGGTGAACCGAGTGAGGGTGTTAGAACTAGGCGTGGATTAAACAAGAAAGTCAATCATTCAGCCTTTATTTCAACTATTGAACCCACTAACATTGATCAAGCACTTTCTGATGAATTTTGGATATTGGCCATGCAAGAAGAGTTGAATCAATTTGTAAGAAATGAAGTTTGGGAATTAACTTCAAGGCCAAAAGATCAAAGTGTTGTTGGAACCAAGTGGGTGTTTAAAAATAAAATGAATGACTCAGGAGTAGTCATTAGAAATAAGGCTAGATTAGTTGCTATGAGGTATAATCAATTTGAAGGAATTGATTTTGAGGAGACTTTTACCCCTGTAGCTAGATTTGAAGCAATTAGGGTTTTATTTGTCTTTTCTTGTTTTAAAGGTTTTAAATTATTTCAAATGGATGTCAAGAGTGCCTTTTTAAATGGGGAAATTGAGGAAGATGTTTTTGTAGAACAACCTCCAGGTTTTGAAAATTCTAAATATCCAAATCATGTTTTCAAGTTAAAAAAGGCATTATATGGATTGAAACATGCACCTAGGGCCTGGTATGAGAGGTTGAGCACTTTCCTACTTGAAAGATCTTTTGAAATAGGAAGTGTGGATACAACTCTCTTTTTAAAGAAATTTGGAAAGGATATACTCATTGTTCAAATTTATGTGGATGACATCATCTTTGGATCTTCAAATAAAAATCTTTGTGATGATTTTTCTAAAATAATGAGTAGTGAATTTGAAATAAGTCTAATGGGAGATTTAAATTACTTTCTAGGATTTAGCATTAAGCAACTTGAGGAAGGTACATTTCTTAGTCAAACTAAATATATTAAGGACATCCTCAAAAAATATGAAATGGACAATACTAAACCTGTTAGTACACCAATGAGTTCCTCAGTTCAGTTGGATAAGGACCTTAAGGAAAAATCTGTTGATCAAAAGAAATTTAGAGGGATAATTGGATCTTTACTTTACTTGACTGCTAGCCGACCAGATATTATGTTCTTGGTATCCTAAGTTTAGCTCTTCATTTGAAATTATTGGTTACTCAGATTCATACTTTGCAGGCTGTAGAGTGGATAGGAAAAGCACTTCTGGAACATGTCAATTCATTAGAAATTCATTAGTTTCATGGTCTAGTAGAAAACAAAATTCAGTGGCACTATCTACTGCACAAGCAGAATACATTGCATTAGGAAGTTGTGTGGCACAAGTACTTTGGTTAAAACAACAGTTGATTGATTTAGGATAAACTATAGGCACTATTCCAATTTATTGTGACAGTACTAGTGCTATTTGCATTTCCAAAAATCCTATTCAGCATTCTAGAACCAAACACATTGACATAAGGCATCATTTCATAAGGGATCATGTATCCAAGGGAGAAATTGAACTTACTCATGTTTCAACTAAAAATCAACTTGCAGACATTTTTAAAAAACCTTTAGCCTTTGATACCTTCAGTACATTAAGAATAAGGCTTGGTGTTATTGATTTGAATGCTTAAATAAATTTTTTTTTGCAATATTGATATTTATGTTTTCATAGTTTATTTGTTTTAATTTTGTGATTTTTGTGTATTTTGAATGAGTTTATTTTAGAGTCTGTGGTTTTGTCTTTATTTTCTATATTTTGAATGTTTAGTTTGTTTTAGCTTGATAAAAAATTCAAAAAAAATCCAAAAATGTGTGGAAATCGTCTAGGACGAAATTTTTCGTACTGGACGATGTGTGCAAATTTCATTTTGCGAGAATTCTAACTGTTTTAAGAGTTTTTGTTTTAATGTAGTTCGTCTGTACGATCTTATAATCGTCCAGGACAAATTTTTTTTTTCTCTCTCAAACGTCGGGACGATTGAATGCAGCGGTTGAGTGGATAAGAAAATTTTAAATGTGAAGTTCATTCGTACAAACATTTTGTTCGTCTAGACGATCAGATGTCTTTTCATTGTAGGTGACGGTTTTCAACTGACTTTAAAACGAATTAACTTTTTATCGTCTGTACGAAATTTTTTCGTCTGTACGATCGGTCAAGTCAAAAGTTTGTACGAAAGGATGCATCGTAAATTGTGTTGATTACAAAAAGCCGTTTCATTTTGGACGAAATGGATCGTCTGTACGAACTTTTTTCGTCCAGACGAACGATAATTTTTGTCCAGGATGAACTATTTTCGTCCAGGACGAACGCATCATTTTCTTTAAATATGAAGGAATTCTAACTCAACAATCACATCTCCAAACTTCACTTTCAATCCCTTTCGACTTTAAATCGACAATGGCCTCCTCAAGCAAAAGACAAAAGGTGTTGGCTAAGAAATCTCACAAAAATGCCTCTAAAAACTTCCTTTCAAAGGTAAATGAGGAATCCTTTCCTCGTTTTGCATCTGCCAAAATTACACCTTCTCGCATTCTGATTCAAAACGAGATAAATTTCAAGGTAATGCACCTTTTTGCTTCAACCCAGTTTGGATTCATTCTTTCTCTCGTCCACCTCTACAACAAACAAACTTTTCTATATTTCTTAGCCAACATGAGTTTCAATTCCGACCACTCCTGCATAAGTTCTTTTATTTTCAAACAAAAAGTTGAAAACACCAAGCACGATATAGGTGGCTTTCTGAACTTAAGAACTGAAGGTTATAGAGCCTACACCCGTATGAATGAAGACAGCTTCAAATGGTATGAAGTCAATAGAGTGTTTAGAGAAAATGGCCTAACATATCATGTTGCTAGAGTTTCAGGAATGACCAGAAATGCTCGAATCATCCAGCACATTCTTCGATCTTCAATCATTCATAAAGCTGGTGATAGGATCAAAATTACCCCACTCCTTTATGTTGTGACCTATTTGATTATGGATCGTAAGCCTATCGATGAAGCTCAACTTATCCTAGATCATCTTTATGGGCTTTCAGAAATTGGGCATGCAGAACAGAAGAGAAAAAGGAATATCTCATTAGGACACTTAGTTACATATATTTTGGAAAAGAAATATAACTTAGTGCATCGTGATGATGAATATGAAGAGCCGGTCTACTACAACGATGCTTCCTTCAGAGCAATTTTCAAGGAGGAAAAAGGGAAAGCACATGCCAGTGCTTCTGAAGAAGAAGAAGAAGGAGAGCAAACTTCTGCACCTCAATCAGATTATCAGAATTTGATTGAAAATTTTGATAGACTTGAGACTCATGTTGATCAAAGATTTGATCAAATTGATGCTCAACTCCTGCAGCAGCAACAAGACATTGGTAGTATAAAAAATGAAGTTCATGAAATCAATACCAATGTTATGTTGATGGCCTCATACTTCAACCTATTTGGTGGCATTCCTCCTCCTCCTCCAGAAGAATAGAGAATGAGCGATGATTTTTTCTTTATGTTTGTTGTATTTGTGTTTGTTTTAGTGTTTGTTCTAGTGTTTATTCTAGTTGTGTTTGTTTGTCATCGTTTTAAACTTTAGTGTATTTTCTTTTGTATTGATATTATGAAATGATCTTGTAATCTTTTTCAAAAATATCAATATATGTTGTAGTTGATTTGGATTTTGGATTGTTTTTGAAATGTGTTTAGTTCTTATGAATTTCATTAGTCTTTTTAATCTTAATTGTGCTTAAATTAGATTGTGATTTGAGATTAATTACATTAGAAAATCTTATCTTTCTAACTTTAAAATTTGTATATAACTTATCATAATTAGAATTTTTAATCTCATGTCTATTCATTTAGACTAAATAAAAGTTAATATTATTATTTCAATTTAGATATTTTCTTATTTTGTATTTCTTTGCTCAAGTGATATTTATGCACTTAGAAAAATTTGAAATTTTAGATTATTGATCTTGGAAAGAATTGGTTTCAATTACTCTTGAAAATTATACAAAGAGTACAAAAATCAAAAGGAATGCGCAAAGGTTCGCAAATATGAAAAAGAGGCACAAAATTAGTCCAATGTCAAAAGATGCACAAAAATGTGCCAAAAATTTGAAAAAGATGCGCAAAGCGCCACATGTGGTAATTCTCTTCTTTCCAAATTCTTTCAATCTCTTAATTCAAATTGATCTTATGTTCATTTATATTTTATTTAACTTTGAAATATAGAATTTTTATTCATCTCTCTTGTAATGATTTTCTATATTCAAATGTTTAAATTGAATCATGTTTTTGATAAATTCTTCTTACTTACAATGTTATATCACTTCTTAAATTGGTATCGATGATTTACCTAATGTTATTAGTTTTAGATTGCATACCTTATGTCAATCACTATTTAGATTAAATTTCAAATGAATCTCATATAATTACTTATATTTCTTGTATATTTCTTCTTCACTTTTTGTTGTTGTCAAAAAGGGGGAAAAATATTGTGTTTGTATGTTTTGTTTGTTTGCATTTTGATTTTGTATATGACTTTTGTTAAAAAAAAATTTTTGAAAAACAAAAATATTGTTCTATGCTTCAAAATGCCTCCTTTTTTTCATGTATTCATCAATTCAGGGGGAGTTAAGGAGATTCTTTTAAATTGAAATCATACAAATAATAATTATTTTGCCATCATCAAAAAGGGGGAGATTGTTAAAATAGTTGTTATTTACATGCTTTACATTTTTGCAACTTGTATAGTTTGGATGATTCCAAACATTATTGTTCAAATGTGTAGTTATCTCCAAACAATTTTAGAAGATTTGTATTTGCTCTTGTTGGTACTAACATTTCAGGAAAATCGAACTCCAGACTACGAAGACTTCAAATCAAATTCAACATGAGATACTTTGTGAATTTGAAGCTTGTATTTTTCTTTGAATTAAATTTGAAAGGAAGTGATTGTAATTGAGTGAATAAAAACTTACACACACACATAAAGAGATCATATAAAATTTATACTGATTGTACGGGATGATATCCGATCGTACGAGACGATCAGACAATTATCTCCTATTGAGCACATAGAACGAATAGGAACTGGCTTGAAAAATTTTCTAAGTCCTATTCGTCCGGGACGAAATTAATTATCGTCCAGGACGATCTGGTCTCTATAAAATTTTCGTCCAGACGAAATAAATTATCGTCAGAAAATGAGTTGCTCTCTGTAAACTTTTCGTCCAGACAAAATTAATTATCGTCCAGATTGATCTGGTCTCTGTAAAAATTTCGTCCAGACGAACCAATTTTCGTCCAGATGATTAACCAACTTAGAACGGTTTTCAGCAGTTTTCTAGAATGACCTAGTAATAACCGTTCGTACCGGACGAACTTAGTTCGTACGGGATGATCAGCGTGTACGAAGACATTTTGTACTCATATACAAATAGGGTCGTTTCAAAGCATTTAACTAAAATCGTCCAGGACGATCCACGATCGTACAGGACAATCCACTGCGTACAGAGTTGAAAATTTGCAGTTTTTGGGCGGTTTTTCTTGTCTTTTGAAAAAATAGTCCGAATTAGACTGCCATCAAATCTTTTTGTCATTTGATCTTCATGCCTCTTGAAAGAATAACAAAGGAGAGAGTGTGAGAGTGCATTCCAAGGAGGATTTCTACCACTGGAACATGAAGGCTTCACATGGAGTTCAAAGGTAAGAATCTCTACTTGTGAATTGGGATTACTTCACTCTTTTCCTTCTTCCTTCTAGATTTCTTGTGAGAAGATCTGTCAAGGAGATCCGGTTCGCTGCCGACACTTGGAGAGTGTGAATAGCCGAAAGGGTCGCTTCCTACACTTGGATAGTTTGAACAGCTGTAGGGTTCTCTGCCCACACTAGGAGAGTGTGAAAGGATGGACGGTTCTCTGCCAACACTGGGGATTGTGTAAAAGGATGACGATTCTCTGTCGCACCGGGTAGTTATGAAAAGATTGTGTTGTAAATGCTTCTCCGCCTTGCTGTGGGTGCAAAAGGAGAGTCACTATTGGTATTAGTGCAATACTCAGAGGGTGCCTCTGGGGAGTGAATGTAGGTCTAGTTATAGACCGAACCATTATAAATCTGGTGTCATTTACATTACAGTTTTTACATTTCCGCATTTTATTTTAATTTTTAACTACTCTGTGGTTGAAAAACATTTTCTAGAAAAACTTTAAAAGAAAAATTTTCATTTCGGTTCAACTTAAATTCAAAGAGGAATTAAAATTTTTTAAACTACCAATTCACCCCCCCCTCTTGATAGCCTTGGGACATTAACTTTGGCTTAACAACCTAATTACTAGATTCAACAATGTATGCATGCTATGCTATGATGGATGCAATTTAGGTCTCAATACTAAGTGTGTCCAACAGTGAATTGTGCATGTGCGGGCTATATGACCAAGCATGCCACAAGAGAAGCACCTAACACCGGGAAATGGGTTTACTAACCTATGTGAGTGGTGTTGCCTCTTCCTAAAGTTTTGTGATGCATGTAGTGCTAGGGTTTTGCTAGATTGGGCTAATGTGAGTGATGCATTTTTTTTCTTATTTTTTAATTTTTTTCTATAAAAGTGTTATTTTAATATGTCAATCCATGAACTTCTATTTTTAACAAATGCTAACTGTGATCTACTTCTAATACAAGTTTGTATTTTATGTGGAAAGCCTCTTCTAGTTCAACGTGAGTGGTTTTCAAGGATTCATGCGCTTCTGTTAGTTCAATATGCTTCTTTTTTAATACATCATACTCATCAAGAAGCAACATCTGATATCTATCTATATTAAAATTTTCTTTAACTAAGTTAGCTTGCTTAGTTTATAAAGTACTAAAATTAATATTAAGACTAGCATGCATCTTTTTCAATTACCTATACGAGTCATGAATTTTTTCAGAACCAAGTAATAAATCCTCATATGAAAGCTGACAAACCTCCTATTGATCTGATTGTTCAAGATTATCGTTAGCCATTAGACACAAATTTGTTACCTTCTGCTCTGCTTCTTCTTCTGACGATTCTAAGGCAGAGTCGGCCCAAAAAGCTTTTTGCATCTTCATCTTTCCTTTCTTATACTTGGCTTTGTCCTCGCCTCTTTCCTTAGGAGGTTGGCTCTTTAGGTTGGGGCAATCAATGGTGACCTAGTCTCTTGCACTCAAAATAGATTGTATCAGATGAAACTTTATGAAACCTCAAGCTTTTACCTTTATTCCAGCTATTCTGATGACACCTTTATTTTCTTTTCAAAAAGTTCTTCAACTGTCGGGTCATCAATGCTATGTAATCTTCTTCCTCCCCTGTAGAGCTTTCACTTTCTGAATTGTTTGCTTTTAATGCCACCATCCGCTCCTTCTTCTTTTCACCTGCATCACTTTGCCTTTGACTCACCCCTTGCTCATATGCAATAAGTGAACCAAGCAAGTTATCAATAGAATAAACATTTATATCCTTATATTCAGTGACGACAGTAATGTTTGTATCGTAGGAACTACGTAAGCATCTAAGAATTTTATTAACTTTTTAAAAATTTGAAATTTCTCTACCTAATGCATGCAAGGATGTCACAATTAGGGTGAACCTAGTGTACATGTCAGATATTATTTCGCTAGGTTTCATACGAAAGAGTTCATAATCATGCAACAGAATGTTAAGCCTAGACTATTTAACTTCACTAGTTCCTTCGTACATGATGCACAGTCTATCCCAAATCTCCTTACCAGTAGCACAGGTAGAAACTCTCATATAATCCTTAGACTTTAAAGCATAAAATAAATAGTTTAAGGACTTCGCATTCAATTGAGCTAATTATCTATCCTCCTTACTCCATTCATTAAAAGGTACTTGAGTTTTTACTCCATTCAAAGTTTTAAAAGGTGCAACATAACCATCATTGACTAACATCTACATGTGGTAATCAATAAAATGTAAAAAAGTAGACATTCTAATTTTTCAAAAATCAAATGGGATATTATCAAAAAGAGGTGGACAGGTTATTGAATAAGCCTCCGTAGTATTACGATTACCAAAATGAGACATGATCAATTTTCAAAGTTTTCTAAAACACTATTTTTGAAACTCCGCTCTGATACCAATTAAAGTTACTAGATGCGCCAAGAGGGGGGTGAATTGCAAAACACTTGTTGCAATAAAAAATCCTAAATAAGAATTCTAATAATTTTTTTGTTTTTTAAATTTTAACAAGAAAAATTTAACTAATGCGGAAGCAATTATTTGAAAATCATTTGCAATAATGAAATTCTTTTTCTTTCATAATTATCACCAACCAAATATAATGAAAATAAAGTGCAAGCAAAGATAAAAAGAGATAAGGAAAAAGCACACCATAGTGTTATAGTGCTTAGGTCAAATCATGACTTACGTCCTCTCCCCGGAGTCCTCCACTATGAGAATTTCACTGCAAAACTATAGTTCTCCTTTTACCCCCTCGGCAAGGCAGAGAATCCCATACAAAACTCACTTTCACCAACCCGACGTGGCGGAGTGCTAAGCACTTTTCTTACCCTCCTGGCTATGGTTGCGTACCTTTTCATTTTTCTCCCTCCAGGAGAAGGCAAAGTACCTTTGAAGACACAGATGTAGAAGAGTCTCCCCCTCAGAGAGCCTCCCACAAGTTCTTCTCGGGCCATAGGAGGAGCAAGATGCAGCAAGAATGGAGCAACCATGTGATCTTCCTCTCACTATTTCTCCCTCACCAAGCTTACCCTCTCCTTGTTCTCTTAAACCCCCAAAAATTCTTAATCTCTCCTAAGTATTCCCTCTCTAATCATGTTCCCCTCTTTCTGTCACATTTCAAAACATAACTATTTTGATAGTTAATAATGGGCTCCAAAATCCCTGAAATTTTCAAAGTAGCCGTTACTATCGTACAATATGATTTACCATCATATAATATGATTTGCATAATAGGCTTCATCCTGGTATGAAGGTTTATGAAAAGTCTAAAAACCTCTAAATATAGTAATATAGTATAATTTACAATCATACGGTATGATCATCAACTCTTTTGTTCGTACAGGATGATAGCTGGAAAAATCAAAAACTCGTCTCTATACATCATAGGGTATGACCTTCTTCATACAATATGAATAATCCAAACTAAGGCATCATCCTGGACAAAGTCTGGGATGATAAAAACTCGTATATGTACATCGTATGGTATGATATACATTATACAGTACAATTAGGCAAACACAAGAGATCATCCAGGATGAAGTCCAGGATGATCAAAACTCATCTCTGTTTATTGTGTAGTATAAACATGTTTGTATAGTACGAGTACCAATCAGTGAAATAACAAATTTATAAAAACAAGATGACTGGTATGACGCTTTGATGAGTGACACTATGGTGCAAGATATGACTATGTAACAAATAATCAAATTGATAGTGGTGCCAAGCATGAAATGACACATGGCGTTATGGGGTAAGCATTGGAACTCTAATTATTAGCTTTTTTACTATATGGCCATCATGGCATGATTCATGTACAAGCATTATGGAATCATGTAACTAATAGTGCCATGATGTTATAACTAATTAAATATAGTTTTAACATAATGTTTTCATGTTGTAGTAAACACTATGGTACTAAGTAATATTTTATAATGAAGAAGGTTCATCGTACATTAACTTTTAATAAAATTTTATATTACTATATAAATAAAGTATTAAACACAACGATGATACAAGAATTAACATTGAAGTACTTGGATGTAAAAAGTAGCAATGCAACTTTTAAATGTATAATGATATGCCATTATATTAAACCCAATTTTATTGGGACTTAAGTATAGTGATGATATATTTAAATGATATGATGCTTGGTAAGAAAATACTATGGTAGTTTAAGTCCTGATGGTGTGGTGCTAGTTTAATTTTAAAATTATATAAATGCTAAGAAAAATTAATGTAATTATTTTAGTTATAACCATACTTAGTAACTCATAGATAAGATAGAAATGATTTTTTTCATAGTATTTAAACTAAAATAATAAAAAATATATCGCACATTAACAACTAAGCAAATATTCTATATCAATAAAAGTAGTGTTGCCTTTTTAGTCTCCAGTTATACTGGCCTAATTTTTTCTATTTTGGCTATAATGCATCATTACAAATCTATAAATGCTCCAATAAATGATCTTTCTCTTCTTCCATAGCATTGATTTCTATTGTACAGGTTAAATTTCTATAGGGCCTATTGATAAAGGATATAGCATGCTATCCTAATTGATTAACCAATTTCCTAATAGAAGAAGCTTTTTGACACTATGTTGGAAATTCTATATTTCTTGTGAGGAGAAAGAAGTTGTGACGAGAAATTTTTTTTTTTAATTTCGATTGATTTCGGGCGCATCTTTTGAGCTGGATAGCGGAGCAAGGCCACAGATAATCACTTCCTAGTGATGATTCCACAATAAATAATTTCATATTGGTAAATGGTAGATAATCAAAATTTCAAAATCCATGAAAGTGATATAATGGTATTCATATAATTGAAGGTGGCAAATCTAGTTTTCTAAAAAATTCAAATTTCTCTTTGAATTTAAATTCTAAAGAGTTTCCTAGTTTCTCTAAAGGCAAAGAGATTTTAGTATCTAACGAGAACTAAAATGTGTGATGGATTAAAAATATATCATTTAATAAAGATCCAGAGGCATCCTCAAAAAATTTTGTCAATACTATTATTCCTTGATAAATGTGTTCTGAGAATCATCATAAATCTCATACTTCTACTGTTGAATGTGATCAGTTATTTACTAAATCTCAATCCAATTTTGAAAAGCGTCAAGACAAGAATGAATTAATTATCATTGAATCTAGTGTCATTCCTAATACTACACAAAAGTTATTTGAGGATCAAAATGATTCATCATTACAAGAAAAGAATCATTCTGCAATTCAGTCTTAACTAATAGGAGAATAGAGACATTCTAAAAATATTTCCTTGGATTTTAAAGAAGATTTTTCTTCTTATTGTAAAGATGGAGATACTGTATTTTTAGATACTATATTTGAAAAGCATTATATAATGAAACGTGATGATGATGTAGTCATCAAGGTTCTTAGTAATAAGTTACCTTTATATATTCTTAATAAAGAATATCAAAGACTGTGATTGAAGTATGGTCCTTTTCAAATGATTGGTATTCAACTTGATTAGTTTCTTTATAACTTTAAATCTAAAGAAGCTAAAGATAGTGTTTTGAATTGTGGAACATGGTTCATTGGGGATCACATCATTGGTATTGATATATGGTTGCCATCTTATTCACCATTTTCAATGAAATATCTCTTTTCTCCTTTTTGGTTTAAATTACAAGACTTACCTCTACATTATTGGGATTCAACTAATTTTTACCAGAATTGCATCAAAAAATTGGACTTCCCATAATGCTAGATGCTAATACTTTTAGTTGGCATAAAAGGAAATTTGATAGAGTGTGTTAGAATCAATCTTGAAAATAAATTTCCTTCTATTGTATGGATTGAGAGTTATAATGGAAAATATTTTCAATCTATTGAATATGAGAAAATTTTACATCTTAGTTTTAACTGTGTAAGCTTTGTCTTAAGAAATCTGACTATTTCTAGAAACATCCTGATTTCCAAATAACTAAAACTATTAAGGATTATTCTATTGTCTTTGAGAAAAAAGAAAGTCATAGTTCTTTAATTAATGTTTAGCTTAAGAAAATGATCAAGTACCCTCTCTTGATTCTTATGGAAGATAGGTTCTTGTGCAGTAAAAAAATAGAAAACCAAAGGTTGCTCTGGCTAAACAAAAGGTTAAAAGTAAATTTCTAGCAACTAGCTTAAGATTTTCTCCCCTTGAAGAAATTAATATCAAGAAGGATAATGAAACAACTTATGAGATTTTTGTGAATGTAGATAATTTGGTTGATAGAGATAATCCAACAAATGAAACCATTCCAATAAATGAAGCCCTTTAAAATTTTGTATCATATCAAAGTATTGAAGTTTTTCCAACTATCGAAGAAGTTCCAAACATTTTTAAAGAGAATTTGGATAATGGAGTGATATTAATAAGATTGTTTGTAATAAATGGTATTTCTTTTGTTTTCCTGTTGTAGGAAGTTCTGGAGGTATTTTAGCATCGAGGAAATATAAGGTTGACAATTTTTCAATACTTCTTTCATCATTTCAATGTATTCTAAGAAATATTGTTCTTTCCAATTTGTTATCTTATAAAATTGGTATTGTGTATGGTAATAAAGTTGCATATGAATTGAGGTTGTTGTGGCATTCTTTAGAAGATTTTTTATTTGTCAAAGAACCTTGTATCATTAGAGTACATTTTAATTAAATCTTTTCTAAGCATGTTAAAAAAAGTGGAAAAGATTTTTCTATGAATCTTGGTAATCAAAAAATGAAAAACCTTATGTCACAAAATGATTTGCATATTTTATTATTTGTTGGGCCTCATTATACCTGGTGTAATAATAAATAAGGTGTTTTTAAAACTTGGGAAAGACTTGATAAAATTCTTTTAAATTCTTTTGTCTTTCACTTAATTCCATTTGTTGTCACCAATCATCTTGCACTTACATGCATAGATCTTTGTCCATTGAATCTTTCTTTGAGTAATAAGACTTATAAGAACTTTAGTTTTTTTTTAGATTTGAACAAGTGTGGACTACTTATCCAACAACTTGGCACATTGTACCTATTTCTGGAAGAAGATAGACTTTGGCTCTCAATCAGATGTTCTTCTGAGGAAGTTATCTAAATCTCTCAAATCAATATTTTTAAAAGCAAAAGTAAAATCAAAGAGCTATCTTGAAAGTGGAGCTCCTTGAACTAAGAATAATGGTAAAAAAACTTAATTCAACTAAAACTAGATTAATAAAATGGTCGAGGCAAACAGCCAAAGCAAATTGGGTAGAACATGGTGATTCTAATTCCCATTTCTTCCAAACATTAGCATCTAATAGGAGAAACTCTAGTAGGATTGTTAGAGCCAATTTACTGGATAAATAGACTTTTGAATACCTCAACTATATTATTGATATGTTTACCAAATAATTTAATAATAAGTGGAGATCAAGGTAGTGCCCTCTTAGTCATTGGTCATTTTTCAATAATGATAGCAAAATGAAATCTATTTATCATCAATTCTTGGAAGCAGAATTTATTAAAGATGAGCTAAAATCTATGGTTTTTCTTATGAGTTAGAATAAATCGCCTAATGTTGATGGTACTTTTCCTTCTTTCTTGAAATTTTATTGGGATTTTATTATCCTTGATGTTTGGAATATGTTTATACTTCTTTTAATCAAGTTCTAAGCCCTCTAATTTGAAAGATACTCTTGTGATACTTATTCACAAAGTTGAAAATGCAAGTGAATTATCAAAATTGAGATCTATTAGCCTTTGTCAAAATACTTACAAGATTATTGCAAAAATGATTCTTAATAGACTTAAGATTATCGTACATAAAGTTATTTATAAAGAGCAAGTGGTGTATGTTCAAAATTGATCTATTTTTTATTATTGTCTTTTAGCTCAAGAGATTTTCCATAAATTTATATTCTCCTCTTCCAAAAAGGGTTAATTACTTTAAATTTTAAATGGAAAAAGCTTATGATATCATGTGTTGCCAAACTTTAAATCAAGTTATGGTTATTATGAATTTTCCTTCTAAATTCATAAATTGGGTAAAACATTATGTTACTTCCCAAAAAATTTTGATTCTTAATAATGGTCAATTATCATATTGGATAAAATTTGAAGGTGGCTTTAGACAAGGAAGCCCCTTTTCCTCATTTCTTATCATTCTTTGCTTGAAATTACTCTCAACAGTTTTTTTATAAAACTAGGACAGAAATTGGAACCAAGATTTCTTCTAAAGCTAAGAGAATCTCACATTTACAGTACACTAAAGATGTTTTAATTCTAGCTAAAGAAAATTCTCAATCTATGAACATCATTTCAAACATATTATCTAATTATTGCTCTAGGACTGATCAAAGAATTAATTTTAAAAAATAAATGATTCTTTGTTCTAAGAAGATGTACATAAGAAGGAAACTAAAGATTTCAAAGAAATATAGAGTTAGACTTGTGAATGAGTTGCATTATCTTGGTCTTTATGTTTTCCTAAAGAGGAAAAAGTCAGTGGATTTTTAGAATCTTATTAAACATTCCCTAGATAAGATAAATTTTTGGGGTAGTAGATTCTTATCCCTTACTAGAAGAGTTACTTCAATAAACTCTTCTCTTCTTCATCTTCCAACATATTTTATGACTCATTCTATTTTTTTTATGGGAATTCTTGAATTATTACATAAGCATTACAAGAATTTTGTTTTAACCAAAGAACTTGAGCCACAAAACTACCTAAGGCGATGTATTCTACTTTAGCAGTAGAAAGGGCTACTATATTCTATTTTCTACTGGACCCAGAAATTAAAGTGTTTTCTATGAATTTATAAGTTTCAGATGTACTTTTTGATCATCCCTACATCCAAAAAAATCTGTATCAAAATATAATTTTGAAAGAAGTGTTGTACTTAGGATACCAAATCCTTAAGTTTTGAATTCCCAAAAGATATCTATGAATTCTTTTAATTGATGTCAAATGTTATTCCTTTGGATCAAATTAAAATCTAGCACACAAATAAATATTGAACATTATATCTGGTATGCTAGCAGTCAAGTAAGGCAATGTTCTAATTATTTCTCTAAATTTTTTTAATAAAAGAATTTTCCCTTCGAGTCCTTATCCAACTCCACTTAGAAACTCATTAGTGTAGTCATTAGTTTAGCATTATGCATTTTATATCTCTTGAGCATATCCTTAAGATACTTCATCTAAGTTAGAAATGTTCCTTCCTCATTATTCTTTATGCTAAAACTAAGAAAATAACTCAAATCTCCCTTAAAACTTATTTCAAATTCACAACTCATTATTTTTTAAAAACTTATTATAATGATTTTTATTTATTGATCCAAATAAGATATCAGCAATATATATTTGAATAATGAGTATGTCATCTCCTATCCTTTTTATAAAAGAGAGTGGTTTCCGCACTTCCTTTCACAAATAATCTCTCAAATAGGAATGTTCTTAACATCTCATACCAAGCCCTAGGTGACTATTTTAGTGCATACAAAGCCTTTATTAATTTAAACACATGATTAGGAATTTTAAAATTTTTAAAACCTACGTATTGCTCAACATAAATATATTCTTGTATCACCCCAGTTAGAAGGAAACTTTTAACATCCATTTGATACAATTTAAAACCTTTAAAATAGACAGATTTTAATAAAGCCCTTATTGCTTGAAGTCTGGTTACATGGGCAAAAGTTTCTTTAAAATAAATCCCTTCTATTTTCTTATACCCCTTGGCCACCAATCTTACATAATTTCTATTCACAACCCTTGAATCATTCATTTTATTTTTGAATGCCCTTTTAGTTTCAAAAGTACTTTGATCCTTAGGCCATTTAATTAATTCCCAAACATCATTTCTAACAAACTGATTTAATTATAAAAAATCCAAAATTCATCTAAAAGTTATTGATTTATTTTAGTGGGTTCAATCATCGATAAAAAGGTAGAATGATTCACTTTTTTGCTAAGTCCATGCCTAGCCCTAAGACCTTCACTAGGTTCACCTAAAATTAATTCCTTAGGTTGATTGTTAGAAAATCTCCATTCTCTATGCAAAGGGTTTTCTTTTCCAACAAATTCTTCCAAATTTGTCTTTTCAATTCCTTAGGAGATATTTTCAATATGACTTCTTCCAACCTTAGCTCCCCCAAAATTCCATATTCATAAAAAATAATATGTGTTATCTCCTTAATTACCAAAGTTCTCTTGTTAAAAACTCTATAGAATTAGCCAACACTAGAATATCCAAGAAAAAATACTTCATAACATTTTAGATAAAATTTTCCTAAAAGAGTTTTGCCATTATTATGAATAAACCCCTTGTATCAAAAAACAAGTAAGTGTGAAAGATTAGGTGTTCTTCCCTTAAGAAGTTCATAGAGTATCTTAATTAATTTTGATCAAATGTTCACCCTATTCAGAACGTAATAAGTTGTACTATCTTCTTCAGCCTAAAAATATTTTACAAGTGAGTATTTAGCCAATATGGCTCTAGTGACTTTAATCAATGTTCTATTCTTTCTTACTACTACCCCATTTCACTGAGAGATCCTAGGTGCTAAAAATTGTGATCAATATCTTTCTCTTTACAAAAATCTTCAAATTTTTAATTTCCAAATTCTCCTCCATGATCACTTTGAATTGATAAAATTTTACACCCTTATTTCTTCTAAATCTTAGTGCAAAAGTTTCTAAATTCCTTAAATGATTTACTGTTATGAAATAAAAAATCTGACCCAAGTGAATCTTGAAAAATCATCAATTATCACATATTCAAATACTTTACCTCCTAGACTTACAGTGCTAACCAATCCAAAAAGATCCATGTGAATGATTTCCATTGGTTTGCTAGTTCTAAGGTCCTTAATGGAATGAAAGAAGGACTTCACCTATTTTTCTAATAGACATGCATCACATAAGTGATCCATAGTAAAGTATAGTTTTGGTATTCCTCTAACCAATTCTTTTTGGGTAATGTTTCTAAGGTTTTTTATGCTTGCATGTCAAAATCTCCTATGCCATAACTATGATTCATTAGTAGTTGTTTTGAGACAAAAGGAATTAAAAGATTTAATACAATTTAAATCAAACATAAACACACTATTTACCCTATTTCCATGTAAAACATCAATTCCATTTTAGCTTATTATGCAGCTTATGGGAAAAAAATTGTATTATAACCTTTATCATATAGCTACTAATATTCAACAAGATATATTTTAATTCTTCTACCAATAATACTTTATTAATGAAAAAATTGTTTAAATTTCCAATCATACATATGCCCATCACGTTTCTAGTGGTATTATCTCCTAGTGTAGCCTTGCCCCCATTTCTGGCTTCCAGAGAAATGAATTGTGTTATATCTCCTATCATATCCTACAAACAATTATTGTCTAGCTACCAAATGCTCTTAGGAGATCTTTTATCAGAGCGATTCTATAAAATAATCAAATGTTATACTTGAGAACCCAAAAAATATGAGTTTTACTAAATGCGTTTTATCTAACAAAAATTATCTAGATGTATATTTTTTATGATGTGTTTTATGCATCTTAGATCTCCACACTAAATGAGTTTTACTATGAATGGTAAAATTGTGTGAGATATGCCCAATCAATACATAAGAAAAATATTTCACTCCAGGAAAAGGATTTATCATTCCTTATGAAATATACTATATTTTCCTAGGTTTTAAAATTTTAGGCTTAAGATTAGGATTACAAAAGTCTTCAAGTGTTGGGGGTATGCTTTTTTTTCCTTAAGGGCTTTTATTTTATCTATAAGATATGAGTTAGCACTTTCTAAAATAATATTGTCAACTTTAAATAGTGCTCTCTTCTATCAGACTGATCCATAAATGTTTTAAAATCAATTTCAAGTTCAATGTGTGATGATTTTAATAATTCATGCTTTTGTTCAAATCATCAAACTCATCCAATAATTTTATGTGATTCCTTTCAATCAATACGTGATAATTCCTAAGGATTTCATGCTATTTTTGTAATTCTAAAAAATTTAAGTTCAACTTAGCATGCAGATTTTTGAGTTTCCGATAAGAAGTATGAATGTTCTTAGAAACATCGAATAATTCATGGAAACTTAAGTCACATGCCTCTTCTAGATCAGACTGACCAAGCTTATCGGCCATTAAACACAAGTTTGTGACTTCCTCCTCTACTTCTATTTTTGAGGAATCTGAATCTAAATATTTGAAAGTAGGCTTTAATACCACTTGAAAGTCTGAATATGTTGTTAAACTTAAAGTAATTGTCTCAAGGCTAACAAGGAGGGTGTGAGTGAATTGATATTTTAAAAATCTATTAGAAATTTTAAAAATTTGATTTTATAATTTATAAACACAATAAATTTCATCAAAAAAAAAATTCAACCATAAAATCATTTTGCAAAAAATTAATGCAGTAAAAGAAAAGATAGAAAACATAGAAATTTATAGTGATTCGATCCAACAAGACCTACGTCAACTTCCTGAAGATTCCCTCTTCATGTATTACACTATACAAAAGTGACTCTCCCTTTTCTCACATAGTAAGGTAGAGAAGCCCTTATTATAACCTCTCTTACACCAAACCTCGGTGTGGCAGAGAACCATCATCCTTTCTCACCCTCCTGGTGACACAAGAGTATCGATGTCTTTTCACACCCTCTTGGTGTCGGCAGAGTATCATCATCCTTTCATACCCTCCTATGTCGACAGAGTACCATCAGCCTTTTACAACCTTCTGTTGTCGGCAAAGTACTAGCACTCCTTTTAAAAATTTTCTTCAAAGAGTCTCAAAGAAGGTAGGGATGAAATTTGAAGAAGAAGTAAGAGATCCTCACCATTGGGTAACATCGTGAATCCTCTCACCAATCACTCTTAGGAAATCTCTCAATCTCCAATCCCAAGACACTCACCATACTCTAAAAAGAAATTTGAAGTACGAGTTCATATAGAGTCAATTTTTTGGACCTTATATAGAAAAGATAAAAAAAAACATACTAAAAATTGAAAATTTCAATTTGTTCGTCATGGATCATATAGTATGTTCGCACATCGTTCATACAATAAGTTGAAATAATGCTCAAATGATCTTGTACAAACTGAATTCATACTCTTGAAATTATTTTTACGAACTACCATCGTACAGTATGATCAGTTCAAAATTGAAGCAATTCATACGGTATGATTCTGTACAAATGCAATTCATACTCTGGTTGGCCTACTTTATGATCATAATTTTGTACAGTACAATCATTTTAACCAAATCATGCTTCATTTGGTATAAAATGTATGAGTCTATTTTGTACTCTAGACATCGTCTATATGAACCCAGTATTGTAAAGTATAAATAATTCAAAACATTTACAAGTTAATGTGGATGAACTGCTATGTGCCCATTTTATACTCTGGATGTTGTCTGTATGAAACTCATTTTGTACAATATAATTAGTTCAGAAAATGGTGAGTTCATGTGAGATGAACTAGTACATAGCCATTTCATACTCTAGACATCGTCTTTTTTGAATGTAACTTCATGCAGTACGAACAATACAATCTAATTTTCTAACAGATGATTCGACTAACTATTCTCTTGAAGAACACAAAGTTCAAATAATGCAGTATGATTACAAATCATATAGTATGATTAGTTTTAAAAACTACATGTTTTGACTCACTCTCCCAGTGTGTGTATGCATGGTTACACAATTACAATCACACTCTCAGACTAAAGAAAAATTAAAAGTGTAGACTTTAATTATAATAAACCCTAATCTAATCTAGCTTGAAGTCTTCAGTAGTCTAAAGTATGATTCCCCTGAAACATTAGTACACATAAGCAACACAAACAAGACTTTTATAATATGAGTTAGAAGAAAATAATAATCAACATAATAATATTTTGGTATCATCAAAAACTCACATGATATAAAAGTACATTTTTGAAAACTATGTCACAACACAACTTTTATCTACTAAGAATCCTATTATGACTAGAATTTAATGCTCCTCTTTTTTTTATAACTAGAAAAATAACAATTCCATTAAGCATGGAAAAAAAATTATGCTTCCCACATGCTTACTACAGCTGAAGTTTTATCCATCTCTATTAAGTCATATCTTAATCCTATTCTAGATAATTGGGTTGCTAACCAATTTTATGAACTAAAGTGATTTTGTAGGCATCCCTAAGCACCAAAATGGATTAAATTAAATGTTGATGCTTTATTAATTAGAAATAATTGTGTGGGTATTAGAGGAATTATAAGAGATAACTAAGGTAGATTCATCTCTTCTTTTGGCAAGAAGCTTTTTCACTAGGATATTGCTCAACTTGAAATTTTTGCTATCCTTCTTATTAAATATATACAAGAGGAATGGATGGTTGATTATGAAGGCATCAGGATAGAAGGTGGAAACATCAATGTTATTATGCTTTTTCAAAAGTCATTAACTTCTCAATTTTGATTAAATGCAAAGTGTAAATGTCAATATTTATCTTTTATATATGATTTTAAGCATATTATTTTTAATCGCATATCTAGAAATGAGAATAAGGTTGTGAATTATTATGCAACCTATGTTCTTAGTGGTAATTTCTTTTTAATTATTTTCCAAAGTTTTTCCTTCACATTTTATTTTATTAGTGAAGGAAGGATGTGATAGGCTAGCTATCACTTAATTGTTGTTATGCTTTCTTATTTTTATAATAATATTGCTCTTCTCGTTTTCCTTAACAAAAAAAAATAGCTTTACTCTGCAATTGGTCTCCCATTTAAATAACCAAATCCTCAAAATGTGTCTTCCTATATTTGAATTGTTTACTTTAATTAAATTCAAAGGGATTATAAGGTCTAGGTTTCCCAAAAGGTTGGTTAAGATTATTCTAATTTCATCCAAGGTTTGATTGACTTATATTCCATAGACTTCCACGATTGTAATTACTCTGACTAAAATAAGGGTTATTTTTATAACATGGACTATTATTATTATACTATGGATTATTAGGTATTCCAATTAAATTGATAGTCCCAATCCGTTTAGCTATAGACTCACCCACAAAATTCACATCATTATCTTCCAAATGCATAGATGATCATTAATTAGAACAAACTCTAAAATTATATAAGATTACAGACATAAAAGTTTCCTGAGCTTAAAAATTTATAAAGCACATAACTCATAAACACTAGCTACTCTGCTAATACTCACCCAATCAAGATGCCACAATAAATCAATTGTTTCCAACTCTTCTATCAAGTTGTAAGACTCATCAAATATCTTTAGCATCATAGAACCTTGTATTATCATTATAACTATTATTTTAAGGGATAAAATAAGACCATTATAAAAATTTTGAATCACACTTGAATCAGGCAAATCATAATGTGAGCATTTTCTTAACATCTACTTAAATCATTTATAGCTTTCATAAATTTACTTTGCATTAAATTAGGAAAAAAAAAAGTTATGTTAATCTTATGCTTAGTAATTTTAGATGGATGGAAATATTTTGCAATGAAATTATGTGACAACTCTTTGCAAGTAGTTATGGAGCCAGATATATGAGAATTTAAGAACATCTTAGCTTTATTTCTCATAAAGAGGAAATAAATAAAGTCTAATAGTATCATCACTAACTTCTTTATACTTAAATGTTACATAAATTTCTAAGATGCTTGGTATGTCTTGGTTGGGAACCTTAATAGAAGTTCTCCCAATCAGAGAATTCTTTACTGTTTCAATAATTACATGTTTTAGCACAAAATTATTATATTTAATAGTCATTTGATTGGCACTTTGATGAATTCCATCTAGTAAGCGATGTACAACTTCCCTTAGATGTCTTATGTGGTATTGATCTTCATTTGGTTCAACCATTCTCAGTGCAAATTTTTTTGTAGTTATTTTTTTAAGCATCCTTTCAATCTCTAAGTCAAACAACAAAGGTTGCATACTAACTCTACTATGCATACAACCAATAACAAAGGAAAAAAATTGCAACAAAACAAATTTGAAGAATAAAATTTATGCAAAAAATCAAAATTATATAGCTTGCAAATGAAAAATATAAAAAAAGTTTCAATTTGAATTAAATATGTAGCCTTTTTGATAATATACGACAAATACAACAACAAAAGAAACTTTCCCCAAAAATGGTGCAAAAAATTTGATGGGGTATTTCATGTTTGATTTTATGTTTATTTTAAAATAATCCAATGAAAATGCAAGTGCATGTGCCAATAAAGAAGTCTAGTGAACGAAAGGGTGTTAATCCCTAGAATAAATTATGTGCTACACTCAAATGTTTATAGTATTATCTGTTGAAGCTATGGTATTTATTCTATGAAATGAAATCAAGGAAAATCTTAATCTCTAATGATAAATGGAGGAAATAGCTCAAATACTAATAAATAAATTATTTTGGACATATAATAATTAATATCTAGAGTTTTTCCTTTGTACTATCAACGACATTAATTATAAATTAGAGTATATGCATCCTTAGATTTGTGAAGAGCATGTAAGGATGTAAGAAAATGTTTATAGGCTTCTTTAAATTATTCTACATCCTTAGACCCTATAATACTAAATATACTACATCTAGGCAAGAAAGCATTCAATCTTAATTCTCCTAACTATTTCAAAATTCTTCATTTGAGGCAATACATCACACTATATGACAATTTTTATACATGGGCACTGCATAACTTACATGAGGATAAGGAAATATTGAAAACAACAATTCATAATATAAAACACAAGAGTTTACATTGAATGTTTGTTAGGGGTGTTATGCCCTTATGAACTAGCCTGAGGCTAACCAAGAGGGGGGGGGGTGAATTAGTGTTTCAAAAATTGTCATTCAATCAAAACTCAAAACAAAAATCACAATTTACCTCAAAGAAAATAATAAGTGCAGAAAATAAATGCAAAAGAAATAGTAATAAAGAACACAAAGATTTATAGTGGTTCAGTCAAAATGACCTACGTCTACTTCCCAAAGGCACCCTCTGAGTATTCCACTAAAACTAAGTGACTCTCATTTTGCTCCCACAGCAAGGCAGAGAAGCCCTTTAAAAAACTCTTTTCCACCAGCACCGATGAGGTAGAGAACCCAACTCCTTTTGCTTCCTCCTGAAGTATGTAGAGAACCTTGATAGATTGCTGAAGTGAACCTCTCTCAACCATCCAAGGATATGGGACTATGATGGAAGAAGAAGATGTGGATCAAAGCTTGGAGTAACCTTTGTGAAACCCTCTCACAAACTCCCCCTCATAAGATCCTCTCCCTCCCTCTCCTCTAGGCTCTCTTAGGTCAAGACAACAACAAAAGATGTTCTAAAGGGTAGAACAGGGCTCTTAAATAAAAGAGCTTTGGAATACCTCATTAATTGCAAGCAACCAACTCTATCATCCAGAACAATATACATATCATCCAGGATGATCAATGCAATTTAAGCTTAATCAGCCAGGACGATCAGGGATAATCAGATGAATTTTGTTCATATCGTCTAGGCCAATATAAAATCATCCTGTATGATTAGTATAAATCAATGAATATCATCCAAGCAATCACACTGAATGCTTTTCTAGACGGTGGAAAAATAGCTTGATCATCAAGGGTGATCTCATGATCATTCCGGATGATTAGTTCAAATCCATAAAACTTTTCTAGAGCATTGCTCTGAATAAAAGCTATCCAATGTTGATCGTCAAGGAGCAACTAAGGTATTTTGAACTGATCATCCCAGACGACCCATGAGATCATCCAGGATGATGTGAATGTATTAATCAAGCCTTAATTGCTTTCCTTAATTACAACATTAATTTTGACATAATTGTGTGCTGGTCCTAAATGCTGTCCAAAAGTAAGTAATACCTAAATAGATCTAGCAGCTGATTCTTTTTTATTTGAGCATATCATCCCCGACAATACATATATCATCTAGGATGATGTATTTAATGATGGATGCCTTCATATCGATGCCCTAATTAGGATTTCTATTTTTAACTTATCATCTAGGATGATATTTGGATTGTCCTAGATGATATCCTCAAAATAGAAAACTCTAAATCAGATAAAAAAAATTTCCTCAAGTGTGTTTGTGTAAGGTTACTTAGCATCAAGAACCACATTTATTACAAAAAGACTCAAGAAAGAAAAAGGTTTACAAACTGACTCAGACCTAGTCTATCCAATCTTGAGCTGGTTTAAATTATAGTCTTGATCTTGTGGACCTGAAATAGTAATAGGCAAGGTAGTCGTAGATAAATAGAAGTGTTTTCTATCATCTAAATTCTATTTTTGAAAATAGATATAGAGCTTACTTTTGATTGGCCCATTTTATGCCTCTTGTCAATTTGATTGACGCTCTTTAATATCTTTTAATTTTTTATACACTTTGTGTGTGTGTATGTGTGTGTGTGTGTGTGTATATATATATATATATATATATATATATATTTGGTGACATTGAGCATCTTTTTATTTTGGCATCATTAGTTACTTTTTTTTCATTTAATTTTGCTAGCTAGGTCCTGTTGGTGGAATTTTTTTAAAACATGTTTTGAAAAATATTAGTTTTCTTTGGGAATTTTAGAACTGAGATTGAATCTTAATTCTAAAAGTCGAACCAATTCATTCAGAAAAATATATCACCCCGAAGGATGAAAATAAAATCCCATAACGACGTTCAGACTTAGAATCATGTGATTCATCTTGAATATTAGGACCAGATTCTAAAGAGGACTCAGCACGACCCCGAGAGGACGAGGTAGAGTCCAACAAAATAATCCAGTTGTAATATTCAAGGGTTGTGATTGCCGAATTCATATCCAAAGCCCTACCAAAGAAGGGTGTACCTTCCCAAAGGGAGATAACACCTTTCAATGGTAATTATTCTAATATGATGTCGGCAGTCACTCTTTAACTTTTCCCAAAGAACTCTAAAGAGATTTTTTTTTAAATGATTTTTGAAATCAGGTGTGTGTGGTTCCAAATCTCCTATGAGCGCAAGTCCTTGTAGTTAATTACATCATAGGGAGACAGAATCCCCTATGAAAACTCTCGATTAAAATAAAAATGAAATTTTATTAGATTTTCTATGAGTGATATCAAAAAGAGAAGTGAATTTTGGAAACTCAAAAGGGAATGGATCAAAATTGAGCAGTTATTAATGGAGTTAAAGGAGGAGAGGAAGGGGACACTTTGAGATTCCAGAACCATCCAGAAGTGTCCCAACATAATCTAAGTGTTGGGCTTTATGTTTTGGATTGAAATGATATTTAATTAGAGTTGAGCATTTTATTAGAAATTTAGGATTAGATTCCCGAAGTTTGGGGTTTTATAATCAAAGATCTGCCCCGGATCCTAAATCTATTTTTGACACTGGAACATAGTCGTCCGATCCTAACTAATGCAGTGCAAAACCTGGACTTACCCCGGCCAGGATTGGGGAGCCAGCTAACCACCTAATCGATTTAAAATATATGAATCCGGTCTTTTATGAAAGAGTGATAGGGATGTTGTAATTAAAGTTTTGGAGAGTTGGGGCCGAAATCTAAAAAAAATTTCCTAGTTGGCCCCTTTAACTTATGTTGGGTGCTAAAATGCTAAACTGATGCAATTAAAAAAAATTTACTCTTTTAGTTTGTATCTAATGCAATGCATGCCGATCGACAATTCCCAAATCAAGTATGTTTGAAACTTTAAAAACAGGCTTAGAAAATAATTTTTTTTTGAAGACTGGGCTTCCCCAGGTCCGGCACCTCGTCCTCATAGGTCAGACTATCCAGACTCTACCCGCAGGCGGGGAAGGGTCTAAAATAAGGAAAGAAGAAGTGCAGAAATATGCATGCGACCCCGGGGTCGATCCCCGGCTAATTCCCTAGATTCGTTATCTTTCTATGTTATTTAGACTCACTAAAATTTTAGACTTTTAAAAATTTTGAGTATAAAACTTTCACACCCTTACGAGTGTCACGTATCTAAGCAATAATAAAAGCGGCACACAATCGCAAAAAAACTAAGAAAAGCAGGCAATCCTAGAGGCAATCAACTCATCACATTAAATATAAATTAATTAATAAATGTCCATAGGCAAAGTTGCCTTGCTTATTACAAACCAGAGTTTTACAGAAAGTAAAGTGGCCGGGCACCACTGACAACAATCTGGATTCTAAGCCTAGTAATGATTCAAGTTATTTTGAGTGGGATACCCTCAATCTTCAAGTCTTCACTTTTGCTCTTCTTTGGACTCCTTTTCTTCAAACTCCTTGGGTTCTTTGTAGCAAACTACCCAAATGGATAAGAGGGCACTTCCCTTTAAAGGGGAAGGCCACTCTTATCTCTTTGGGTATAAAAGAAGTGTGATCCAAATTTGGATTTCTAAATGAAAAAGGAATAGTCCCCAAAAGGGTACCCTTTCCTCTTTGGAATCCAAGCTTTGGACCTATGTATCCCAACACAAACTTAACTTTCACAACACTTGACAATTATACAAATTACATTTATATCAAATCAAAAATCTAGACTCACCTGCAGGGTTATCCTATGTAGTTAATAAATAAAAAGCAATTATTCTCAAACAGTTATATATATGACGAAAAGAAAATAAACACACTGGCCACGCTCCTTTTATTTGGGGGCTTTAGCAGCTGAAGCACCTGTGCAAGCATTTATAGCAATTGATATTTATTATTAACTTAGCCCCCTTTTATTGCCCTGCATGAGTGTGGCCACCTGCAGAAAATTATGTGAACATCCAGATCGTACCTAACCTAAGGGTAATCTTGCCGCCAAACACATTAGTCCATCCACAGAGTACAGAAAAGTAAGCAGACACAACAAAGCAATTTTATCCACAACATACAATAAAAACCACGTAAAATCCAGCACACAGCAGTAAAGTAAACACCAGCCTAACCTATATCTAGAATTAGTTGTCCTAGCACATCATCTAAAGTGTGTGTAAAAAGGTTGTGCGGTTGGGGTAGGTCCTTAAGTAGGTAGTTTGTTAAAGTTGACTAAAGTTTTAGATTTGTTAAGACTTAGAAGGGAGGTTTGAGTTAAACTTTAAATATTAATAAATTAGGAATTTTACTTAAATGTATTTTAAGAGTTAATTGATTACTACCTTTGTTTCACACCGAGGCCGTAAAGTTTATTTCACCTTCCCTGGGGCTAAACTAATAGCCTCGTAGGCCTGGGTTACCTAGTAGCAATCAGTGTTAATTAAGTTATTTTAAATTGGTTGGAATTAAAGGAGTGAATCAATATTAGAAGAATCGATTACTGATTTTAATGGGTTGGTTGAGAATTTTAATAACCTATTAAAAGAATTTTAAGGGTTAGAGGAGTTAACAGGTTTTAAAGAGTTATCCGGATACACTAACTAAGGGGTCAAAATTCGGCTTTCAAAATTAGGATTAATCTTAAGGGTTTTAGATTTTTAATAAATACTAGACCTAATTATGAGTTATTAGGTAGGTGGCACACTCAATTTGGAGTTTTCTATCAAAAGTTATGATTTTTAGAAGTTCTGGCCCGTTCCGACCTAAGGTCACCTAACATGCTGGGTCCTTAGTTTTAGCTAAATTATAGAGGTCTAATGTCTCTAGGAGGAGATGAATTCTAATTGAAGCCACTATCCACTAAGTTGATTAATCAAAATTTTCCTATAGTTAAGAGTGAATTTTAGAAATTTTGCACACTCACAGGGATTATCAAATTACCACGGCTAAAGGGTCTACTTAAGGATTTGAACCCAAATGAGCCATAAATTTCTTGGGATCAATTCCAAAGGTCATAAATGACCTACGGATGGATCAACAAGTGTTTAGAACCCTCTTGGGAATCTTTAAGATTTTCAAGATTAATTACAAATTGGTTAGACTCTAATTACCTAAGGATCAAGCTAAGACAAAGCTAGAGATCAATCAAGGAGGGTTTCAATTCTTGCTGGTTGAGGGATCAATCAAGGATAATTAAGAACATTTTAATGAATTTCACAGGTTAAGAATAGCCCATTGTCAATTAATCAGGATTAAGGTCATTTCTAAGAAGGCTTTTTGAGGCTCCTACTTGGGGAACCAAATGAACTCCAAATTTGATGAAATTTGGTCCATAGGATCACATGACCCTAAGGACTAAACCCACCAAATTTGAAATCAATTGGAGTACTCTAAGGTGGTTAACCAAACCACCCAAGGTGAGATCTAAGTCACCTTCAAATCACTATGGGGGTCTATCCTAGGCTTGGTTTTGGGGCAAAATTAGTGGTTCTACACTCCTGATCCTACACATCATCATCACACCAAAAATCACATCCTAAATCCCATTGGATAGGTCTATATCCCTTATTGAATTTAAGGGTCAAACCATGACCCTTAAGCTTAAAAATTAGGGAAAATGCCCTTGAACAACTTAAAATTGGGAGGTAAAATTTGGACATGTTAGAAACATGTCAAATTTCAATCTCCCAAAACTCCAGACCTGGTGGACATGTATTTAAAAAGTAATTAAGGAAATTCATAAAATGATCAAATTGAGATTAAACCTATGATTGACCTAACTAGGGTCTGGAACCATAGAGCTTTTGTAGTGCTCCCTAAGACCTTTCTAATAAGATTAAGAACACCTAATTTGGACAAGTGTGCAGGGAGTTATGAATTTTTGAAGATCCTATTAGTTTCTGGATTTATTAATCCGGCAATTACACAGTCAGCAGCCATTACCACGCGTCGCGCGTCGATTCGCCCAGCAACGATTGGCGCTAACGGTTAACGGCAGGGTTAACGATAGCCATTGGATGGCGGATCGAACGGCTGAGATTAACAGCGCTCCAATACCGCGGGATTAAATCCGAGCCGTTGATCAAGATCAACGGCTGGGATTTCATCTTTAACCTCCCGCTCGTATCCGAGACCACAGGGCTTCTCCGGCTTGATCCAGGCAATCCCGCCGGCGAACTCCGATGAAATTTCGCAGGGAGGATCAGGATGGTGGGAACCTTCAATCCAACGGTGGAGACCCGTTGGGGTGAAGGTTCCCTTCACACTTGACCAAACTACCTAGCTAGGGAGCTCAGGATGGAGATATTACCGTAGAGAAGGCCTCAACGAATGAGCTTCTCTATCAAGAAGCTTCAGGGGATGGTGGAGAACAGTTCTCCTTCAGGTGTCGGGATCGAAGGACGGCCGGAGGTGCGACTTCGAGTGGGATGCCGAGAGCTTTCACGTGCACTTGCTTGAATGGAAGGAGGGATCGATCTCTGGGCTCGAAGGAAGCTTCTGGGAGTTTGAAGGAGCTCTGGGGATCGAACGAGAGCGAATGCCAATGCCTCATGAGGTATGGCAAGCTCGGGGGTATTCGGCCACCCTTCGGGAGCTTAGACGGCCGGGATTGAACTGGGAAGGCTCGGATCACTGCCAGGTGGACGATGGCGATGTCCAGGGGGGATCATGGAGATCAAACCGGTGGCCAGCAGCCTTGAGCCAGGAATTGTCTGGGGGGGACCACCGGAACTTAAATTCAATTGGCTTCGACCGCCGCCGGCCATGGTCTGGGTCGAGTTGATCGGGGGAGACCGATGAGGACATGCTGGAGCCAAGGGTAAAGTCAATTTGGCCTGGGGAGGCCTGGATCAAACTGGTGGTTGGGTTGGACCCAAACCTGCTCGGTTCGAGTCGAATTGAGCTCGTTCCAAGTCAGGTCAGACCCTGGGTTTGGTATGGGAGGTAGGTCTGGGTCCGGTGCACCCAATGTAGGTGGCAATTGGGTCCAATTTGATCTGGGTTAAAAGGTGGCCCGGGTTGATCCAAACCTGATCGGTTCGGGTCAATTTGGGCTCAACTCAGGTCAGGCCAGACCCTGGGCTTGAGGTGGGAAGTGGGTCTGTGTCTGATGCACCCAATGCAAGTGGCAATTGGGTCCAATTTGATCTGAGCTGGAAGATGGCTCGGGTCCAAGTGTTTTTAGCTACTTTGGGTTAGCCTAACTCTTGACCCAAGCTAGCCCAAGGCATGGGCTGGCTTGAGGGGGTGTATTGGACCTAGGGCCACCTACGGGAGGTGTTGGTCAACTTCAATTGGGCTTAGGTTGAGAGTTGGATCAATCCCAAGTGCTTTTGGGCACTTTGGGTTAGCCTAACTCTTGACCAAAGTGAGCCCAAGGGTTGGGCTGATCAAGGAAGGTGTATTGGGTGAATGGGAACTCAATAGCACCTTGATTTGGATTCAATTTAATTAAGATCAAAAGATGATTCAAGGGAGGCCTCTCTTTGGTCACTTTGGTCAAGCCATATGGCTAACCCAAGTGACCCCAAGGCTTGGGTCACCAAGAGGGGTCTCTTGGGTACCTAAGGGGTCATCCCATGCATTCAAAGGACTTGGAATGGACTTGATTCAAAAATTTGAAAGAGGAGGGGTGTATGGGTCCATGGGTCAAACTTGGTTGACTTGGTCAACCAGGTTGACCCAAGGTCTGGGTTTGAGTTCAACAAGTTGAGTTTAACATTTGAAATTCATTGGAAGTGGTTTCAAAGAGTTTGGAATTTATTTGATTTGAAATGGCCATTTGAAATCCCATAAGGGTATATTGGTCAATTATGACCTATTGGTCAACTAGGGTCAAAAATGGATCTGAAAAATGCAGTTTACTGGTCAGTGGGTTAAGATCAAAAGTCTGGAAGTGATTGGAGGCTTTGATAAGGGCTCCAATGTCAAAATCTTCAAGGGGTTAGGTTCAGTGGCATGGGCTGTAAATATTTGAAGGTTTTACAGCCTTTGGATTTTAACTCAGATTTTGGGGTTAGAGACCTCAGAATGGGCTTAAAATTGGAGGGTAGCCTCTAAAGACTTGTCTTATCACTTTGCAAGTGATAGACCCTGGATTAGAGGCCATTTGACTGGGTTTTGAAATGTTTGAAAAATTATTAAAAAAGGTGTTTAGGACAAGGCCTCAAGACTTTGGATTTGAGCCTAGATTTCTGGATTTGGAATGGATTTCAAGTTTGAGTGATTGGAATATCCAAATCATTTACAATCATGTAGTGATTATAAATGAATGGATAGAATAAAAGCTAGGTCGAAGGTAGGATCAAAGTCTAAGTTAAATTTTGGATTCCCAAGTGGATTGAATCAAAGTTTGGATATGTTTAAAATTTGAATTAATTGGGGTTTGAGTTGAATGAAGTTTGAGATTTAGATTGATTAAAGGTAGGAATTAAATTGAAGTTAGAGTTGATCAAAGGTAGGAATTGACTTGAGGTTGAAGTTGATCAAGTGTGGGAATTGATTTGAGTATAGATTGGTCCCAAGATCTAGAGGGGTTTTATGATCTAGGATCTAAGGGAACCCTAGGCTCTAGAGTAGGCCCTAGGGTCTGGCTCTAGGAAAGGATCCTAAGGTCTAGAGTGGATCCTAGGATCTAGAATTAATCTGGAGTTTGGAAGGGCCTTAGTGACCTCATACCAAAAATGAGGTCAACAAATGGACCCCCAATGTGTGTGGTAGAAGGAACTTCTGCTGCACACGTTGGCGTTGAACGAATAGAAGTAGAATCTTAAGGATGGAAGGGAGGTGATGTCCCAACCTCGAGCCTATAGGAAGCTAATGGAAGGCTTACACCTATTAGATAAGGAAAATTGGTGAAACCAAGGTAGGGAATACCTAACCCTGGGTCTAAGGAAGGGCGTCACTCAACCTTAGGTCTACAGGATGCTGATAGAATACTTACTCGTAGTAGACAAGGAAACTGGAGAAACCAAGATTGGGAATACCTGACCTTGGGTCTAAGGAAGGGCGTCACCCAACCTTAGGCCTATAGGATGCTGATAGAAGACTTACTCCAAATAGGCAGATTAACTGGAAACCAAAGTAGCGAATACCTAGCTTTGGGTCTAAGGAAGGGCATCACCCAACCTTAGGTCTACAGGATGCTGATAGAAGACTTACTCCTAGTAGACGGATCAACTGGAAACCAAGGTAGGGAATACCTGACCTTGGGTCTAAGGAAGGGCATCACCCAACCTTAGGCCTATAGGATGCTGATAGAAGACTTACTCTTAATAGGCAAATTAACTGGCAAACTAGGATGGTTCCACGAAGGGCGTACTCCACCACTAGCGAATGGTCATGTGGGGAGGAAACTTGCTCCACATAAAGGACCGAAACTGGCAAACTAGGATGGTGCCACAAAGGTCGTACTCTACCACTAGCGAATGATCATGTGGGGAGAAAACTTGATCCACACAGAGGACCGAAACTGGTAAACTAGGATGGTGCCACGAAGGGCGTACTCCACCACTAGCGAGTGGTCATGCGAGGAGGAAACTTTCTCCACACAGAGGACCGAAACTGGCAAACTATGATGGTACCACAAAGGGCATACTCCACCACTAGCGAATGGTCATGTGGGGAGGAAACTTCCTCCATACAGAGGACCGAAACTGGCAAACTAGGATGGTGCCACGAAGGGCGTACTCCACCACTAGCGAGTGGTCATGCGGGGAGGAAACTTGCTCCACACAGAGGACCGAAACTGGCAAACTAGGATGGTGCCACGAAGGGCATACTCCACCACTAGCGAATGGTCATGTGGGGAGAAACTTGCTCCACACAGAGGACCGAAACTAGCAAACTAGGTTGGTGCCATGAAGGGCGTATTCCACCACTAGCGAATGGTCATGTGGGGAGGAAACTTGCTTCACACAGAGGACCAAAACTGGCAAACTAGGATGGTGCCATGAAGGGCGTACTCCCCCACTAGCGAATGGACATGTAGGGAGGAAACTTGCTCCACACAGAGGACCGAAACTGGCAAACTAGGATGGTGCTATGAAGGGCGTACTCCACCACTAGCAAATGGTCATGTGGGGAGGAAACTTGCTCCACACAGAGGACCGAAACTGGCAAACTAGGATGGTGCCATGAAGGCCGTACTCCTCCACTAGCGAATGGTCATGTGATGAGGAAACTTGCTCCACACAGAGGACCGAAACTGGCAAACTAAGATGGTGCCACGAAGGGCGTACTCCCCCACTAGCGAATGGACATGTGGGGAGGAAACTTGCTCCACACAGAGGACCGAAACTGGCAAACTAGGATGGTGCCACGAAGGGCGTACTCCACCACTAGCGAATGGGAATCAGGATGGTGCCACAAAGGGCGTACTCCACCACTAATCCCCGGGTCAAATGCCAGGGTAGTACCACGGAGGGCGTACTCCACCACTAGCGAGGTGCGATCCTAAGGGAGGGAACGGTCCGACCTTAAGGAGAAGGTGAAGAGCTTTAAGAGGTAAAAGAACTTAAAAAGGAAAGAATCGAGTTGCGCATCAAGAAATGGAAATTTTATTAATTGATAAGATCAGCTACATCAAGCATAGTATTTCTTAAGGAAATGCCCATTGATAGGTAGCATTGGGTGGTTTTCTTTATAATCTACTAACTGATACGAGCCTCCTTCGTAGACAGTCTCTATAACGAAGGGTCCTTCCCAAGTAGGTTCAAATTTTCCTCCCAACTTTCGATGGGCTAAGATAGGCCTCCGAAGGACCAACACCAAGTCTCCTGCTTGGAAGGTCCTATGTCACACTAGTTTATCATGGGCTTGAACAATACGTGACTTATATAACTCTAAACTTTGTTGAGCTTGGAGACGTCGCTCTTCAAGGCCTTTGAGTTCTTCCAATTGTAGTTTTGCATTCTGTTCATTTGTGATTTGATTCTGAACTTCAATCCTGTGCGAAGGGATTTGTATTTCCAATGGGAGAATGGCCTTAGATTCATACACTAGTGCAAACGGGGTGGATTGGGTCGGGGTTCTATAAGTGGTACGGTAAGCCCATAAAGCTTCCACCAACTGCTCATCCCACTGTCGTTTGTTATCATCAAGGGTCTTTTTAACAATTTTCACCAAGGTTTTATTGAAGGCCTCGGCCAATCCATTTGCCCGAGGGTAATAGATCGTCGAGTATCTCCAATCAATATTATGACGCCTTATAAAACTGTTGATTTTTGTATACTTGAATGCGGACCCATTATTGGATATGATTCTGCGGGGTACGCCGAATCGATATATGATATGGTCACGAAAGAATTTTAAGACATGGTGTGATGTTACGTTGCATAGGGGAATTGCTTCCGCCCACTTTGAAAAGTAATCAGTTGCTGCTAATATGAAACGATGACCTCTCGCGGAGGGAGGGTCAATCGGCCCATTTATATCTGTGCCCCATCTCTCGAAGGGCCACGAGACTATCATAGGGTGTAACACATTAGGCGGCTGATGTAAAACCACACCATGGACCTGACATTGATGATAGTACTTTGCAGTATTCATGCAATCGTCGATCATTGTAGGCCAGTAGTATCCAAGTCTTTTAATCCTCAATTTCATTTTTGGACCCGATTGATGTGCACCACATAGTCCCGAATGAACCTCATTGACAATCTTCAGGGATTCTCTCTTGTCCAAGCAGCACAGCCACATGTGATCGAAGGACCGACGGTACAACAAATTGTTGACTAATGTGTATGATAGGGCACATTTCTTAATCTGGTTGGAGAGTGATTTATCCTGGGGAAGCTTCCCTTCTTTAAGGTAGTCAACTAAGGGTCATCTCCAATCGCCTTCTTTGCATGTTGTCGAAGAGGCAGAAAGGATCTGAAGGGGAGCCTTACTTATGTGTTCCAAATTTATAAGAGAGAGGGCTTTACGACCCTGATTCTCTATAGGGATGGAATCTTCCTTAGGACATGCAAATTCCTTTGTGAGTTTTGCTAAGGCATCTACCGCGGAATTGCTTCCACGGGGAACCCTATACAAAGTAGCAATAGGAATTTGTTCCAACAAGTGAAGTGTATACTGGTGATATCTTAGGATATTAGAATTCAAGACTTTATTAGTTCCGGCCACTTGGTTAATAACCAACTGAGAATCTTCAAAGATCTTAATCTCTTTAATTTTCATTAAAATTGCAAGTTCCAAATCGGTTATCAGAGCTTTGTATTCAGCTTTGTTATTTGTGCAGGGCTCCGATAAATGGTAGAAAAAATGCATCATTCCTTTTTCCGGCGTTATGAAAATTAGACCGACTCCAGCCTTTCCAGGATTTATAGATTGTTGGGTTGCATTCCTACGAGAGGATGCTGCCCCATCAAAATATAATTCCCAGATGGCCTCGCCAGATTCCCTCAAACTCATGATTTGTTCGTCGGGTAGATCATCGTTCAGAGGAGAATCTGCCGGCAGCGGGTGTGCTGCCAAAAAATTGGCGACAGCTTGTCCTTTCACAGCACGAAGAGGAGTGAAAGTAATCTCAAATTGCAGCAATATCATAGACCAACGAGCTAAGCATCCTGACAATGTAGGTCAGGTCATAAGATATTGCAAAGGATTAACTCTTGAAATTAAACTGATTGAGGGGGAGAGCTTGTAGTGCCTCAGTTTTTGAGCTGCAAAAACTAGAGCAAGACAATGCTTCTCAATTGACAGGTATCAAATTTTAGTAGGAAGAAGTCTTCGACTAAGGTAATAGAGAGCAATCTCTTTCCCTTCGTCGTTGACTTGAGCCAACAGGGCACCTAAAGACTCATCTAAGGCTGCAGTGTAGAGAATTAACGGCTTTACCGGACTTAGAGCTGCCAAAACTGGCGGATTAGAAAGATATTGTTTAATGTTATCGAAAGCATTTTGGCACTTCTCGTCCCATACAAACTTAGCGTCTTTCTTCGCAAGGACAGAAAAGGGTTGACATCTCCCGGAAAGATTGGAAATAAACCTCCTTATATACGCCAATCTACCTTGTAGAGACCTTAACTAGGTAAGGCTCTTAGGAGATGGCATATCCAAGATGGCTTCAATTTTAGCAGGGTCGATCTTGATTCCGCTGTGCGTCACTACGAATCCTAAGACTTCCCTGAGGTGACACCAAAGGCACACTGCAAGGGATTCATTTTCAAATTATAGCGGCACAACCGTTCAAAAACAACTCTTAAGTCATGTAGGCGAGCCTCTTTGACCTTGCTCTTGACAACTAAATCGTCAATAGAGCACTCAACTTGATTGTGAATTAAGTCGTCAAAGATATGGGTCATGGCCCGTTGGTAGGTTGCTCCGGCATTTTTTAAGCCAAATGGCATCACCTTATAACAAAAGATTCCAATAGGGGTTCTGAACGTCGTATTTCTCTCATCTTCTGGGGCCATCTTGATTTGGTTGTAACCCGATGAGCCATCCATGAATGAGAAAATGGCAGGTGACGAGGCAATGTCCACCATGAGTTCTGGTATTGGTAAAGGGAACTCATCTTTGGGACATGCCTTATTCAGATCCCTATAATCGACATAAATCCGGATTTGACCATTCTTCTTTCGGACCGGCACGATGCTGGCTACCCAAGAGGGGTATTGTTCCTCCCGAATAAACCCGGCTTCGGCCAATTTCGTAACCTCAGAAACGACTTGTTGTTCGATTTCTAAGTGCATGCTTCAAGGAGCTTGTTTGACAGGAATGACATCATGCCGAACTCCAAGTTTATGAACTACTACCTCAGCAGGTAAACCTGGCATTTCGTCGTATGTCCAGGCAAAGCAATCCCAAAACTCAGATAAAAGTTGGGTCAAATCTTGGGTTTCACCTTCGCTCAATAGAGCACTTATAAAGATTGCACGGGGATCGTCATCGATTCCTAGGTTAACTTCTTTTAATTCATCGACTGTCGATTTGATTTCTTCTTCTAATTTAGGGGGTACATCCCGAACTTGAAGATCATCAGGATCATCTAAAGTCTCCAAACATAGCCCATCAAGAGGACAGAAAGGATCTGGAGGGACATTTGGTGATTCAAGATGGTAAGTTATCATTAGGCATTACTCATCGTCATCGAATGAATTAACAGTTCCAAAGCCAATACCACTTGTAGGATTATCCTTAATTTTTGTTTTCCAAATATTTTCGTGGTATCTAGCCTGACCCTTAGTCCATCGGTATGGTACAGAACCTTTAGAGAAAGTATTTTTCACACAAACAGGGAAGTAGTCGAAAGGTAATTCCATTAATTTATTAAAATCTTCCTCCGCAAGGGTTACATCACTTTCATCCGTTGCGGAGGAGGAGCCAGGAAAGAATTTCTGGACTTTCTTTACTTCACCATTCAAGTTGGGGGCCACTTTGACTTCTAATTCTGCAATCCTGCCAGCTGACAGTGGGGTCAGAGAACGGGCCTCAATTCTTCTACTGAGCTTTTCGTACATTGTTAATTCAGTCTCGTCACTTTTTACTTTTATAATTTCTTCCTCAATGTCACTGTCCTCTTCTAAAGTGAGATCAAATTTTGGAGAAGTATTTGTATTTTTGTAATTGAGGGAGAAGGCAGCACCTTGGTCCTTGGACTCAATATCAGAATCTGATTCCAAATCGATATAAACAGGTGTTGTTCTCCTCTCTGATGAAGCACAGCCTCGGCCTCGTGCCTTTAAGGCCATCCTCCCACCTCTTTGAGGTAATGAGTTTGGAGGCCTAAGGATAACGATGTCGGAGTCGTCTTCACTACTTAATTGTATCATTTCTTGATCAACAAATTTTTCTTTTTCTTTCTCTTTTTTTTTCTTTTGATTGGACTTTTGTCCAACAAACTTCTCCTCAGTTTTGATCTCTAGCTTAGAGCGAGACGAGGACCCTTTTGGAACAAAATATGTAGCATCTTCGTAGATCCCGATTTCTTGAATAGAAAATGGTTGCAGATCATCGTTAACCACATATTCAATGCCATCTCGTTGGTACTTGATGCACTGGTGAAGGGTAGACGGAACCATTCTATATTCATGAATCCAAGGCCTACCTAAAAGGGCATTAAAGGACATTGCCGAATCAATTATGTGAAATTTAGCTTCAGTTTTGAAATCTCCTATTTGTAAGAGTAAGGTGATTGAACCTAGAGCCCTCTCGCCCTCTTCATTGAACCCACGAAGCACCAACCTGTCGGTCGAGAGCTTGCTAGTATCAACTCTGAGGTATGCGAGGGTCTTTAAGTTCATTATGTTGACCGATGCACCCGGATCAACAAGAACTCTTGATAACTTAAAGTTTCCCACATCTACAGTAATGTAAAGGGGACGATTATGGTCAGCAGTTCTCAAGAGCAAGTCTTCGTCTGAAAAGGTAACTCCATGAATCTCTTTGAAGTAAAATGCCTCACCTTTTGAAGTTGCAGCTAACTGGGTTAAACAAATCTCGGGGTCGAGAAGTGCTTTAATCAAAGACTCCCTCATTTCTTTAGAGAGAAGGAGGGCGTCATAAATACTTAATTTCGCTGGCAACTTCCTAAGGTGTGCTAAAACGTTATAATCAACCTTAGGAATGACAGATTCAAAACCCGAAGGAATTAAAGGAAAGTATGGTTGTTGAGGGGAGTTTGGATTTAGATCTTCGAAGGGAATTTGCTTGCCTTTCTCCTGAGGGGGAAGCCTAGGGGGTAAGACTTTACCGCCACGGAGTTGCACCTACTCGATATGTTCGGGAGGGAATACTAGGGCAGTGTCTACACACACCATAGGCGGTGGATCATCACTTCCCGAAAGCGAGTCAGAATCTGAAAGTTTTATCAAGATAGGATTTCCTTGGAAATTGATTTGAGGGAATTCACTTTCTGAAAAAGCTTCACATTCGACCTCTTCTTGAGTAGCTGATTCAAGAAGGTCAATCTCTTTGATATTAAGACTCTCTTCACCAGAATTTTGATTTAAAATAGGAGAGTCGTTAACTTGCATTTCATTTCCATGGTTAATCATCAAGACAAAAGCAGAAGAATGTGTTTTATTCATCTTCTGACCCTTCGCCTTTGATGGGACAAAGTAAAAGTCAGATAACAAAAGAAGGGAGAGGGTTTTAACACCCCCATCTGCCATCCTAATACATCTCTCATCTACACACTTCCTCTCTACAAAATCAACTTCTTTTTCTTTTAAGCATTCGACAGTAGTTCATGTGACTACTGGAGAGGAAAGTGGCTCAACATCCTCCTGCGAAGCGTCCAGGTCAACCTTCAACGTCGGGGCCTGGGCTATCGTAGTCAGCTGTTGAGAAAGACGAAAAGACTTGTTAATCGACTTTTTAAGTGCCCGGGACAAAGTAATGTCCCAACCATCTTCTATAAAACAAGAAGAATTAAGAGGTTTACCTGAAATGGTTTTAATTGAAGCTTTCTCTGGATCGACCAAGTATTCTTTAGGTATTATAATGTTACCTTGGGTGTAGTTCCTTTCAAGCCAATCTTTGAACATAATGCAATCTTCAGGAGGGTGACTAAGCATCCTGTGGTACGGGTAATACTTAGGATCATCTTTCTTACTCTCATCCTTGGGCCTCCTGGCCTCTGGCAACTGAAAATCTGGTTTCTTTAACAGACTCCTGAAAATTTCTTAACTGCTTCCCTCTTAAATGGATATGGTTTTTCCAATCTCTCTCTAAAAGGGATATAGTTAGGATCTCTGGTGTACTGGGGAGTAACTTGAAAGGGCTGTCTCTGAACTGGCTGTGGTGGCGGTGGTGGAGGAACACTGGGCTGACTAGTCATTGGCCTTTTTCCCTTGTCAACTGCCGACACTACTGCCTTCTTCTCAAAAGTCTTAACCAATCTAGGACCCTTCTTGTCTTCAGACTGCTCTCATAGGAATGGCATCTTATAAGCCTCTTTCTGCAAATTGCTAGCCTTATTAAGAAGTTTTTCAAAAGTTTTAATAGTGAAACCCTTCAGGAGAAAAGCAACAGGGCCGTGGATATTCTTAAGAAGGATCTCCACTGCATGTTGCTCTTGCAACTGGGGTTCACACGTCATCGAGAGGTTTTGCCACCTTAAGATGTACTCAACCAGATACTCTCCCAGCTTTTGTTTCTCAACAACAAGATCACCCACAGTAGTTCATTGTTGCACTCCAGAAAATCTTTTAAGAAAAAGGTTTTCTAGCTCGCTAAAAGTTTTAACTGAACCATTAGGCAGATCGGCATACCATTCAAAAGCGATGCCGGATAGACTACTTACAAATTGGCAAAAATAGTAGAGCATGTATCCCTCCCGCATTGCAACAACTTGCTCTGAAGTGGGCTAGATGCTGTTTCGAATTTTCTATTCCAGTGAAAATTTTAAAAGTTGGTGGCACGAAGCCTTTTGGATAAGGAACTAGATCATATTCTTCGGGGTAAGGTCTACCCTTTGGAATAGATGCGGTTCCTTGAGAAAAGGCTAAGGCCTCCCTTACCTGGTCCTCAATCAGTTGTTTAATGTCTTTCTGGGGCAGAGTTGAAAGAGCAGGGGGAACTGTAAGAGCTGCTGGGAATGCCTCTGATAGGCAAGGAGGAATCACTGGTGTCGACTCAGGAGGTTTGGGACCAGATTCTGTCTTTCTAACCCTCTCTGCAATCTCTCGAGCCGTTTGTTGAATCTTAAGTGAATCCTACTCTGACTTATCAAATCTTTCTTGCATTTCTCTGACTTGGGACATCATAGTTGTTAACTGGTTTTCCAAATCTTTAATATGTTCTTCACCCCTAGCCCTTACGGACTCATCTGAATAGGACCCAGCAACCTGTGGGTCATCGTCTCTAGCAAGCCGGCGCCTACCAGGTTCGGCCTCCTTGTTGGAACCTCTAGTTTCGACCATGGAGACACTAACAACATAGTCGTCTTCCTCTCCAAGGAGGTCATCCAGGTCTGGATCAAAAGAAGCCATTCCCTCTTTGTTTAACAGAATGTTTCTTATCTCTTATACTACCTCCTCGACTAGTCTATCCCCAATTGACTTAGGATCGAGGGGTAAGTATCCCTTGTATTCAGCTATGTCAAATAACTCTTCAGAATCCATGAGAGCAATAATTTCTATAAGTTTCAGGTTAGGATTTGACTGAGACTCTATAATTAGCTCTTCCTCTATCTCAAGATCTAGGTCAATTCCTTCCTTCTCGACTGTCCCAAGATCTGTAGTCGGAGAAGTGGCATTCTCTACAGGGAGAGGGACATATACCTCATGAGGTGAAGGAGGAGCCTGTAGGGAAATAGCTCCTACATCAGGTAGGGTAAGGTCCTCAAACTCTTGTGTAGGAAGCCTAGGAATGACACATGGATCTAAACTATCAACCACTGGATCATCAAATGGAATCATTACTGAATCAGGAACTGGACTGACTGTAAGAGAACTATCTACTGTAATAACTGGGGTACTGGATTGATCATCCGTTGACTCAATCAAAACTGGGGGAGGTCTAGCTGGGACTCGTTGGAGTTGGAGAATGAACTTAGAGGTTCTTAGAGGTGGTGGTAAATCCTCCAACTTAGTCCTTTTTGGAGCAAATTTCTTCTCAGGGGATTTGGGCCTTTTCACCTTGATGTCCGGATGTTTTAAAGTCTCATTCCCTTTAGTTTAACAACTACTCCAACCTTACAGCTTTGAAAAGGGGTATCGGGGGTCTACCAACATAATGGTGGCCTCTCTCGGACCCAATCAACACAATGTCCTCTATTTTGGAAGAAGGAGGGCGTGGCACCCAATGGTATCCATCAACCAGTACTGAAGTAGCAGGCTGTCTGACATACTTCTTATTTCTCCTGACAGGTTGTAGAGTTAAATTCTTTGCCTCAGACGCCTCTTATTTCAATACTTCTTTTTGGAAGCGATGAGAGATCATTCCCTTTAACTGTTTCAGGTATTGCTCTTTTGTTTGCCCAGATTGTGCAGCACAGGTATGGATTATATTTCTCAAAGCCCTTATCTTCTGCAGATGCTTTTCTATTGAGGTCTTTTTAGTCGAGTAGTCCACCGGGCATGGTGGGGAACAAGCTATCCTAGCTATCCTCTCCTCCCCTTGAGCAGAAGCTAAGGGGTAGAAGCGGCTCTCTTTCAGAAGGGGAGAGGAAGAAGGAAAAGGTAGCTCCTGATCAGCCTCAGGCTCTACTTGAGCTAAAGTCTTAAAAGGCACGATCCTCTTTGCCTTGGAAATCTTCTTCCTAAGTCTCCTCAAGTAATTCTTC